>CP136870.1:813176-1280676 GCA_033000465.1 Sciaenops ocellatus
TTTTGAGGAAAAAAGGCAGAATTCTGAGTTTAAAAGTCAGACTTTTAACAAAAAAGGTTAGAATTTCAAGAAAGGAAGTCATATTTTTAAGAAAAAAAAATCAAACTTTTAGGCCAAAAGGTCAAATCTTGAAGGAAAAAAAGTCCAAATTTCAAGAAAAAAAAAACGTCTGAATTTTGAGGAAAAAAGGCAGAATTCTGAGTTTAAAAGTCAGACTTTTAACAAAAAAGGTTAGAATTTCAAGAAAGGAAGTCATATTTTTAAGAAAAAAAAAATCAAAATTTTAGGCCAAAAGGTCAAATTTTGAAGGAAAAAAAGTCCAAATTTCAAGAAAAAAAAAAACGTCTGAATTTTGAGGAAAAAAGGCAGAATTCTGAGTTTAAAAGTCAGACTTTTAACAAAAAAGGTTAGAATTTCAAGTACGTTAGACAGATTTTTAAGAAAAAAAAAAATCAAAATTTTAGGCCAAAAGGTCAAATTTTGAAGGAAAAAAAGTCCAAATTTCAAGAAAAAAAAAACGTCGGAATTTTGAGGAAAAAAGGCAGAATTCTGAGTTTAAAAGTCAGACTTTTAACAAAAAAGGTTAGAATTTCAAGAAAGGAAGTCATATTTTTAAGAAAAAAAAAATCAAAATTTTAGGCCAAAAGGTCAAATTTTGAAGGAAAAAAAGTCCAAATTTCAAGAAAAAAAAAATGTCTGAATTTTGAGGAAAAAAGGCAGAATTCTGAGTTTAAAAGTCAGACTTTTAACAAAAAAGGTTAGAATTTCAAGAAAGGAAGTCATATTTTTAAGAAAAAAAAATCAAACTTTTAGGCCAAAAGGTCAAATCTTGAAGGAAAAAAAGTCCAAATTTCAAGAAAAAAAAAACGTCTGAATTTTGAGGAAAAAAGGCAGAATTCTGAGTTTAAAAGTCAGACTTTTAACAAAAAAGGTTAGAATTTCAAGAAAGGAAGTCATATTTTTAAGAAAAAAAAATCAAAATTTTAGGCCAAAAGGTCAAATTTTGAAGGAAAAAAAGTCCAAATTTCAAGAAAAAAAAAACGTCTGAATTTTGAGGAAAAAAGGCAGAATTCTGAGTTTAAAAGTCAGACTTTTAACAAAAAAGGTTAGAATTTCAAGTACGTTAGACAGATTTTTAAGAAAAAAAAAATCAAAATTTTAGGCCAAAAGGTCAAATTTTGAAGGAAAAAAAGTCCAAATTTCAAGAAAAAAAAAATGTCTGAATTTTGAGGAAAAAAGGCAGAATTCTGAGTTTAAAAGTCAGACTTTTAACAAAAAAGGTTAGAATTTCAAGAAAGGAAGTCATATTTTTAAGAAAAAAAAATCAAACTTTTAGGCCAAAAGGTCAAATCTTGAAGGAAAAAAAGTCCAAATTTCAAGAAAAAAAAAACGTCTGAATTTTGAGGAAAAAAGGCAGAAAGAATTCTGAGTTTAAAAGTCAGACTTTTAACAAAAAAGGTTAGAATTTCAAGAAAGGAAGTCATATTTTTAAGAAAAAAAAATCAAAATTTTAGGCCAAAAGGTCAAATTTTGAAGGAAAAAAAGTCCAAATTTCAAGAAAAAAAAAAACGTCTGAATTTTGAGGAAAAAAGGCAGAATTCTGAGTTTAAAAGTCAGACTTTTAACAAAAAAGGTTAGAATTTCAAGAAAGGAAGTCATATTTTTAAGAAAAAAAAAATCAAAATTTTAGGCCAAAAGGTCAAATTTTGAAGGAAAAAAAGTCCAAATTTCAAGAAAAAAAAAAACGTCTGAATTTTGAGGAAAAAAGGCAGAATTCTGAGTTTAAAAGTCAGACTTTTAACAAAAAAGGTTAGAATTTCAAGTACGTTAGACAGATTTTTAAGAAAAAAAAAATCAAAATTTTAGGCCAAAAGGTCAAATTTTGAAGGAAAAAAAGTCCAAATTTCAAGAAAAAAAAAACGTCTGAATTTTGAGGAAAAAAGGCAGAATTCTGAGTTTAAAAGTCAGACTTTTAACAAAAAAGGTTAGAATTTCAAGAAAGGAAGTCATATTTTTAAGAAAAAAAAATCAAAATTTTAGGCCAAAAGGTCAAATTTTGAAGGAAAAAAAGTCCAAATTTCAAGAAAAAAAAAACGTCTGAATTTTGAGGAAAAAAGGCAGAATTCTGAGTTTAAAAGTCAGACTTTTAACAAAAAAGGTTAGAATTTCAAGAAAGGAAGTCATATTTTTAGGAAAAAAAAAATCAAAATTTTAGGCCAAAAGGTCAAATTTTGAAGGAAAAAAAGTCCAAATTTCAAGAAAAAAAAAAACGTCTGAATTTTGAGGAAAAAAGGCAGAATTCTGAGTTTAAAAGTCAGACTTTTAACAAAAAGGTTAGAATTTCAAGTACGTTAGACAGATTTTTAAGAAAAAAAAAAATCAAAATTTTAGGCCAAAAGGTCAAATTTTGAAGGAAAAAAAGTCCAAATTTCAAGAAAAAAAAAACGTCTGAATTTTGAGGAAAAAAGGCAGAATTCTGAGTTTAAAAGTCAGACTTTTAACAAAAAAGGTTAGAATTTCAAGAAAGGAAGTCATATTTTTAAGAAAAAAAAAATCAAAATTTTAGGCCAAAAGGTCAAATTTTGAAGGAAAAAAAGTCCAAATTTCAAGAAAAAAAAAATGTCTGAATTTTGAGGAAAAAAGGCAGAATTCTGAGTTTAAAAGTCAGACTTTTAACAAAAAAGGTTAGAATTTCAAGAAAGGAAGTCATATTTTTAAGAAAAAAAAATCAAAATTTTAGGCCAAAAGGTCAAATTTTGAAGGAAAAAAAGTCCAAATTTCAAGAAAAAAAAAAACGTCTGAATTTTGAGGAAAAAAGGCAGAATTCTGAGTTTAAAAGTCAGACTTTTAACAAAAAAGGTTAGAATTTCAAGAAAGGAAGTCATATTTTTAAGAAAAAAAAATCAAACTTTTAGGCCAAAAGGTCAAATCTTGAAGGAAAAAAAGTCCAAATTTCAAGAAAAAAAAAACGTCTGAATTTTGAGGAAAAAAGGCAGAATTCTGAGTTTAAAAGTCAGACTTTTAACAAAAAAGGTTAGAATTTCAAGAAAGGAAGTCATATTTTTAAGAAAAAAAAAATCAAAATTTTAGGCCAAAAGGTCAAATTTTGAAGGAAAAAAAGTCCAAATTTCAAGAAAAAAAAAAACGTCTGAATTTTGAGGAAAAAAGGCAGAATTCTGAGTTTAAAAGTCAGACTTTTAACAAAAAAGGTTAGAATTTCAAGTACGTTAGACAGATTTTTAAGAAAAAAAAAAATCAAAATTTTAGGCCAAAAGGTCAAATTTTGAAGGAAAAAAAGTCCAAATTTCAAGAAAAAAAAAACGTCGGAATTTTGAGGAAAAAAGGCAGAATTCTGAGTTTAAAAGTCAGACTTTTAACAAAAAAGGTTAGAATTTCAAGAAAGGAAGTCATATTTTTAAGAAAAAAAAATCAAAATTTTAGGCCAAAAGGTCAAATTTTGAAGGAAAAAAAGTCCAAATTTCAAGAAAAAAAAAACGTCTGAATTTTGAGGAAAAAAGGCAGAATTCTGAGTTTAAAAGTCAGACTTTTAACAAAAAAGGTTAGAATTTCAAGAAAGGAAGTCATATTTTTAAGAAAAAAAAATCAAACTTTTAGGCCAAAAGGTCAAATCTTGAAGGAAAAAAAGTCCAAATTTCAAGAAAAAAAAAACGTCTGAATTTTGAGGAAAAAAGGCAGAATTCTGAGTTTAAAAGTCAGACTTTTAACAAAAAAGGTTAGAATTTCAAGAAAGGAAGTCATATTTTTAAGAAAAAAAAAATCAAAATTTTAGGCCAAAAGGTCAAATTTTGAAGGAAAAAAAGTCCAAATTTCAAGAAAAAAAAAACGTCTGAATTTTGAGGAAAAAAGGCAGAATTCTGAGTTTAAAAGTCAGACTTTTAACAAAAAAGGTTAGAATTTCAAGAAAGGAAGTCATATTTTTAAGAAAAAAAAAATCAAAATTTTAGGCCAAAAGGTCAAATTTTGAAGGAAAAAAAGTCCAAATTTCAAGAAAAAAAAAACGTCTGAATTTTGAGGAAAAAAGGCAGAATTCTGAGTTTAAAAGTCAGACTTTTAACAAAAAAGGTTAGAATTTCAAGAAAGGAAGTCATATTTTTAAGAAAAAAAAATCAAAATTTTAGGCCAAAAGGTCAAATTTTGAAGGAAAAAAAGTCCAAATTTCAAGAAAAAAAAAACGTCTGAATTTTGAGGAAAAAAGGCAGAATTCTGAGTTTAAAAGTCAGACTTTTAACAAAAAAGGTTAGAATTTCAAGAAAGGAAGTCATATTTTTAAGAAAAAAAAAATCAAAATTTTAGGCCAAAAGGTCAAATTTTGAAGGAAAAAAAGTCCAAATTTCAAGAAAAAAAAAACGTCTGAATTTTGAGGAAAAAAGGCAGAATTCTGAGTTTAAAAGTCAGACTTTTAACAAAAAAGGTTAGAATTTCAAGAAAGGAAGTCATATTTTTAAGAAAAAAAAAATCAAAATTTTAGGCCAAAAGGTCAAATTTTGAAGGAAAAAAAGTCCAAATTTCAAGAAAAAAAAAACGTCTGAATTTTGAGGAAAAAAGGCAGAATTCTGAGTTTAAAAGTCAGACTTTTAACAAAAAAGGTTAGAATTTCAAGAAAGGAAGTCATATTTTTAAGAAAAAAAAAATCAAAATTTTAGGCCAAAAGGTCAAATTTTGAAGGAAAAAAAGTCCAAATTTCAAGAAAAAAAAAACGTCTGAATTTTGAGGAAAAAAGGCAGAATTCTGAGTTTAAAAGTCAGACTTTTAACAAAAAAGGTTAGAATTTCAAGTACGTTAGACAGATTTTTAAGAAAAAAAAAAATCAAAATTTTAGGCCAAAAGGTCAAATTTTGAAGGAAAAAAAGTCCAAATTTCAAGAAAAAAAAAACGTCGGAATTTTGAGGAAAAAAGGCAGAATTCTGAGTTTAAAAGTCAGACTTTTAACAAAAAAGGTTAGAATTTCAAGAAAGGAAGTCATATTTTTAAGAAAAAAAAATCAAAATTTTAGGCCAAAAGGTCAAATTTTGAAGGAAAAAAAGTCCAAATTTCAAGAAAAAAAAAACGTCTGAATTTTGAGGAAAAAAGGCAGAATTCTGAGTTTAAAAGTCAGACTTTTAACAAAAAAGGTTAGAATTTCAAGAAAGGAAGTCATATTTTTAAGAAAAAAAAATCAAAATTTTAGGCCAAAAGGTCAAATTTTGAAGGAAAAAAAGTCCAAATTTCAAGAAAAAAAAAACGTCTGAATTTTGAGGAAAAAAGGCAGAATTCTGAGTTTAAAAGTCAGACTTTTAACAAAAAAGGTTAGAATTTCAAGTACGTTAGACAGATTTTTAAGAAAAAAAAAAATCAAAATTTTAGGCCAAAAGGTCAAATTTTGAAGGAAAAAAAGTCCAAATTTCAAGAAAAAAAAAACGTCTGAATTTTGAGGAAAAAAGGCAGAATTCTGAGTTTAAAAGTCAGACTTTTAACAAAAAAGGTTAGAATTTCAAGAAAGGAAGTCATATTTTTAAGAAAAAAAAAATCAAAATTTTAGGCCAAAAGGTCAAATTTTGAAGGAAAAAAAGTCCAAATTTCAAGAAAAAAAAAACGTCTGAATTTTGAGGAAAAAAGGCAGAATTCTGAGTTTAAAAGTCAGACTTTTAACAAAAAAGGTTAGAATTTCAAGTACGTTAGACAGATTTTTAAGAAAAAAAAAAATCAAAATTTTAGGCCAAAAGGTCAAATTTTGAAGGAAAAAAAGTCCAAATTTCAAGAAAAAAAAAAACGTCTGAATTTTGAGGAAAAAAGGCAGAATTCTGAGTTTAAAAGTCAGACTTTTAACAAAAAAGGTTAGAATTTCAAGAAAGGAAGTCATATTTTTAAGAAAAAAAAATCAAAATTTTAGGCCAAAAGGTCAAATTTTGAAGGAAAAAAAGTCCAAATTTCAAGAAAAAAAAAACGTCTGAATTTTGAGGAAAAAAGGCAGAATTCTGAGTTTAAAAGTCAGACTTTTAACAAAAAAGGTTAGAATTTCAAGAAAGGAAGTCATATTTTTAAGAAAAAAAAATCAAAATTTTAGGCCAAAAGGTCAAATTTTGAAGGAAAAAAAGTCCAAATTTCAAGAAAAAAATAACGTCTGAATTTTGAGGAAAAAAGGCAGAATTCTGAGTTTAAAAGTCAGACTTTTAACAAAAAAGGTTAGAATTTCAAGAAAGGAAGTCATATTTTTAAGAAAAAAAAATCAAACTTTTAGGCCAAAAGGTCAAATCTTGAAGGAAAAAAAGTCCAAATTTCAAGAAAAAAAAAACGTCTGAATTTTGAGGAAAAAAGGCAGAATTCTGAGTTTAAAAGTCAGACTTTTAACAAAAAAGGTTAGAATTTCAAGAAAGGAAGTCATATTTTTAAGAAAAAAAAAATCAAAATTTTAGGCCAAAAGGTCAAATTTTGAAGGAAAAAAAGTCCAAATTTCAAGAAAAAAAAAACGTCTGAATTTTGAGGAAAAAAGGCAGAATTCTGAGTTTAAAAGTCAGACTTTTAACAAAAAAGGTTAGAATTTCAAGAAAGGAAGTCATATTTTTAAGAAAAAAAAAATCAAAATTTTAGGCCAAAAGGTCAAATTTTGAAGGAAAAAAAGTCCAAATTTCAAGAAAAAAAAAACGTCTGAATTTTGAGGAAAAAAGGCAGAATTCTGAGTTTAAAAGTCAGACTTTTAACAAAAAAGGTTAGAATTTCAAGAAAGGAAGTCATATTTTTAAGAAAAAAAAATCAAAATTTTAGGCCAAAAGGTCAAATTTTGAAGGAAAAAAAGTCCAAATTTCAAGAAAAAAAAAACGTCTGAATTTTGAGGAAAAAAGGCAGAATTCTGAGTTTAAAAGTCAGACTTTTAACAAAAAAGGTTAGAATTTCAAGAAAGGAAGTCATATTTTTAAGAAAAAAAAATCAAAATTTTAGGCCAAAAGGTCAAATTTTGAAGGAAAAAAAGTCCAAATTTCAAGAAAAAAAAAACGTCTGAATTTTGAGGAAAAAAGGCAGAATTCTGAGTTTAAAAGTCAGACTTTTAACAAAAAAGGTTAGAATTTCAAGTACGTTAGACAGATTTTTAAGAAAAAAAAAAATCAAAATTTTAGGCCAAAAGGTCAAATTTTGAAGGAAAAAAAGTCCAAATTTCAAGAAAAAAAAAACGTCTGAATTTTGAGGAAAAAAGGCAGAATTCTGAGTTTAAAAGTCAGACTTTTAACAAAAAAGGTTAGAATTTCAAGAAAGGAAGTCATATTTTTAAGAAAAAAAAAATCAAAATTTTAGGCCAAAAGGTCAAATTTTGAAGGAAAAAAAGTCCAAATTTCAAGAAAAAAAAAACGTCTGAATTTTGAGGAAAAAAGGCAGAATTCTGAGTTTAAAAGTCAGACTTTTAACAAAAAAGGTTAGAATTTCAAGAAAGGAAGTCATATTTTTAAGAAAAAAAAAATCAAAATTTTAGGCCAAAAGGTCAAATTTTGAAGGAAAAAAAGTCCAAATTTCAAGAAAAAAAAAACGTCTGAATTTTGAGGAAAAAAGGCAGAATTCTGAGTTTAAAAGTCAGACTTTTAACAAAAAAGGTTAGAATTTCAAGAAAGGAAGTCATATTTTTAAGAAAAAAAAAATCAAAATTTTAGGCCAAAAGGTCAAATTTTGAAGGAAAAAAAGTCCAAATTTCAAGAAAAAAAAAACGTCTGAATTTTGAGGAAAAAAGGCAGAATTCTGAGTTTAAAAGTCAGACTTTTAACAAAAAAGGTTAGAATTTCAAGAAAGGAAGTCATATTTTTAAGAAAAAAAAATCAAAATTTTAGGCCAAAAGGTCAAATTTTGAAGGAAAAAAAGTCCAAATTTCAAGAAAAAAAAAACGTCTGAATTTTGAGGAAAAAAGGCAGAATTCTGAGTTTAAAAGTCAGACTTTTAACAAAAAAGGTTAGAATTTCAAGAAAGGAAGTCATATTTTTAAGAAAAAAAAATCAAAATTTTAGGCCAAAAGGTCAAATTTTGAAGGAAAAAAAGTCCAAATTTCAAGAAAAAAAAAACGTCTGAATTTTGAGGAAAAAAGGCAGAATTCTGAGTTTAAAAGTCAGACTTTTAACAAAAAAGGTTAGAATTTCAAGAAAGGAAGTCATATTTTTAAGAAAAAAAAAATCAAAATTTTAGGCCAAAAGGTCAAATTTTGAAGGAAAAAAAGTCCAAATTTCAAGAAAAAAAAAACGTCTGAATTTTGAGGAAAAAAGGCAGAATTCTGAGTTTAAAAGTCAGACTTTTAACAAAAAAGGTTAGAATTTCAAGAAAGGAAGTCATATTTTTAAGAAAAAAAAATCAAAATTTTAGGCCAAAAGGTCAAATTTTGAAGGAAAAAAAGTCCAAATTTCAAGAAAAAAAAAACGTCTGAATTTTGAGGAAAAAAGGCAGAATTCTGAGTTTAAAAGTCAGACTTTTAACAAAAAAGGTTAGAATTTCAAGAAAGGAAGTCATATTTTTAAGAAAAAAAAATCAAACTTTTAGGCCAAAAGGTCAAATTTTGAAGGAAAAAAAGTCCAAATTTCAAGAAAAAAAAAACGTCTGAATTTTGAGGAAAAAAGGCAGAATTCTGAGTTTAAAAGTCAGACTTTTAACAAAAAAGGTTAGAATTTCAAGTACGTTAGACAGATTTTTAAGAAAAAAAAAAAATCAAAATTTTAGGCCAAAAGGTCAAATTTTGAAGGAAAAAAAGTCCAAATTTCAAGAAAAAAAAAAGTCTGAATTTTGAGGAAAAAAGGCAGAATTCTGAGTTTAAAAGTCAGACTTTTAACAAAAAAGGTTAGAATTTCAAGTACGTTAGACAGATTTTTAAGAAAAAAAAAAATCAAAATTTTAGGCCAAAAGGTCAAATTTTGAAGGAAAAAAAGTCCAAATTTCAAGAAAAAAAAAACGTCGGAATTTTGAGGAAAAAAGGCAGAATTCTGAGTTTAAAAGTCAGACTTTTAACAAAAAAGGTTAGAATTTCAAGAAAGGAAGTCATATTTTTAAGAAAAAAAAATCAAAATTTTAGGCCAAAAGGTCAAATTTTGAAGGAAAAAAAGTCCAAATTTCAAGAAAAAAAAAACGTCGGAATTTTGAGGAAAAAAGGCAGAATTCTGAGTTTAAAAGTCAGACTTTTAACAAAAAAGGTTAGAATTTCAAGAAAGGAAGTCATATTTTTAAGAAAAAAAAATCAAAATTTTAGGCCAAAAGGTCAAATTTTGAAGGAAAAAAAGTCCAAATTTCAAGAAAAAAAAAACGTCTGAATTTTGAGGAAAAAAGGCAGAATTCTGAGTTTAAAAGTCAGACTTTTAACAAAAAAGGTTAGAATTTCAAGAAAGGAAGTCATATTTTTAAGAAAAAAAAATCAAAATTTTAGGCCAAAAGGTCAAATTTTGAAGGAAAAAAAGTCCAAATTTCAAGAAAAAAAAAACGTCTGAATTTTGAGGAAAAAAGGCAGAATTCTGAGTTTAAAAGTCAGACTTTTAACAAAAAAGGTTAGAATTTCAAGAAAGGAAGTCATATTTTTAAGAAAAAAAAATCAAAATTTTAGGCCAAAAGGTCAAATTTTGAAGGAAAAAAAGTCCAAATTTCAAGAAAAAAAAAACGTCTGAATTTTGAGGAAAAAAGGCAGAATTCTGAGTTTAAAAGTCAGACTTTTAACAAAAAAGGTTAGAATTTCAAGTACGTTAGACAGATTTTTAAGAAAAAAAAAAATCAAAATTTTAGGCCAAAAGGTCAAATTTTGAAGGAAAAAAAGTCCAAATTTCAAGAAAAAAAAAACGTCTGAATTTTGAGGAAAAAAGGCAGAATTCTGAGTTTAAAAGTCAGACTTTTAACAAAAAAGGTTAGAATTTCAAGAAAGGAAGTCATATTTTTAAGAAAAAAAAAATCAAAATTTTAGGCCAAAAGGTCAAATTTTGAAGGAAAAAAAGTCCAAATTTCAAGAAAAAAAAAACGTCTGAATTTTGAGGAAAAAAGGCAGAATTCTGAGTTTAAAAGTCAGACTTTTAACAAAAAAGGTTAGAATTTCAAGAAAGGAAGTCATATTTTTAAGAAAAAAAAATCAAACTTTTAGGCCAAAAGGTCAAATCTTGAAGGAAAAAAAGTCCAAATTTCAAGAAAAAAAAAAACGTCTGAATTTTGAGGAAAAAAGGCAGAATTCTGAGTTTAAAAGTCAGACTTTTAACAAAAAAGGTTAGAATTTCAAGAAAGGAAGTCATATTTTTAAGAAAAAAAAAATCAAAATTTTAGGCCAAAAGGTCAAATTTTGAAGGAAAAAAAGTCCAAATTTCAAGAAAAAAAAAACGTCTGAATTTTGAGGAAAAAAGGCAGAATTCTGAGTTTAAAAGTCAGACTTTTAACAAAAAAGGTTAGAATTTCAAGAAAGGAAGTCATATTTTTAAGAAAAAAAAATCAAAATTTTAGGCCAAAAGGTCAAATTTTGAAGGAAAAAAAGTCCAAATTTCAAGAAAAAAAAAACGTCTGAATTTTGAGGAAAAAAGGCAGAATTCTGAGTTTAAAAGTCAGACTTTTAACAAAAAAGGTTAGAATTTCAAGAAAGGAAGTCATATTTTTAAGAAAAAAAAATCAAAATTTTAGGCCAAAAGGTCAAATCTTGAAGGAAAAAAAGTCCAAATTTCAAGAAAAAAAAAAACGTCTGAATTTTGAGGAAAAAAGGCAGAATTCTGAGTTTAAAAGTCAGACTTTTAACAAAAAAGGTTAGAATTTCAAGAAAGGAAGTCATATTTTTAAGAAAAAAAAAATCAAAATTTTAGGCCAAAAGGTCAAATTTTGAAGGAAAAAAAGTCCAAATTTCAAGAAAAAAAAAACGTCTGAATTTTGAGGAAAAAAGGCAGAATTCTGAGTTTAAAAGTCAGACTTTTAACAAAAAAGGTTAGAATTTCAAGAAAGGAAGTCATATTTTTAAGAAAAAAAAATCAAAACTTTAGGCCAAAAGGTCAAATTTTGAAGGAAAAAAAGTCCAAATTTCAAGAAAAAAAAAACGTCTGAATTTTGAGGAAAAAAGGCAGAATTCTGAGTTTAAAAGTCAGACTTTTAACAAAAAAGGTTAGAATTTCAAGAAAGGAAGTCATATTTTTAAGAAAAAAAAATCAAAATTTTAGGCCAAAAGGTCAAATTTTGAAGGAAAAAAAGTCCAAATTTCAAGAAAAAAAAAACGTCTGAATTTTGAGGAAAAAAGGCAGAATTCTGAGTTTAAAAGTCAGACTTTTAACAAAAAAGGTTAGAATTTCAAGAAAGGAAGTCATATTTTTAAGAAAAAAAAATCAAACTTTTAGGCCAAAAGGTCAAATTTTGAAGGAAAAAAAGTCCAAATTTCAAGAAAAAAAAAACGTCTGAATTTTGAGGAAAAAAGGCAGAATTCTGAGTTTAAAAGTCAGACTTTTAACAAAAAAGGTTAGAATTTCAAGTACGTTAGACAGATTTTTAAGAAAAAAAAAAAATCAAAATTTTAGGCCAAAAGGTCAAATTTTGAAGGAAAAAAAGTCCAAATTTCAAGAAAAAAAAAAGTCTGAATTTTGAGGAAAAAAGGCAGAATTCTGAGTTTAAAAGTCAGACTTTTAACAAAAAAGGTTAGAATTTCAAGTACGTTAGACAGATTTTTAAGAAAAAAAAAAATCAAAATTTTAGGCCAAAAGGTCAAATTTTGAAGGAAAAAAAGTCCAAATTTCAAGAAAAAAAAAACGTCGGAATTTTGAGGAAAAAAGGCAGAATTCTGAGTTTAAAAGTCAGACTTTTAACAAAAAAGGTTAGAATTTCAAGAAAGGAAGTCATATTTTTAAGAAAAAAAAATCTAAATTTTAGGCCAAAAGGTCAAATTTTGAAGGAAAAAAAGTCCAAATTTCAAGAAAAAAAAAACGTCGGAATTTTGAGGAAAAAAGGCAGAATTCTGAGTTTAAAAGTCAGACTTTTAACAAAAAAGGTTAGAATTTCAAGAAAGGAAGTCATATTTTTAAGAAAAAAAAATCAAAATTTTAGGCCAAAAGGTCAAATTTTGAAGGAAAAAAAGTCCAAATTTCAAGAAAAAAAAAACGTCTGAATTTTGAGGAAAAAAGGCAGAATTCTGAGTTTAAAAGTCAGACTTTTAACAAAAAAGGTTAGAATTTCAAGAAAGGAAGTCATATTTTTAAGAAAAAAAAATCAAAATTTTAGGCCAAAAGGTCAAATTTTGAAGGAAAAAAAGTCCAAATTTCAAGAAAAAAAAAACGTCTGAATTTTGAGGAAAAAAGGCAGAATTCTGAGTTTAAAAGTCAGACTTTTAACAAAAAAGGTTAGAATTTCAAGAAAGGAAGTCATATTTTTAAGAAAAAAAAATCAAAATTTTAGGCCAAAAGGTCAAATTTTGAAGGAAAAAAAGTCCAAATTTCAAGAAAAAAAAAACGTCTGAATTTTGAGGAAAAAAGGCAGAATTCTGAGTTTAAAAGTCAGACTTTTAACAAAAAAGGTTAGAATTTCAAGTACGTTAGACAGATTTTTAAGAAAAAAAAAAATCAAAATTTTAGGCCAAAAGGTCAAATTTTGAAGGAAAAAAAGTCCAAATTTCAAGAAAAAAAAAACGTCTGAATTTTGAGGAAAAAAGGCAGAATTCTGAGTTTAAAAGTCAGACTTTTAACAAAAAAGGTTAGAATTTCAAGAAAGGAAGTCATATTTTTAAGAAAAAAAAAATCAAAATTTTAGGCCAAAAGGTCAAATTTTGAAGGAAAAAAAGTCCAAATTTCAAGAAAAAAAAAACGTCTGAATTTTGAGGAAAAAAGGCAGAATTCTGAGTTTAAAAGTCAGACTTTTAACAAAAAAGGTTAGAATTTCAAGAAAGGAAGTCATATTTTTAAGAAAAAAAAATCAAACTTTTAGGCCAAAAGGTCAAATCTTGAAGGAAAAAAAGTCCAAATTTCAAGAAAAAAAAAACGTCTGAATTTTGAGGAAAAAAGGCAGAATTCTGAGTTTAAAAGTCAGACTTTTAACAAAAAAGGTTAGAATTTCAAGAAAGGAAGTCATATTTTTAAGAAAAAAAAAATCAAAATTTTAGGCCAAAAGGTCAAATTTTGAAGGAAAAAAAGTCCAAATTTCAAGAAAAAAAAAACGTCTGAATTTTGAGGAAAAAAGGCAGAATTCTGAGTTTAAAAGTCAGACTTTTAACAAAAAAGGTTAGAATTTCAAGAAAGGAAGTCATATTTTTAAGAAAAAAAAATCAAAATTTTAGGCCAAAAGGTCAAATTTTGAAGGAAAAAAAGTCCAAATTTCAAGAAAAAAAAAACGTCTGAATTTTGAGGAAAAAAGGCAGAATTCTGAGTTTAAAAGTCAGACTTTTAACAAAAAAGGTTAGAATTTCAAGAAAGGAAGTCATATTTTTAAGAAAAAAAAATCAAAATTTTAGGCCAAAAGGTCAAATCTTGAAGGAAAAAAAGTCCAAATTTCAAGAAAAAAAAAAACGTCTGAATTTTGAGGAAAAAAGGCAGAATTCTGAGTTTAAAAGTCAGACTTTTAACAAAAAAGGTTAGAATTTCAAGAAAGGAAGTCATATTTTTAAGAAAAAAAAAATCAAAATTTTAGGCCAAAAGGTCAAATTTTGAAGGAAAAAAAGTCCAAATTTCAAGAAAAAAAAAACGTCTGAATTTTGAGGAAAAAAGGCAGAATTCTGAGTTTAAAAGTCAGACTTTTAACAAAAAAGGTTAGAATTTCAAGAAAGGAAGTCATATTTTTAAGAAAAAAAAATCAAACTTTTAGGCCAAAAGGTCAAATCTTGAAGGAAAAAAAGTCCAAATTTCAAGAAAAAAAAAACGTCTGAATTTTGAGGAAAAAAGGCAGAATTCTGAGTTTAAAAGTCAGACTTTTAACAAAAAAGGTTAGAATTTCAAGAAAGGAAGTCATATTTTTAAGAAAAAAAAAATCAAAATTTTAGGCCAAAAGGTCAAATTTTGAAGGAAAAAAAGTCCAAATTTCAAGAAAAAAAAAACGTCTGAATTTTGAGGAAAAAAGGCAGAATTCTGAGTTTAAAAGTCAGACTTTTAACAAAAAAGGTTAGAATTTCAAGTACGTTAGACAGATTTTTAAGAAAAAAAAAAAATCAAAATTTTAGGCCAAAAGGTCAAATTTTGAAGGAAAAAAAGTCCAAATTTCAAGAAAAAAAAAACGTCGGAATTTTGAGGAAAAAAGGCAGAATTCTGAGTTTAAAAGTCAGACTTTTAACAAAAAAGGTTAGAATTTCAAGAAAGGAAGTCATATTTTTAAGAAAAAAAAATCAAAATTTTAGGCCAAAAGGTCAAATTTTGAAGGAAAAAAAGTCCAAATTTCAACAAAAAAAAAACGTCTGAATTTTGAGGAAAAAAGGCAGAATTCTGAGTTTAAAAGTCAGACTTTTAACAAAAAAGGTTAGAATTTCAAGAAAGGAAGTCATATTTTTAAGAAAAAAAAATCAAAATTTTAGGCCAAAAGGTCAAATTTTGAAGGAAAAAAAGTCCAAATTTCAAGAAAAAAAAAACGTCTGAATTTTGAGGAAAAAAGGCAGAATTCTGAGTTTAAAAGTCAGACTTTTAACAAAAAAGGTTAGAATTTCAAGTACGTTAGACAGATTTTTAAGAAAAAAAAAATCAAAATTTTAGGCCAAAAGGTCAAATTTTGAAGGAAAAAAAGTCCAAATTTCAAGAAAAAAAAAACGTCTGAATTTTGAGGAAAAAAGGCAGAATTCTGAGTTTAAAAGTCAGACTTTTAACAAAAAAGGTTAGAATTTCAAGAAAGGAAGTCATATTTTTAAGAAAAAAAAATCAAAATTTTAGGCCAAAAGGTCAAATTTTGAAGGAAAAAAAGTCCAAATTTCAAGAAAAAAAAAAACGTCTGAATTTTGAGGAAAAAAGGCAGAATTCTGAGTTTAAAAGTCAGACTTTTAACAAAAAAGGTTAGAATTTCAAGTACGTTAGACAGATTTTTAAGAAAAAAAAAAATCAAAATTTTAGGCCAAAAGGTCAAATTTTGAAGGAAAAAAAGTCCAAATTTCAAGAAAAAAAAAACGTCTGAATTTTGAGGAAAAAAGGCAGAATTCTGAGTTTAAAAGTCAGACTTTTAACAAAAAAGGTTAGAATTTCAAGTACGTTAGACAGATTTTTAAGAAAAAAAAAAATCAAAATTTTAGGCCAAAAGGTCAAATTTTGAAGGAAAAAAAGTCCAATTTTCAAAAAAAAAAAAACGTCTGAATTTTGAGGAAAAAAGGCAGAATTCTGAGTTTAAAAGTCAGACTTTTAACAAAAAAGGTTAGAATTTCAAGAAAGGAAGTCATATTTTTAAGAAAAAAAAAATCAAAATTTTAGGCCAAAAGGTCAAATTTTGAAGGAAAAAAAGTCCAAATTTCAAGAAAAAAAAAACGTCTGAATTTTGAGGAAAAAAGGCAGAATTCTGAGTTTAAAAGTCAGACTTTTAACAAAAAAGGTTAGAATTTCAAGAAAGGAAGTCATATTTTTAAGAAAAAAAAATCAAAATTTTAGGCCAAAAGGTCAAATCTTGAAGGAAAAAAAGTCCAAATTTCAAGAAAAAAAAAACGTCTGAATTTTGAGGAAAAAAGGCAGAATTCTGAGTTTAAAAGTCAGACTTTTAACAAAAAAGGTTAGAATTTCAAGAAAGGAAGTCATATTTTTAAGAAAAAAAAAATCAAAATTTTAGGCCAAAAGGTCAAATTTTGAAGGAAAAAAAGTCCAAATTTCAAGAAAAAAAAAACGTCTGAATTTTGAGGAAAAAAGGCAGAAT
Organism: Sciaenops ocellatus; assembly: GCA_033000465.1. Taxonomy (NCBI): domain Eukaryota; kingdom Metazoa; phylum Chordata; class Actinopteri; family Sciaenidae; genus Sciaenops; species Sciaenops ocellatus. Next base: position 828,936 of record CP136870.1, read on the forward strand.
TCTGAGTTTAAAAGTCAGACTTTTAACAAAAAAGGTTAGAATTTCAAGAAAGGAAGTCATATTTTTAAGAAAAAAAAATCAAAATTTTAGGCCAAAAGGTCAAATCTTGAAGGAAAAAAAGTCCAAATTTCAAGAAAAAAAAAACGTCTGAATTTTGAGGAAAAAAGGCAGAATTCTGAGTTTAAAAGTCAGACTTTTAACAAAAAAGGTTAGAATTTCAAGAAAGGAAGTCATATTTTTAAGAAAAAAAAAATCAAAATTTTAGGCCAAAAGGTCAAATTTTGAAGGAAAAAAAGTCCAAATTTCAAGAAAAAAAAAACGTCTGAATTTTGAGGAAAAAAGGCAGAATTCTGAGTTTAAAAGTCAGACTTTTAACAAAAAAGGTTAGAATTTCAAGTACGTTAGACAGATTTTTAAGAAAAAAAAAAAATCAAAATTTTAGGCCAAAAGGTCAAATTTTGAAGGAAAAAAAGTCCAAATTTCAAGAAAAAAAAAACGTCGGAATTTTGAGGAAAAAAGGCAGAATTCTGAGTTTAAAAGTCAGACTTTTAACAAAAAAGGTTAGAATTTCAAGAAAGGAAGTCATATTTTTAAGAAAAAAAAATCAAAATTTTAGGCCAAAAGGTCAAATTTTGAAGGAAAAAAAGTCCAAATTTCAACAAAAAAAAAACGTCTGAATTTTGAGGAAAAAAGGCAGAATTCTGAGTTTAAAAGTCAGACTTTTAACAAAAAAGGTTAGAATTTCAAGAAAGGAAGTCATATTTTTAAGAAAAAAAAATCAAAATTTTAGGCCAAAAGGTCAAATTTTGAAGGAAAAAAAGTCCAAATTTCAAGAAAAAAAAAACGTCTGAATTTTGAGGAAAAAAGGCAGAATTCTGAGTTTAAAAGTCAGACTTTTAACAAAAAAGGTTAGAATTTCAAGTACGTTAGACAGATTTTTAAGAAAAAAAAAATCAAAATTTTAGGCCAAAAGGTCAAATTTTGAAGGAAAAAAAGTCCAAATTTCAAGAAAAAAAAAACGTCTGAATTTTGAGGAAAAAAGGCAGAATTCTGAGTTTAAAAGTCAGACTTTTAACAAAAAAGGTTAGAATTTCAAGAAAGGAAGTCATATTTTTAAGAAAAAAAAATCAAAATTTTAGGCCAAAAGGTCAAATTTTGAAGGAAAAAAAGTCCAAATTTCAAGAAAAAAAAAAACGTCTGAATTTTGAGGAAAAAAGGCAGAATTCTGAGTTTAAAAGTCAGACTTTTAACAAAAAAGGTTAGAATTTCAAGTACGTTAGACAGATTTTTAAGAAAAAAAAAAATCAAAATTTTAGGCCAAAAGGTCAAATTTTGAAGGAAAAAAAGTCCAAATTTCAAGAAAAAAAAAACGTCTGAATTTTGAGGAAAAAAGGCAGAATTCTGAGTTTAAAAGTCAGACTTTTAACAAAAAAGGTTAGAATTTCAAGTACGTTAGACAGATTTTTAAGAAAAAAAAAAATCAAAATTTTAGGCCAAAAGGTCAAATTTTGAAGGAAAAAAAGTCCAATTTTCAAAAAAAAAAAAACGTCTGAATTTTGAGGAAAAAAGGCAGAATTCTGAGTTTAAAAGTCAGACTTTTAACAAAAAAGGTTAGAATTTCAAGAAAGGAAGTCATATTTTTAAGAAAAAAAAAATCAAAATTTTAGGCCAAAAGGTCAAATTTTGAAGGAAAAAAAGTCCAAATTTCAAGAAAAAAAAAACGTCTGAATTTTGAGGAAAAAAGGCAGAATTCTGAGTTTAAAAGTCAGACTTTTAACAAAAAAGGTTAGAATTTCAAGAAAGGAAGTCATATTTTTAAGAAAAAAAAATCAAAATTTTAGGCCAAAAGGTCAAATCTTGAAGGAAAAAAAGTCCAAATTTCAAGAAAAAAAAAACGTCTGAATTTTGAGGAAAAAAGGCAGAATTCTGAGTTTAAAAGTCAGACTTTTAACAAAAAAGGTTAGAATTTCAAGAAAGGAAGTCATATTTTTAAGAAAAAAAAAATCAAAATTTTAGGCCAAAAGGTCAAATTTTGAAGGAAAAAAAGTCCAAATTTCAAGAAAAAAAAAACGTCTGAATTTTGAGGAAAAAAGGCAGAATTCTGAGTTTAAAAGTCAGACTTTTAACAAAAAAGGTTAGAATTTCAAGAAAGGAAGTCATATTTTTAAGAAAAAAAAATCAAAATTTTAGGCCAAAAGGTCAAATCTTGAAGGAAAAAAAGTCCAAATTTCAAGAAAAAAAAAACGTCTGAATTTTGAGGAAAAAAGGCAGAATTCTGAGTTTAAAAGTCAGACTTTTAACAAAAAAGGTTAGAATTTCAAGAAAGGAAGTCATATTTTTAAGAAAAAAAAAATCAAAATTTTAGGCCAAAAGGTCAAATTTTGAAGGAAAAAAAGTCCAAATTTCAAGAAAAAAAAAACGTCTGAATTTTGAGGAAAAAAGGCAGAATTCTGAGTTTAAAAGTCAGACTTTTAACAAAAAAGGTTAGAATTTCAAGAAAGGAAGTCATATTTTTAAGAAAAAAAAATCAAAATTTTAGGCCAAAAGGTCAAATTTTGAAGGAAAAAAAGTCCAAATTTCAAGAAAAAAAAAAACGTCTGAATTTTGAGGAAAAAAGGCAGAATTCTGAGTTTAAAAGTCAGACTTTTAACAAAAAAGGTTAGAATTTCAAGAAAGGAAGTCATATTTTTAAGAAAAAAAAATCAAACTTTTAGGCCAAAAGGTCAAATCTTGAAGGAAAAAAAGTCCAAATTTCAAGAAAAAAAAAACGTCTGAATTTTGAGGAAAAAAGGCAGAATTCTGAGTTTAAAAGTCAGACTTTTAACAAAAAAGGTTAGAATTTCAAGAAAGGAAGTCATATTTTTAGGAAAAAAAAAATCAAAATTTTAGGCCAAAAGGTCAAATTTTGAAGGAAAAAAAGTCCAAATTTCAAGAAAAAAAAAACGTCTGAATTTTGAGGAAAAAAGGCAGAATTCTGAGTTTAAAAGTCAGACTTTTAACAAAAAAGGTTAGAATTTCAAGTACGTTAGACAGATTTTTAAGAAAAAAAAAAATCAAAATTTTAGGCCAAAAGGTCAAATTTTGAAGGAAAAAAAGTCCAAATTTCAAGAAAAAAAAAACGTCTGAATTTTGAGGAAAAAAGGCAGAATTCTGAGTTTAAAAGTCAGACTTTTAACAAAAAAGGTTAGAATTTCAAGTACGTTAGACAGATTTTTAAGAAAAAAAAAAATCAAAATTTTAGGCCAAAAGGTCAAATTTTGAAGGAAAAAAAGTCCAAATTTCAAGAAAAAAAAAACGTCTGAATTTTGAGGAAAAAAGGCAGAATTCTGAGTTTAAAAGTCAGACTTTTAACAAAAAAGGTTAGAATTTCAAGAAAGGAAGTCATATTTTTAAGAAAAAAAAATCAAAATTTTAGGCCAAAAGGTCAAATTTTGAAGGAAAAAAAGTCCAAATTTCAAGAAAAAAAAAACGTCTGAATTTTGAGGAAAAAAGGCAGAATTCTGAGTTTAAAAGTCAGACTTTTAACAAAAAAGGTTAGAATTTCAAGAAAGGAAGTCATATTTTTAAGAAAAAAAAATCAAAATTTTAGGCCAAAAGGTCAAATTTTGAAGGAAAAAAAGTCCAAATTTCAAGAAAAAAAAAACGTCTGAATTTTGAGGAAAAAAGGCAGAATTCTGAGTTTAAAAGTCAGACTTTTAACAAAAAAGGTTAGAATTTCAAGTACGTTAGACAGATTTTTAAGAAAAAAAAAAATCAAAATTTTAGGCCAAAAGGTCAAATTTTGAAGGAAAAAAAGTCCAAATTTCAAGAAAAAAAAAACGTCTGAATTTTGAGGAAAAAAGGCAGAATTCTGAGTTTAAAAGTCAGACTTTTAACAAAAAAGGTTAGAATTTCAAGTACGTTAGACAGATTTTTAAGAAAAAAAATCAAAATTTTAGGCCAAAAGGTCAAATTTTGAAGGAAAAAAAGTCCAAATTTCAAGAAAAAAAAAACGTCTGAATTTTGAGGAAAAAAGGCAGAATTCTGAGTTTAAAAGTAAGACTTTTAACAAAAAAGGTTAGAATTTCAAGAAAGGAATCAGATTTTTAAGAAAAAAAAAAAACATTTTTCAGCAAAAAAATCCCAAATTTGAAGAAAAAAAGTCCAAATTTCAAGAAAAAAAAAAACGTCTGAATTTTGAGGAAAAAAGGCAGAATTCTGAGTTTAAAAGTCAGACTTTTAACAAAAAAGGTTAGAATTTCAAGAAAGGAATCAGATTTTTAAGAAAAAAAAAATCAAAATTTTAGGCCAAAAGGTCAAATTTTGAAGGAAAAAAAGTCCAAGTTTCAAGAAAAAAAAAAAGTCTGAATTTTGAGGAAAAAAGGCAGAATTCTGAGTTTAAAAGTCAGACTTTTAACAAAAAAGGTTAGAATTTCAAGAAAGGAAGTCATATTTTTAAGAAAAAAAAATCAAAATTTTAGGCCAAAAGGTCAAATTTTGAAGGAAAAAAAGTCCAAATTTCAAGAAAAAAAAAACGTTTGAATTTTGAGGAAAAAAGGCAGAATTCTGAGTTTAAAAGTCAGACTTTTAACAAAAAAGGTTAGAATTTCAAGAAAGGAATCAGATTTTTAAGAAAAAAAAGATCCCATTTTTCAGCAAAAAAATCCCAAATTTGAAGGAAAAAAAGTCCAAATTTCAAGAAAAAAAAAACGTCTGAATTTTGAGGAAAAAAGGCAGAATTCTGAGTTTAAAAGTCAGACTTTTAACAAAAAAGGTTAGAATTTCAAGAAAGGAATCAGATTTTTAAGAAAAAAAAGATCCAATTTTTCAGCAAAAAAATCCCAAATTTGAAGGAAAAAAAGTCCAAATTTCAAGAAAAAAAAAACGTCTGAATTTTGAGGAAAAAAGGCAGAATTCTGAGTTTAAAAGTCAGACTTTTAACAAAAAAGGTTAGAATTTCAAGAAAGGAAGTCATATTTTTAAGAAAAAAAAATCAAAATTTTAGGCCAAAAGGTCAAATCTTGAAGGAAAAAAAGTCCAAATTTCAAGAAAAAAAAAACGTCTGAATTTTGAGGAAAAAAGGCAGAATTCTGAGTTTAAAAGTCAGACTTTTAACAAAAAAGGTTAGAATTTCAAGAAAGGAAGTCATATTTTTAAGAAAAAAAAAATCAAAATTTTAGGCCAAAAGGTCAAATTTTGAAGGAAAAAAAGTCCAAATTTCAAGAAAAAAAAAACGTCTGAATTTTGAGGAAAAAAGGCAGAATTCTGAGTTTAAAAGTCAGACTTTTAACAAAAAAGGTTAGAATTTCAAGAAAGGAAGTCATATTTTTAAGAAAAAAAAATCAAAATTTTAGGCCAAAAGGTCAAATTTTGAAGGAAAAAAAGTCCAAATTTCAAGAAAAAAAAAACGTCTGAATTTTGAGGAAAAAAGGCAGAATTCTGAGTTTAAAAGTCAGACTTTTAACAAAAAAGGTTAGAATTTCAAGAAAGGAAGTCATATTTTTAAGAAAAAAAAATCAAAATTTTAGGCCAAAAGGTCAAATTTTGAAGGAAAAAAAGTCCAAATTTCAAGAAAAAAAAAACGTCTGAATTTTGAGGAAAAAAGGCAGAATTCTGAGTTTAAAAGTCAGACTTTTAACAAAAAAGGTTAGAATTTCAAGAAAGGAAGTCATATTTTTAAGAAAAAAAAATCAAAATTTTAGGCCAAAAGGTCAAATTTTGAAGGAAAAAAAGTCCAAATTTCAAGAAAAAAAAAACGTCTGAATTTTGAGGAAAAAAGGCAGAATTCTGAGTTTAAAAGTCAGACTTTTAACAAAAAAGGTTAGAATTTCAAGTACGTTAGACAGATGTTTAAGAAAAAAAAAAATCAAAATTTTAGGCCAAAAGGTCAAATTTTGAAGGAAAAAAAGTCCAAATTTCAAGAAAAAAAAAACGTCTGAATTTTGAGGAAAAAAGGCAGAATTCTGAGTTTAAAAGTCAGACTTTTAACAAAAAAGGTTAGAATTTCAAGAAAGGAAGTCATATTTTTAAGAAAAAAAAATCAAAATTTTAGGCCAAAAGGTCAAATCTTGAAGGAAAAAAAGTCCAAATTTCAAGAAAAAAAAAACGTCTGAATTTTGAGGAAAAAAGGCAGAATTCTGAGTTTAAAAGTCAGACTTTTAACAAAAAAGGTTAGAATTTCAAGAAAGGAAGTCATATTTTTAAGAAAAAAAAAATCAAAATTTTAGGCCAAAAGGTCAAATTTTGAAGGAAAAAAAGTCCAAATTTCAAGAAAAAAAAAACGTCTGAATTTTGAGGAAAAAAGGCAGAATTCTGAGTTTAAAAGTCAGACTTTTAACAAAAAAGGTTAGAATTTCAAGAAAGGAAGTCATATTTTTAAGAAAAAAAAATCAAAATTTTAGGCCAAAAGGTCAAATTTTGAAGGAAAAAAAGTCCAAATTTCAAGAAAAAAAAAACGTCTGAATTTTGAGGAAAAAAGGCAGAATTCTGAGTTTAAAAGTCAGACTTTTAACAAAAAAGGTTAGAATTTCAAGAAAGGAAGTCATATTTTTAAGAAAAAAAAATCAAAATTTTAGGCCAAAAGGTCAAATTTTGAAGGAAAAAAAGTCCAAATTTCAAGAAAAAAAAAACGTCTGAATTTTGAGGAAAAAAGGCAGAATTCTGAGTTTAAAAGTCAGACTTTTAACAAAAAAGGTTAGAATTTCAAGAAAGGAAGTCATATTTTTAAGAAAAAAAAAATCAAACTTTTAGGCCAAAAGGTCAAATTTTGAAGGAAAAAAAGTCCAAATTTCAAGAAAAAAAAAACGTCTGAATTTTGAGGAAAAAAGGCAGAATTCTGAGTTTAAAAGTCAGACTTTTAACAAAAAAGGTTAGAATTTCAAGTACGTTAGACAGACTTTTAAGAAAAAAAAAAATCAAAATTTTAGGCCAAAAGGTCAAATTTTGAAGGAAAAAAAGTCCAAATTTCAAGAAAAAAAAAAGTCTGAATTTTGAGGAAAAAAGGCAGAATTCTGAGTTTAAAAGTCAGACTTTTAACAAAAAAGGTTAGAATTTCAAGAAAGGAAGTCATATTTTTAAGAAAAAAAAATCAAAATTTTAGGCCAAAAGGTCAAATTTTGAAGGAAAAAAAGTCCAAATTTCAAGAAAAAAAAAAACGTCTGAATTTTGAGGAAAAAAGGCAGAATTCTGAGTTTAAAAGTCAGACTTTTAACAAAAAAGGTTAGAATTTCAAGAAAGGAAGTCATATTTTTAAGAAAAAAAAATCAAAATTTTAGGCCAAAAGGTCAAATTTTGAAGGAAAAAAAGTCCAAATTTCAAGAAAAAAAAAACGTCTGAATTTTGAGGAAAAAAGGCAGAATTCTGAGTTTAAAAGTCAGACTTTTAACAAAAAAGGTTAGAATTTCAAGAAAGGAAGTCATATTTTTAAGAAAAAAAAAATCAAAATTTTAGGCCAAAAGGTCAAATTTTGAAGGAAAAAAAGTCCAAATTTCAAGAAAAAAAAAACGTCTGAATTTTGAGGAAAAAAGGCAGAATTCTGAGTTTAAAAGTCAGACTTTTAACAAAAAAGGTTAGAATTTCAAGTACGTTAGACAGATTTTTAAGAAAAAAAAAAATCAAAATTTTAGGCCAAAAGGTCAAATTTTGAAGGAAAAAAAGTCCAAATTTCAAGAAAAAAAAAACGTCTGAATTTTGAGGAAAAAAGGCAGAATTCTGAGTTTAAAAGTCAGACTTTTAACAAAAAAGGTTAGAATTTCAAGTACGTTAGACAGATTTTTAAGAAAAAAAAAATCAAAATTTTAGGCCAAAAGGTCAAATTTTGAAGGAAAAAAAGTCCAAATTTCAAGAAAAAAAAAACATCTGAATTTTGAGGAAAAAAGGCAGAATTCTGAGTTTAAAAGTCAGACTTTTAACAAAAAAGGTTAGAATTTCAAGAAAGGAAGTCATATTTTTAAGAAAAAAAAAATCAAAATTTTAGGCCAAAAGGTCAAATTTTGAAGGAAAAAAAGTCCAAATTTCAAGAAAAAAAAAACGTCTGAATTTTGAGGAAAAAAGGCAGAATTCTGAGTTTAAAAGTCAGACTTTTAACAAAAAAGGTTAGAATTTCAAGTACGTTAGACAGATTTTTAAGAAAAAAAAAAATCAAAATTTTAGGCCAAAAGGTCAAATTTTGAAGGAAAAAAAGTCCAAATTTCAAGAAAAAAAAAACGTCTGAATTTTGAGGAAAAAAGGCAGAATTCTGAGTTTAAAAGTCAGACTTTTAACAAAAAAGGTTAGAATTTCAAGTACGTTAGACAGATTTTTAAGAAAAAAAAAAATCAAAATTTTAGGCCAAAAGGTCAAATTTTGAAGGAAAAAAAGTCCAAATTTCAAGAAAAAAAAAACGTCTGAATTTTGAGGAAAAAAGGCAGAATTCTGAGTTTAAAAGTCAGACTTTTAACAAAAAAGGTTAGAATTTCAAGAAAGGAAGTCATATTTTTAAGAAAAAAAAATCAAAATTTTAGGCCAAAAGGTCAAATTTTGAAGGAAAAAAAGTCCAAATTTCAAGAAAAAAAAAACGTCTGAATTTTGAGGAAAAAAGGCAGAATTCTGAGTTTAAAAGTCAGACTTTTAACAAAAAAGGTTAGAATTTCAAGAAAGGAAGTCATATTTTTAAGAAAAAAAAAATCAAAATTTTAGGCCAAAAGGTCAAATTTTGAAGGAAAAAAAGTCCAAATTTCAAGAAAAAAAAAACGTCTGAATTTTGAGGAAAAAAGGCAGAATTCTGAGTTTAAAAGTCAGACTTTTAACAAAAAAGGTTAGAATTTCAAGTACGTTAGACAGATTTTTAAGAAAAAAAAAAATCAAAATTTTAGGCCAAAAGGTCAAATTTTGAAGGAAAAAAAGTCCAAATTTCAAGAAAAAAAAACGTCTGAATTTTGAGGAAAAAAGGCAGAATTCTGAGTTTAAAAGTCAGACTTTTAACAAAAAAGGTTAGAATTTCAAGTACGTTAGACAGATTTTTAAGAAAAAAAAAATCAAAATTTTAGGCCAAAAGGTCAAATTTTGAAGGAAAAAAAGTCCAAATTTCAAGAAAAAAAAAACGTCTGAATTTTGAGGAAAAAAGGCAGAATTCTGAGTTTAAAAGTCAGACTTTTAACAAAAAAGGTTAGAATTTCAAGAAAGGAAGTCATATTTTTAAGAAAAAAAAAATCAAAATTTTAGGCCAAAAGGTCAAATTTTGAAGGAAAAAAAGTCCAAATTTCAAGAAAAAAAAAACGTCTGAATTTTGAGGAAAAAAGGCAGAATTCTGAGTTTAAAAGTCAGACTTTTAACAAAAAAGGTTAGAATTTCAAGAAAGGAAGTCATATTTTTAAGAAAAAAAAATCAAAATTTTAGGCCAAAAGGTCAAATTTTGAAGGAAAAAAAGTCCAAATTTCAAGAAAAAAAAAACGTCTGAATTTTGAGGAAAAAAGGCAGAATTCTGAGTTTAAAAGTCAGACTTTTAACAAAAAAGGTTAGAATTTCAAGAAAGGAAGTCATATTTTTAAGAAAAAAAAAATCAAAATTTTAGGCCAAAAGGTCAAATTTTGAAGGAAAAAAAGTCCAAATTTCAAGAAAAAAAAAACGTCTGAATTTTGAGGAAAAAAGGCAGAATTCTGAGTTTAAAAGTCAGACTTTTAACAAAAAAGGTTAGAATTTCAAGAAAGGAAGTCATATTTTTAAGAAAAAAAAATCAAAATTTTAGGCCAAAAGGTCAAATTTTGAAGGAAAAAAAGTCCAAATTTCAAGAAAAAAAAAAACGTCTGAATTTTGAGGAAAAAAGGCAGAATTCTGAGTTTAAAAGTCAGACTTTTAACAAAAAAGGTTAGTATTTCAAGTACGTTAGACAGATTTTTAAGAAAAAAAAAATCAAACTTTTAGGCCAAAAGGTCAAATCTTGAAGGAAAAAAAGTCCAAATTTCAAGAAAAAAAAAACGTCTGAATTTTGAGGAAAAAAGGCAGAATTCTGAGTTTAAAAGTCAGACTTTTAACAAAAAAGGTTAGAATTTCAAGAAAGGAAGTCATATTTTTAGGAAAAAAAAAATCAAAATTTTAGGCCAAAAGGTCAAATTTTGAAGGAAAAAAAAGTCCAAATTTCAAGAAAAAAAAAACGTCTGAATTTTGAGGAAAAAAGGCAGAATTCTGAGTTTAAAAGTCAGACTTTTAACAAAAAAGGTTAGAATTTCAAGTACGTTAGACAGATTTTTAAGAAAAAAAAAATCAAAATTTTAGGCCAAAAGGTCAAATTTTGAAGGAAAAAAAGTCCAAATTTCAAGAAAAAAAAAACGTCTGAATTTTGAGGAAAAAAGGCAGAATTCTGAGTTTAAAAGTCAGACTTTTAACAAAAAAGGTTAGAATTTCAAGTACGTTAGACAGATTTTTAAGAAAAAAAAAAATCAAAATTTTAGGCCAAAAGGTCAAATTTTGAAGGAAAAAAAGTCCAAATTTCAAGAAAAAAAAAACGTCTGAATTTTGAGGAAAAAAGGCAGAATTCTGAGTTTAAAAGTCAGACTTTTAACAAAAAAGGTTAGAATTTCAAGAAAGGAAGTCATATTTTTAAGAAAAAAAAATCAAAATTTTAGGCCAAAAGGTCAAATTTTGAAGGAAAAAAAGTCCAAATTTCAAGAAAAAAAAAACGTCTGAATTTTGAGGAAAAAAGGCAGAATTCTGAGTTTAAAAGTCAGACTTTTAACAAAAAAGGTTAGAATTTCAAGAAAGGAAGTCATATTTTTAAGAAAAAAAAATCAAAATTTTAGGCCAAAAGGTCAAATTTTGAAGGAAAAAAAGTCCAAATTTCAAGAAAAAAAAAACGTCTGAATTTTGAGGAAAAAAGGCAGAATTCTGAGTTTAAAAGTCAGACTTTTAACAAAAAAGGTTAGAATTTCAAGTACGTTAGACAGATTTTTAAGAAAAAAAAAAATCAAAATTTTAGGCCAAAAGGTCAAATTTTGAAGGAAAAAAAGTCCAAATTTCAAGAAAAAAAAAACGTCTGAATTTTGAGGAAAAAAGGCAGAATTCTGAGTTTAAAAGTCAGACTTTTAACAAAAAAGGTTAGAATTTCAAGTACGTTAGACAGATTTTTAAGAAAAAAAAAAATCAAAATTTTAGGCCAAAAGGTCAAATTTTGAAGGAAAAAAAGTCCAAATTTCAAGAAAAAAAAAACGTCTGAATTTTGAGGAAAAAAGGCAGAATTCTGAGTTTAAAAGTCAGACTTTTAACAAAAAAGGTTAGAATTTCAAGAAAGGAAGTCATATTTTTAAGAAAAAAAAATCAAAATTTTAGGCCAAAAGGTCAAATTTTGAAGGAAAAAAAGTCCAAATTTCAAGAAAAAAAAAACGTCTGAATTTTGAGGAAAAAAGGCAGAATTCTGAGTTTAAAAGTCAGACTTTTAACAAAAAAGGTTAGAATTTCAAGAAAGGAAGTCATATTTTTAAGAAAAAAAAATCAAAATTTTAGGCCAAAAGGTCAAATTTTGAAGGAAAAAAAGTCCAAATTTCAAGAAAAAAAAAACGTCTGAATTTTGAGGAAAAAAGGCAGAATTCTGAGTTTAAAAGTCAGACTTTTAACAAAAAAGGTTAGAATTTCAAGTACGTTAGACAGATGTTTAAGAAAAAAAAAAATCAAAATTTTAGGCCAAAAGGTCAAATTTTGAAGGAAAAAAAGTCCAAATTTCAAGAAAAAAAAAACGTCTGAATTTTGAGGAAAAAAGGCAGAATTCTGAGTTTAAAAGTCAGACTTTTAACAAAAAAGGTTAGAATTTCAAGTACGTTAGACAGATTTTTAAGAAAAAAAAAAATCAAAATTTTAGGCCAAAAGGTCAAATTTTGAAGGAAAAAAAGTCCAAATTTCAAGAAAAAAAAAACGTCTGAATTTTGAGGAAAAAAGGCAGAATTCTGAGTTTAAAAGTCAGACTTTTAACAAAAAAGGTTAGAATTTCAAGAAAGGAAGTCATATTTTTAAGAAAAAAAAATCAAAATTTTAGGCCAAAAGGTCAAATTTTGAAGGAAAAAAAGTCCAAATTTCAAGAAAAAAAAAACGTCTGAATTTTGAGGAAAAAAGGCAGAATTCTGAGTTTAAAAGTCAGACTTTTAACAAAAAAGGTTAGAATTTCAAGTACGTTAGACAGATGTTTAAGAAAAAAAAAAATCAAAATTTTAGGCCAAAAGGTCAAATTTTGAAGGAAAAAAAGTCCAAATTTCAAGAAAAAAAAAAGTCTGAATTTTGAGGAAAAAAGGCAGAATTCTGAGTTTAAAAGTCAGACTTTTAACAAAAAAGGTTAGAATTTCAAGAAAGGAAGTCATATTTTTAAGAAAAAAAAATCAAAATTTTAGGCCAAAAGGTCAAATTTTGAAGGAAAAAAAGTCCAAATTTCAAGAAAAAAAAAAACGTCTGAATTTTGAGGAAAAAAGGCAGAATTCTGAGTTTAAAAGTCAGACTTTTAACAAAAAAGGTTAGAATTTCAAGAAAGGAAGTCATATTTTTAAGAAAAAAAAATCAAAATTTTAGGCCAAAAGGTCAAATTTTGAAGGAAAAAAAGTCCAAATTTCAAGAAAAAAAAAACGTCTGAATTTTGAGGAAAAAAGGCAGAATTCTGAGTTTAAAAGTCAGACTTTTAACAAAAAAGGTTAGAATTTCAAGAAAGGAAGTCATATTTTTAAGAAAAAAAAAATCAAAATTTTAGGCCAAAAGGTCAAATTTTGAAGGAAAAAAAGTCCAAATTTCAAGAAAAAAAAAACGTCTGAATTTTGAGGAAAAAAGGCAGAATTCTGAGTTTAAAAGTCAGACTTTTAACAAAAAAGGTTAGAATTTCAAGAAAGGAAGTCATATTTTTAAGAAAAAAAAATCAAAATTTTAGGCCAAAAGGTCAAATTTTGAAGGAAAAAAAGTCCAAATTTCAAGAAAAAAAAAAACGTCTGAATTTTGAGGAAAAAAGGCAGAATTCTGAGTTTAAAAGTCAGACTTTTAACAAAAAAGGTTAGTATTTCAAGTACGTTAGACAGATTTTTAAGAAAAAAAAAAATCAAACTTTTAGGCCAAAAGGTCAAATCTTGAAGGAAAAAAAGTCCAAATTTCAAGAAAAAAAAAACGTCTGAATTTTGAGGAAAAAAGGCAGAATTCTGAGTTTAAAAGTCAGACTTTTAACAAAAAAGGTTAGAATTTCAAGAAAGGAAGTCATATTTTTAAGAAAAAAAAAATCAAAATTTTAGGCCAAAAGGTCAAATTTTGAAGGAAAAAAAGTCCAAATTTCAAGAAAAAAAAAACGTCTGAATTTTGAGGAAAAAAGGCAGAATTCTGAGTTTAAAAGTCAGACTTTTAACAAAAAAGGTTAGAATTTCAAGAAAGGAAGTCATATTTTTAAGAAAAAAAAATCAAAATTTTAGGCCAAAAGGTCAAATTTTGAAGGAAAAAAAGTCCAAATTTCAAGAAAAAAAAAACGTCTGAATTTTGAGGAAAAAAGGCAGAATTCTGAGTTTAAAAGTCAGACTTTTAACAAAAAAGGTTAGAATTTCAAGAAAGGAAGTCATATTTTTAAGAAAAAAAAATCAAAATTTTAGGCCAAAAGGTCAAATTTTGAAGGAAAAAAAGTCCAAATTTCAAGAAAAAAAAAACGTCTGAATTTTGAGGAAAAAAGGCAGAATTCTGAGTTTAAAAGTCAGACTTTTAACAAAAAAGGTTAGAATTTCAAGAAAGGAAGTCATATTTTTAAGAAAAAAAAAATCAAAATTTTAGGCCAAAAGGTCAAATTTTGAAGGAAAAAAAGTCCAAATTTCAAGAAAAAAAAAACGTCTGAATTTTGAGGAAAAAAGGCAGAATTCTGAGTTTAAAAGTCAGACTTTTAACAAAAAAGGTTAGAATTTCAAGTACGTTAGACAGATTTTTAAGAAAAAAAAAAATCAAAATTTTAGGCCAAAAGGTCAAATTTTGAAGGAAAAATAGTCCAAATTTCAAGAAAAAAAAACGTCTGAATTTTGAGGAAAAAAGGCAGAATTCTGAGTTTAAAAGTCAGACTTTTAACAAAAAAGGTTAGAATTTCAAGTACGTTAGACAGATTTTTAAGAAAAAAAAAAATCAAAATTTTAGGCCAAAAGGTCAAATTTTGAAGGAAAAAAAGTCCAAATTTCAAGAAAAAAAAAACGTCTGAATTTTGAGGAAAAAAGGCAGAATTCTGAGTTTAAAAGTCAGACTTTTAACAAAAAAGGTTAGAATTTCAAGAAAGGAAGTCATATTTTTAAGAAAAAAAAATCAAAATTTTAGGCCAAAAGGTCAAATTTTGAAGGAAAAAAAGTCCAAATTTCAAGAAAAAAAAAACGTCTGAATTTTGAGGAAAAAAGGCAGAATTCTGAGTTTAAAAGTCAGACTTTTAACAAAAAAGGTTAGAATTTCAAGAAAGGAAGTCATATTTTTAAGAAAAAAAAATCAAAATTTTAGGCCAAAAGGTCAAATTTTGAAGGAAAAAAAGTCCAAATTTCAAGAAAAAAAAAACGTCTGAATTTTGAGGAAAAAAGGCAGAATTCTGAGTTTAAAAGTCAGACTTTTAACAAAAAAGGTTAGAATTTCAAGAAAGGAAGTCATATTTTTAAGAAAAAAAAAATCAAAATTTTAGGCCAAAAGGTCAAATTTTGAAGGAAAAAAAGTCCAAATTTCAAGAAAAAAAAAACGTCTGAATTTTGAGGAAAAAAGGCAGAATTCTGAGTTTAAAAGTCAGACTTTTAACAAAAAAGGTTAGAATTTCAAGTACGTTAGACAGATTTTTAAGAAAAAAAAAAATCAAAATTTTAGGCCAAAAGGTCAAATTTTGAAGGAAAAAAAGTCCAAATTTCAAGAAAAAAAAAAACGTCTGAATTTTGAGGAAAAAAGGCAGAATTCTGAGTTTAAAAGTCAGACTTTTAACAAAAAAGGTTAGAATTTCAAGAAAGGAAGTCATATTTTTAAGAAAAAATCAAAATTTTAGGCCAAAAGGTCAAATTTTGAAGGAAAAAAAGTCCAAATTTCAAGAAAAAAAAAACGTCTGAATTTTGAGGAAAAAAGGCAGAATTCTGAGTTTAAAAGTCAGACTTTTAACAAAAAAGGTTAGAATTTCAAGAAAGGAAGTCATATTTTTAAGAAAAAAAAAATCAAAATTTTAGGCCAAAAGGTCAAATTTTGAAGGAAAAAAAGTCCAAATTTCAAGAAAAAAAAAACGTCTGAATTTTGAGGAAAAAAGGCAGAATTCTGAGTTTAAAAGTCAGACTTTTAACAAAAAAGGTTAGAATTTCAAGAAAGGAAGTCATATTTTTAAGAAAAAAAAAATCAAAATTTTAGGCCAAAAGGTCAAATTTTGAAGGAAAAAAAGTCCAAATTTCAAGAAAAAAAAAACGTCTGAATTTTGAGGAAAAAAGGCAGAATTCTGAGTTTAAAAGTCAGACTTTTAACAAAAAAGGTTAGAATTTCAAGAAAGGAAGTCATATTTTTAAGAAAAAAAAAATCAAAATTTTAGGCCAAAAGGTCAAATTTTGAAGGAAAAAAAGTCCAAATTTCAAGAAAAAAAAACGTCTGAATTTTGAGGAAAAAAGGCAGAATTCTGAGTTTAAAAGTCAGACTTTTAACAAAAAAGGTTAGAATTTCAAGTACGTTAGACAGATTTTTAAGAAAAAAAAAAATCAAAATTTTAGGCCAAAAGGTCAAATTTTGAAGGAAAAAAAGTCCAAATTTCAAGAAAAAAAAAACGTCTGAATTTTGAGGAAAAAAGGCAGAATTCTGAGTTTAAAAGTCAGACTTTTAACAAAAAAGGTTAGAATTTCAAGAAAGGAAGTCATATTTTTAAGAAAAAAAAATCAAAATTTTAGGCCAAAAGGTCAAATTTTGAAGGAAAAAAAGTCCAAATTTCAAGAAAAAAAAACGTCTGAATTTTGAGGAAAAAAGGCAGAATTCTGAGTTTAAAAGTCAGACTTTTAACAAAAAAGGTTAGAATTTCAAGTACGTTAGACAGATTTTTAAGAAAAAAAAAAATCAAAATTTTAGGCCAAAAGGTCAAATTTTGAAGGAAAAAAAGTCCAAATTTCAAGAAAAAAAAAACGTCTGAATTTTGAGGAAAAAAGGCAGAATTCTGAGTTTAAAAGTCAGACTTTTAACAAAAAAGGTTAGAATTTCAAGAAAGGAAGTCATATTTTTAAGAAAAAAAAATCAAAATTTTAGGCCAAAAGGTCAAATTTTGAAGGAAAAAAAGTCCAAATTTCAAGAAAAAAAAAACATCTGAATTTTGAGGAAAAAAGGCAGAATTCTGAGTTTAAAAGTCAGACTTTTAACAAAAAAGGTTAGAATTTCAAGAAAGGAAGTCATATTTTTAAGAAAAAAAAATCAAAATTTTAGGCCAAAAGGTCAAATTTTGAAGGAAAAAAAGTCCAAATTTCAAGAAAAAAAAAACGTCTGAATTTTGAGGAAAAAAGGCAGAATTCTGAGTTTAAAAGTCAGACTTTTAACAAAAAAGGTTAGAATTTCAAGAAAGGAAGTCATATTTTTAAGAAAAAAAAAATCAAAATTTTAGGCCAAAAGGTCAAATTTTGAAGGAAAAAAAGTCCAAATTTCAAGAAAAAAAAAACGTCTGAATTTTGAGGAAAAAAGGCAGAATTCTGAGTTTAAAAGTCAGACTTTTAACAAAAAAGGTTAGAATTTCAATAAAGGAAGTCATATTTTTAAGAAAAAAAAATCAAAATTTTAGGCCAAAAGGTCAAATTTTGAAGGAAAAAAAGTCCAAATTTCAAGAAAAAAAAAACGTCTGAATTTTGAGGAAAAAAGGCAGAATTCTGAGTTTAAAAGTCAGACTTTTAACAAAAAAGGTTAGAATTTCAAGAAAGGAAGTCATATTTTTAAGAAAAAAAAAATCAAAATTTTAGGCCAAAAGGTCAAATTTTGAAGGAAAAAAAGTCCAAATTTCAAGAAAAAAAAACGTCTGAATTTTGAGGAAAAAAGGCAGAATTCTGAGTTTAAAAGTCAGACTTTTAACAAAAAAGGTTAGAATTTCAAGTACGTTAGACAGATTTTTAAGAAAAAAAAAAATCAAAATTTTAGGCCAAAAGGTCAAATTTTGAAGGAAAAAAAGTCCAAATTTCAAGAAAAAAAAAACGTCTGAATTTTGAGGAAAAAAGGCAGAATTCTGAGTTTAAAAGTCAGACTTTTAACAAAAAAGGTTAGAATTTCAAGAAAGGAAGTCATATTTTTAAGAAAAAAAAATCAAAATTTTAGGCCAAAAGGTCAAATTTTGAAGGAAAAAAAGTCCAAATTTCAAGAAAAAAAAAACGTCTGAATTTTGAGGAAAAAAGGCAGAATTCTGAGTTTAAAAGTCAGACTTTTAACAAAAAAGGTTAGAATTTCAAGAAAGGAAGTCATATTTTTAAGAAAAAAAAATCAAAATTTTAGGCCAAAAGGTCAAATTTTGAAGGAAAAAAAGTCCAAATTTCAAGAAAAAAAAAACGTCTGAATTTTGAGGAAAAAAGGCAGAATTCTGAGTTTAAAAGTCAGACTTTTAACAAAAAAGGTTAGAATTTCAAGAAAGGAAGTCATATTTTTAAGAAAAAAAAAATCAAAATTTTAGGCCAAAAGGTCAAATTTTGAAGGAAAAAAAGTCCAAATTTCAAGAAAAAAAAAACGTCTGAATTTTGAGGAAAAAAGGCAGAATTCTGAGTTTAAAAGTCAGACTTTTAACAAAAAAGGTTAGAATTTCAAGTACGTTAGACAGATTTTTAAGAAAAAAAAAAATCAAAATTTTAGGCCAAAAGGTCAAATTTTGAAGGAAAAATAGTCCAAATTTCAAGAAAAAAAAACGTCTGAATTTTGAGGAAAAAAGGCAGAATTCTGAGTTTAAAAGTCAGACTTTTAACAAAAAAGGTTAGAATTTCAAGTACGTTAGACAGATTTTTAAGAAAAAAAAAAATCAAAATTTTAGGCCAAAAGGTCAAATTTTGAAGGAAAAAAAGTCCAAATTTCAAGAAAAAAAAAACGTCTGAATTTTGAGGAAAAAAGGCAGAATTCTGAGTTTAAAAGTCAGACTTTTAACAAAAAAGGTTAGAATTTCAAGAAAGGAAGTCATATTTTTAAGAAAAAAAAATCAAAATTTTAGGCCAAAAGGTCAAATTTTGAAGGAAAAAAAGTCCAAATTTCAAGAAAAAAAAAACGTCTGAATTTTGAGGAAAAAAGGCAGAATTCTGAGTTTAAAAGTCAGACTTTTAACAAAAAAGGTTAGAATTTCAAGAAAGGAAGTCATATTTTTAAGAAAAAAAAATCAAAATTTTAGGCCAAAAGGTCAAATTTTGAAGGAAAAAAAGTCCAAATTTCAAGAAAAAAAAAACGTCTGAATTTTGAGGAAAAAAGGCAGAATTCTGAGTTTAAAAGTCAGACTTTTAACAAAAAAGGTTAGAATTTCAAGAAAGGAAGTCATATTTTTAAGAAAAAAAAAATCAAAATTTTAGGCCAAAAGGTCAAATTTTGAAGGAAAAAAAGTCCAAATTTCAAGAAAAAAAAAACGTCTGAATTTTGAGGAAAAAAGGCAGAATTCTGAGTTTAAAAGTCAGACTTTTAACAAAAAAGGTTAGAATTTCAAGTACGTTAGACAGATTTTTAAGAAAAAAAAAAATCAAAATTTTAGGCCAAAAGGTCAAATTTTGAAGGAAAAAAAGTCCAAATTTCAAGAAAAAAAAAAACGTCTGAATTTTGAGGAAAAAAGGCAGAATTCTGAGTTTAAAAGTCAGACTTTTAACAAAAAAGGTTAGAATTTCAAGAAAGGAAGTCATATTTTTAAGAAAAAATCAAAATTTTAGGCCAAAAGGTCAAATTTTGAAGGAAAAAAAGTCCAAATTTCAAGAAAAAAAAAACGTCTGAATTTTGAGGAAAAAAGGCAGAATTCTGAGTTTAAAAGTCAGACTTTTAACAAAAAAGGTTAGAATTTCAAGAAAGGAAGTCATATTTTTAAGAAAAAAAAAATCAAAATTTTAGGCCAAAAGGTCAAATTTTGAAGGAAAAAAAGTCCAAATTTCAAGAAAAAAAAAACGTCTGAATTTTGAGGAAAAAAGGCAGAATTCTGAGTTTAAAAGTCAGACTTTTAACAAAAAAGGTTAGAATTTCAAGAAAGGAAGTCATATTTTTAAGAAAAAAAAAATCAAAATTTTAGGCCAAAAGGTCAAATTTTGAAGGAAAAAAAGTCCAAATTTCAAGAAAAAAAAAACGTCTGAATTTTGAGGAAAAAAGGCAGAATTCTGAGTTTAAAAGTCAGACTTTTAACAAAAAAGGTTAGAATTTCAAGAAAGGAAGTCATATTTTTAAGAAAAAAAAAATCAAAATTTTAGGCCAAAAGGTCAAATTTTGAAGGAAAAAAAGTCCAAATTTCAAGAAAAAAAAACGTCTGAATTTTGAGGAAAAAAGGCAGAATTCTGAGTTTAAAAGTCAGACTTTTAACAAAAAAGGTTAGAATTTCAAGTACGTTAGACAGATTTTTAAGAAAAAAAAAAATCAAAATTTTAGGCCAAAAGGTCAAATTTTGAAGGAAAAAAAGTCCAAATTTCAAGAAAAAAAAAACGTCTGAATTTTGAGGAAAAAAGGCAGAATTCTGAGTTTAAAAGTCAGACTTTTAACAAAAAAGGTTAGAATTTCAAGAAAGGAAGTCATATTTTTAAGAAAAAAAAATCAAAATTTTAGGCCAAAAGGTCAAATTTTGAAGGAAAAAAAGTCCAAATTTCAAGAAAAAAAAAACGTCTGAATTTTGAGGAAAAAAGGCAGAATTCTGAGTTTAAAAGTCAGACTTTTAACAAAAAAGGTTAGAATTTCAAGAAAGGAAGTCATATTTTTAAGAAAAAAAAATCAAAATTTTAGGCCAAAAGGTCAAATTTTGAAGGAAAAAAAGTCCAAATTTCAAGAAAAAAAAAACGTCTGAATTTTGAGGAAAAAAGGCAGAATTCTGAGTTTAAAAGTCAGACTTTTAACAAAAAAGGTTAGAATTTCAAGAAAGGAAGTCATATTTTTAAGAAAAAAAAAATCAAAATTTTAGGCCAAAAGGTCAAATTTTGAAGGAAAAAAAGTCCAAATTTCAAGAAAAAAAAAACGTCTGAATTTTGAGGAAAAAAGGCAGAATTCTGAGTTTAAAAGTCAGACTTTTAACAAAAAAGGTTAGAATTTCAAGTACGTTAGACAGATTTTTAAGAAAAAAAAAAATCAAAATTTTAGGCCAAAAGGTCAAATTTTGAAGGAAAAATAGTCCAAATTTCAAGAAAAAAAAACGTCTGAATTTTGAGGAAAAAAGGCAGAATTCTGAGTTTAAAAGTCAGACTTTTAACAAAAAAGGTTAGAATTTCAAGTACGTTAGACAGATTTTTAAGAAAAAAAAAAATCAAAATTTTAGGCCAAAAGGTCAAATTTTGAAGGAAAAAAAGTCCAAATTTCAAGAAAAAAAAAACATCTGAATTTTGAGGAAAAAAGGCAGAATTCTGAGTTTAAAAGTCAGACTTTTAACAAAAAAGGTTAGAATTTCAAGAAAGGAAGTCATATTTTTAAGAAAAAAAAATCAAAATTTTAGGCCAAAAGGTCAAATTTTGAAGGAAAAAAAGTCCAAATTTCAAGAAAAAAAAAACGTCTGAATTTTGAGGAAAAAAGGCAGAATTCTGAGTTTAAAAGTCAGACTTTTAACAAAAAAGGTTAGAATTTCAAGTACGTTAGACAGATTTTTAAGAAAAAAAAAAATCAAAATTTTAGGCCAAAAGGTCAAATTTTGAAGGAAAAAAAGTCCAAATTTCAAGAAAAAAAAACGTCTGAATTTTGAGGAAAAAAGGCAGAATTCTGAGTTTAAAAGTCAGACTTTTAACAAAAAAGGTTAGAATTTCAAGAAAGGAAGTCATATTTTTAAGAAAAAAAAATCAAAATTTTAGGCCAAAAGGTCAAATCTTGAAGGAAAAAAAGTCCAAATTTCAAGAAAAAAAAAACGTCTGAATTTTGAGGAAAAAAGGCAGAATTCTGAGTTTAAAAGTCAGACTTTTAACAAAAAAGGTTAGAATTTCAAGAAAGGAAGTCATATTTTTAAGAAAAAAAAAATCAAAATTTTAGGCCAAAAGGTCAAATTTTGAAGGAAAAAAAGTCCAAATTTCAAGAAAAAAAAAACGTCTGAATTTTGAGGAAAAAAGGCAGAATTCTGAGTTTAAAAGTCAGACTTTTAACAAAAAAGGTTAGAATTTCAAGAAAGGAAGTCATATTTTTAAGAAAAAAAAATCAAAATTTTAGGCCAAAAGGTCAAATTTTGAAGGAAAAAAAGTCCAAATTTCAAGAAAAAAAAAACGTCTGAATTTTGAGGAAAAAAGGCAGAATTCTGAGTTTAAAAGTCAGACTTTTAACAAAAAAGGTTAGAATTTCAAGAAAGGAAGTCATATTTTTAAGAAAAAAAAATCAAAATTTTAGGCCAAAAGGTCAAATTTTGAAGGAAAAAAAGTCCAAATTTCAAGAAAAAAAAAACGTCTGAATTTTGAGGAAAAAAGGCAGAATTCTGAGTTTAAAAGTCAGACTTTTAACAAAAAAGGTTAGAATTTCAAGAAAGGAAGTCATATTTTTAAGAAAAAAAAAATCAAAATTTTAGGCCAAAAGGTCAAATTTTGAAGGAAAAAAAGTCCAAATTTCAAGAAAAAAAAAACGTCTGAATTTTGAGGAAAAAAGGCAGAATTCTGAGTTTAAAAGTCAGACTTTTAACAAAAAAGGTTAGAATTTCAAGTACGTTAGACAGATTTTTAAGAAAAAAAAAAATCAAAATTTTAGGCCAAAAGGTCAAATTTTGAAGGAAAAAAAGTCCAAATTTCAAGAAAAAAAAAACGTCTGAATTTTGAGGAAAAAAGGCAGAATTCTGAGTTTAAAAGTCAGACTTTTAACAAAAAAGGTTAGAATTTCAAGTACGTTAGACAGATTTTTAAGAAAAAAAAAATCAAAATTTTAGGCCAAAAGGTCAAATTTTGAAGGAAAAAAAGTCCAAATTTCAAGAAAAAAAAAACATCTGAATTTTGAGGAAAAAAGGCAGAATTCTGAGTTTAAAAGTCAGACTTTTAACAAAAAAGGTTAGAATTTCAAGAAAGGAAGTCATATTTTTAAGAAAAAAAAAATCAAAATTTTAGGCCAAAAGGTCAAATTTTGAAGGAAAAAAAGTCCAAATTTCAAGAAAAAAAAAACGTCTGAATTTTGAGGAAAAAAGGCAGAATTCTGAGTTTAAAAGTCAGACTTTTAACAAAAAAGGTTAGAATTTCAAGTACGTTAGACAGATTTTTAAGAAAAAAAAAAATCAAAATTTTAGGCCAAAAGGTCAAATTTTGAAGGAAAAAAAGTCCAAATTTCAAGAAAAAAAAAACGTCTGAATTTTGAGGAAAAAAGGCAGAATTCTGAGTTTAAAAGTCAGACTTTTAACAAAAAAGGTTAGAATTTCAAGAAAGGAAGTCATATTTTTAAGAAAAAAAAAATCAAAATTTTAGGCCAAAAGGTCAAATTTTGAAGGAAAAAAAGTCCAAATTTCAAGAAAAAAAAAACGTCTGAATTTTGAGGAAAAAAGGCAGAATTCTGAGTTTAAAAGTCAGACTTTTAACAAAAAAGGTTAGAATTTCAAGTACGTTAGACAGATTTTTAAGAAAAAAAAAAATCAAAATTTTAGGCCAAAAGGTCAAATTTTGAAGGAAAAAAAGTCCAAATTTCAAGAAAAAAAAACGTCTGAATTTTGAGGAAAAAAGGCAGAATTCTGAGTTTAAAAGTCAGACTTTTAACAAAAAAGGTTAGAATTTCAAGTACGTTAGACAGATTTTTAAGAAAAAAAAAATCAAAATTTTAGGCCAAAAGGTCAAATTTTGAAGGAAAAAAAGTCCAAATTTCAAGAAAAAAAAAACGTCTGAATTTTGAGGAAAAAAGGCAGAATTCTGAGTTTAAAAGTCAGACTTTTAACAAAAAAGGTTAGAATTTCAAGAAAGGAAGTCATATTTTTAAGAAAAAAAAATCAAAATTTTAGGCCAAAAGGTCAAATTTTGAAGGAAAAAAAGTCCAAATTTCAAGAAAAAAAAAACGTCTGAATTTTGAGGAAAAAAGGCAGAATTCTGAGTTTAAAAGTCAGACTTTTAACAAAAAAGGTTAGAATTTCAAGAAAGGAAGTCATATTTTTAAGAAAAAAAAATCAAAATTTTAGGCCAAAAGGTCAAATTTTGAAGGAAAAAAAGTCCAAATTTCAAGAAAAAAAAAACGTCTGAATTTTGAGGAAAAAAGGCAGAATTCTGAGTTTAAAAGTCAGACTTTTAACAAAAAAGGTTAGAATTTCAAGAAAGGAAGTCATATTTTTAAGAAAAAAAAAATCAAAATTTTAGGCCAAAAGGTCAAATTTTGAAGGAAAAAAAGTCCAAATTTCAAGAAAAAAAAAACGTCTGAATTTTGAGGAAAAAAGGCAGAATTCTGAGTTTAAAAGTCAGACTTTTAACAAAAAAGGTTAGAATTTCAAGAAAGGAAGTCATATTTTTAAGAAAAAAAAATCAAAATTTTAGGCCAAAAGGTCAAATTTTGAAGGAAAAAAAGTCCAAATTTCAAGAAAAAAAAAAACGTCTGAATTTTGAGGAAAAAAGGCAGAATTCTGAGTTTAAAAGTCAGACTTTTAACAAAAAAGGTTAGTATTTCAAGTACGTTAGACAGATTTTTAAGAAAAAAAAAATCAAACTTTTAGGCCAAAAGGTCAAATCTTGAAGGAAAAAAAGTCCAAATTTCAAGAAAAAAAAAACGTCTGAATTTTGAGGAAAAAAGGCAGAATTCTGAGTTTAAAAGTCAGACTTTTAACAAAAAAGGTTAGAATTTCAAGAAAGGAAGTCATATTTTTAGGAAAAAAAAAATCAAAATTTTAGGCCAAAAGGTCAAATTTTGAAGGAAAAAAAAGTCCAAATTTCAAGAAAAAAAAAACGTCTGAATTTTGAGGAAAAAAGGCAGAATTCTGAGTTTAAAAGTCAGACTTTTAACAAAAAAGGTTAGAATTTCAAGTACGTTAGACAGATTTTTAAGAAAAAAAAAATCAAAATTTTAGGCCAAAAGGTCAAATTTTGAAGGAAAAAAAGTCCAAATTTCAAGAAAAAAAAAACGTCTGAATTTTGAGGAAAAAAGGCAGAATTCTGAGTTTAAAAGTCAGACTTTTAACAAAAAAGGTTAGAATTTCAAGTACGTTAGACAGATTTTTAAGAAAAAAAAAAATCAAAATTTTAGGCCAAAAGGTCAAATTTTGAAGGAAAAAAAGTCCAAATTTCAAGAAAAAAAAAACGTCTGAATTTTGAGGAAAAAAGGCAGAATTCTGAGTTTAAAAGTCAGACTTTTAACAAAAAAGGTTAGAATTTCAAGAAAGGAAGTCATATTTTTAAGAAAAAAAAATCAAAATTTTAGGCCAAAAGGTCAAATTTTGAAGGAAAAAAAGTCCAAATTTCAAGAAAAAAAAAACGTCTGAATTTTGAGGAAAAAAGGCAGAATTCTGAGTTTAAAAGTCAGACTTTTAACAAAAAAGGTTAGAATTTCAAGAAAGGAAGTCATATTTTTAAGAAAAAAAAATCAAAATTTTAGGCCAAAAGGTCAAATTTTGAAGGAAAAAAAGTCCAAATTTCAAGAAAAAAAAAACGTCTGAATTTTGAGGAAAAAAGGCAGAATTCTGAGTTTAAAAGTCAGACTTTTAACAAAAAAGGTTAGAATTTCAAGTACGTTAGACAGATTTTTAAGAAAAAAAAAAATCAAAATTTTAGGCCAAAAGGTCAAATTTTGAAGGAAAAAAAGTCCAAATTTCAAGAAAAAAAAAACGTCTGAATTTTGAGGAAAAAAGGCAGAATTCTGAGTTTAAAAGTCAGACTTTTAACAAAAAAGGTTAGAATTTCAAGTACGTTAGACAGATTTTTAAGAAAAAAAAAAATCAAAATTTTAGGCCAAAAGGTCAAATTTTGAAGGAAAAAAAGTCCAAATTTCAAGAAAAAAAAAACGTCTGAATTTTGAGGAAAAAAGGCAGAATTCTGAGTTTAAAAGTCAGACTTTTAACAAAAAAGGTTAGAATTTCAAGAAAGGAAGTCATATTTTTAAGAAAAAAAAATCAAAATTTTAGGCCAAAAGGTCAAATTTTGAAGGAAAAAAAGTCCAAATTTCAAGAAAAAAAAAACGTCTGAATTTTGAGGAAAAAAGGCAGAATTCTGAGTTTAAAAGTCAGACTTTTAACAAAAAAGGTTAGAATTTCAAGAAAGGAAGTCATATTTTTAAGAAAAAAAAATCAAAATTTTAGGCCAAAAGGTCAAATTTTGAAGGAAAAAAAGTCCAAATTTCAAGAAAAAAAAAACGTCTGAATTTTGAGGAAAAAAGGCAGAATTCTGAGTTTAAAAGTCAGACTTTTAACAAAAAAGGTTAGAATTTCAAGTACGTTAGACAGATGTTTAAGAAAAAAAAAAATCAAAATTTTAGGCCAAAAGGTCAAATTTTGAAGGAAAAAAAGTCCAAATTTCAAGAAAAAAAAAACGTCTGAATTTTGAGGAAAAAAGGCAGAATTCTGAGTTTAAAAGTCAGACTTTTAACAAAAAAGGTTAGAATTTCAAGTACGTTAGACAGATTTTTAAGAAAAAAAAAAATCAAAATTTTAGGCCAAAAGGTCAAATTTTGAAGGAAAAAAAGTCCAAATTTCAAGAAAAAAAAAACGTCTGAATTTTGAGGAAAAAAGGCAGAATTCTGAGTTTAAAAGTCAGACTTTTAACAAAAAAGGTTAGAATTTCAAGAAAGGAAGTCATATTTTTAAGAAAAAAAAATCAAAATTTTAGGCCAAAAGGTCAAATTTTGAAGGAAAAAAAGTCCAAATTTCAAGAAAAAAAAAACGTCTGAATTTTGAGGAAAAAAGGCAGAATTCTGAGTTTAAAAGTCAGACTTTTAACAAAAAAGGTTAGAATTTCAAGTACGTTAGACAGATGTTTAAGAAAAAAAAAAATCAAAATTTTAGGCCAAAAGGTCAAATTTTGAAGGAAAAAAAGTCCAAATTTCAAGAAAAAAAAAAGTCTGAATTTTGAGGAAAAAAGGCAGAATTCTGAGTTTAAAAGTCAGACTTTTAACAAAAAAGGTTAGAATTTCAAGAAAGGAAGTCATATTTTTAAGAAAAAAAAATCAAAATTTTAGGCCAAAAGGTCAAATTTTGAAGGAAAAAAAGTCCAAATTTCAAGAAAAAAAAAAACGTCTGAATTTTGAGGAAAAAAGGCAGAATTCTGAGTTTAAAAGTCAGACTTTTAACAAAAAAGGTTAGAATTTCAAGAAAGGAAGTCATATTTTTAAGAAAAAAAAATCAAAATTTTAGGCCAAAAGGTCAAATTTTGAAGGAAAAAAAGTCCAAATTTCAAGAAAAAAAAAACGTCTGAATTTTGAGGAAAAAAGGCAGAATTCTGAGTTTAAAAGTCAGACTTTTAACAAAAAAGGTTAGAATTTCAAGAAAGGAAGTCATATTTTTAAGAAAAAAAAAATCAAAATTTTAGGCCAAAAGGTCAAATTTTGAAGGAAAAAAAGTCCAAATTTCAAGAAAAAAAAAACGTCTGAATTTTGAGGAAAAAAGGCAGAATTCTGAGTTTAAAAGTCAGACTTTTAACAAAAAAGGTTAGAATTTCAAGAAAGGAAGTCATATTTTTAAGAAAAAAAAATCAAAATTTTAGGCCAAAAGGTCAAATTTTGAAGGAAAAAAAGTCCAAATTTCAAGAAAAAAAAAAACGTCTGAATTTTGAGGAAAAAAGGCAGAATTCTGAGTTTAAAAGTCAGACTTTTAACAAAAAAGGTTAGTATTTCAAGTACGTTAGACAGATTTTTAAGAAAAAAAAAAATCAAACTTTTAGGCCAAAAGGTCAAATCTAGAAGGAAAAAAAGTCCAAATTTCAAGAAAAAAAAAACGTCTGAATTTTGAGGAAAAAAGGCAGAATTCTGAGTTTAAAAGTCAGACTTTTAACAAAAAAGGTTAGAATTTCAAGAAAGGAAGTCATATTTTTAAGAAAAAAAAAATCAAAATTTTAGGCCAAAAGGTCAAATTTTGAAGGAAAAAAAGTCCAAATTTCAAGAAAAAAAAAACGTCTGAATTTTGAGGAAAAAAGGCAGAATTCTGAGTTTAAAAGTCAGACTTTTAACAAAAAAGGTTAGAATTTCAAGAAAGGAAGTCATATTTTTAAGAAAAAAAAATCAAAATTTTAGGCCAAAAGGTCAAATTTTGAAGGAAAAAAAGTCCAAATTTCAAGAAAAAAAAAACGTCTGAATTTTGAGGAAAAAAGGCAGAATTCTGAGTTTAAAAGTCAGACTTTTAACAAAAAAGGTTAGAATTTCAAGAAAGGAAGTCATATTTTTAAGAAAAAAAAAATCAAAATTTTAGGCCAAAAGGTCAAATTTTGAAGGAAAAAAAGTCCAAATTTCAAGAAAAAAAAACGTCTGAATTTTGAGGAAAAAAGGCAGAATTCTGAGTTTAAAAGTCAGACTTTTAACAAAAAAGGTTAGAATTTCAAGTACGTTAGACAGATTTTTAAGAAAAAAAAAAATCAAAATTTTAGGCCAAAAGGTCAAATTTTGAAGGAAAAAAAGTCCAAATTTCAAGAAAAAAAAAACGTCTGAATTTTGAGGAAAAAAGGCAGAATTCTGAGTTTAAAAGTCAGACTTTTAACAAAAAAGGTTAGAATTTCAAGAAAGGAAGTCATATTTTTAAGAAAAAAAAATCAAAATTTTAGGCCAAAAGGTCAAATTTTGAAGGAAAAAAAGTCCAAATTTCAAGAAAAAAAAAACGTCTGAATTTTGAGGAAAAAAGGCAGAATTCTGAGTTTAAAAGTCAGACTTTTAACAAAAAAGGTTAGAATTTCAAGAAAGGAAGTCATATTTTTAAGAAAAAAAAATCAAAATTTTAGGCCAAAAGGTCAAATTTTGAAGGAAAAAAAGTCCAAATTTCAAGAAAAAAAAAACGTCTGAATTTTGAGGAAAAAAGGCAGAATTCTGAGTTTAAAAGTCAGACTTTTAACAAAAAAGGTTAGAATTTCAAGAAAGGAAGTCATATTTTTAAGAAAAAAAAAATCAAAATTTTAGGCCAAAAGGTCAAATTTTGAAGGAAAAAAAGTCCAAATTTCAAGAAAAAAAAAACGTCTGAATTTTGAGGAAAAAAGGCAGAATTCTGAGTTTAAAAGTCAGACTTTTAACAAAAAAGGTTAGAATTTCAAGTACGTTAGACAGATTTTTAAGAAAAAAAAAAATCAAAATTTTAGGCCAAAAGGTCAAATTTTGAAGGAAAAATAGTCCAAATTTCAAGAAAAAAAAACGTCTGAATTTTGAGGAAAAAAGGCAGAATTCTGAGTTTAAAAGTCAGACTTTTAACAAAAAAGGTTAGAATTTCAAGAAAGGAAGTCATATTTTTAAGAAAAAAAAAATCAAAATTTTAGGCCAAAAGGTCAAATTTTGAAGGAAAAAAAGTCCAAATTTCAAGAAAAAAAAAACGTCTGAATTTTGAGGAAAAAAGGCAGAATTCTGAGTTTAAAAGTCAGACTTTTAACAAAAAAGGTTAGAATTTCAAGAAAGGAAGTCATATTTTTAAGAAAAAAAAATCAAAATTTTAGGCCAAAAGGTCAAATTTTGAAGGAAAAAAAGTCCAAATTTCAAGAAAAAAAAAACGTCTGAATTTTGAGGAAAAAAGGCAGAATTCTGAGTTTAAAAGTCAGACTTTTAACAAAAAAGGTTAGAATTTCAAGAAAGGAAGTCATATTTTTAAGAAAAAAAAATCAAAATTTTAGGCCAAAAGGTCAAATTTTGAAGGAAAAAAAGTCCAAATTTCAAGAAAAAAAAAAAGTCTGAATTTTGAGGAAAAAAGGCAGAATTCTGAGTTTAAAAGTCAGACTTTTAACAAAAAAGGTTAGAATTTCAAGAAAGGAAGTCATATTTTTAAGAAAAAAAAAATCAAAATTTTAGGCCAAAAGGTCAAATTTTGAAGGAAAAAAAGTCCAAATTTCAAGAAAAAAAAAACGTCTGAATTTTGAGGAAAAAAGGCAGAATTCTGAGTTTAAAAGTCAGACTTTTAACAAAAAAGGTTAGAATTTCAAGTACGTTAGACAGACTTTTAAGAAAAAAAAAAATCAAAATTTTAGGCCAAAAGGTCAAATTTTGAAGGAAAAAAAGTCCAAATTTCAAGAAAAAAAAAAGTCTGAATTTTGAGGAAAAAAGGCAGAATTCTGAGTTTAAAAGTCAGACTTTTAACAAAAAAGGTTAGAATTTCAAGAAAGGAAGTCATATTTTTAAGAAAAAAAAATCAAAATTTTAGGCCAAAAGGTCAAATTTTGAAGGAAAAAAAGTCCAAATTTCAAGAAAAAAAAAAACGTCTGAATTTTGAGGAAAAAAGGCAGAATTCTGAGTTTAAAAGTCAGACTTTTAACAAAAAAGGTTAGAATTTCAAGAAAGGAAGTCATATTTTTAAGAAAAAAAAATCAAAATTTTAGGCCAAAAGGTCAAATTTTGAAGGAAAAAAAGTCCAAATTTCAAGAAAAAAAAAACGTCTGAATTTTGAGGAAAAAAGGCAGAATTCTGAGTTTAAAAGTCAGACTTTTAACAAAAAAGGTTAGAATTTCAAGAAAGGAAGTCATATTTTTAAGAAAAAAAAAATCAAAATTTTAGGCCAAAAGGTCAAATTTTGAAGGAAAAAAAGTCCAAATTTCAAGAAAAAAAAAACGTCTGAATTTTGAGGAAAAAAGGCAGAATTCTGAGTTTAAAAGTCAGACTTTTAACAAAAAAGGTTAGAATTTCAAGTACGTTAGACAGATTTTTAAGAAAAAAAAAAATCAAAATTTTAGGCCAAAAGGTCAAATTTTGAAGGAAAAAAAGTCCAAATTTCAAGAAAAAAAAAACGTCTGAATTTTGAGGAAAAAAGGCAGAATTCTGAGTTTAAAAGTCAGACTTTTAACAAAAAAGGTTAGAATTTCAAGTACGTTAGACAGATTTTTAAGAAAAAAAAAATCAAAATTTTAGGCCAAAAGGTCAAATTTTGAAGGAAAAAAAGTCCAAATTTCAAGAAAAAAAAACGTCTGAATTTTGAGGAAAAAAGGCAGAATTCTGAGTTTAAAAGTCAGACTTTTAACAAAAAAGGTTAGAATTTCAAGTACGTTAGACAGATTTTTAAGAAAAAAAAAAATCAAAATTTTAGGCCAAAAGGTCAAATTTTGAAGGAAAAAAAGTCCAAATTTCAAGAAAAAAAAAACGTCTGAATTTTGAGGAAAAAAGGCAGAATTCTGAGTTTAAAAGTCAGACTTTTAACAAAAAAGGTTAGAATTTCAAGAAAGGAAGTCATATTTTTAAGAAAAAAAAATCAAAATTTTAGGCCAAAAGGTCAAATTTTGAAGGAAAAAAAGTCCAAATTTCAAGAAAAAAAAAACGTCTGAATTTTGAGGAAAAAAGGCAGAATTCTGAGTTTAAAAGTCAGACTTTTAACAAAAAAGGTTAGAATTTCAAGAAAGGAAGTCATATTTTTAAGAAAAAAAAAATCAAAATTTTAGGCCAAAAGGTCAAATTTTGAAGGAAAAAAAGTCCAAATTTCAAGAAAAAAAAAACGTCTGAATTTTGAGGAAAAAAGGCAGAATTCTGAGTTTAAAAGTCAGACTTTTAACAAAAAAGGTTAGAATTTCAAGAAAGGAAGTCATATTTTTAAGAAAAAAAAATCAAAATTTTAGGCCAAAAGGTCAAATTTTGAAGGAAAAAAAGTCCAAATTTCAAGAAAAAAAAAACGTCTGAATTTTGAGGAAAAAAGGCAGAATTCTGAGTTTAAAAGTCAGACTTTTAACAAAAAAGGTTAGAATTTCAAGTACGTTAGACAGATTTTTAAGAAAAAAAAAAATCAAAATTTTAGGCCAAAAGGTCAAATTTTGAAGGAAAAAAAGTCCAAATTTCAAGAAAAAAAAACGTCTGAATTTTGAGGAAAAAAGGCAGAATTCTGAGTTTAAAAGTCAGACTTTTAACAAAAAAGGTTAGAATTTCAAGAAAGGAAGTCATATTTTTAAGAAAAAAAAATCAAAATTTTAGGCCAAAAGGTCAAATTTTGAAGGAAAAAAAGTCCAAATTTCAAGAAAAAAAAAACGTCTGAATTTTGAGGAAAAAAGGCAGAATTCTGAGTTTAAAAGTCAGACTTTTAACAAAAAAGGTTAGAATTTCAAGAAAGGAAGTCATATTTTTAAGAAAAAAAAAATCAAAATTTTAGGCCAAAAGGTCAAATTTTGAAGGAAAAAAAGTCCAAATTTCAAGAAAAAAAAACGTCTGAATTTTGAGGAAAAAAGGCAGAATTCTGAGTTTAAAAGTCAGACTTTTAACAAAAAAGGTTAGAATTTCAAGTACGTTAGACAGATTTTTAAGAAAAAAAAAAATCAAAATTTTAGGCCAAAAGGTCAAATTTTGAAGGAAAAAAAGTCCAAATTTCAAGAAAAAAAAAACGTCTGAATTTTGAGGAAAAAAGGCAGAATTCTGAGTTTAAAAGTCAGACTTTTAACAAAAAAGGTTAGAATTTCAAGAAAGGAAGTCATATTTTTAAGAAAAAAAAAATCAAAATTTTAGGCCAAAAGGTCAAATTTTGAAGGAAAAAAAGTCCAAATTTCAAGAAAAAAAAAACGTCTGAATTTTGAGGAAAAAAGGCAGAATTCTGAGTTTAAAAGTCAGACTTTTAACAAAAAAGGTTAGAATTTCAAGAAAGGAAGTCATATTTTTAAGAAAAAAAAATCAAAATTTTAGGCCAAAAGGTCAAATTTTGAAGGAAAAAAAGTCCAAATTTCAAGAAAAAAAAAACGTCTGAATTTTGAGGAAAAAAGGCAGAATTCTGAGTTTAAAAGTCAGACTTTTAACAAAAAAGGTTAGAATTTCAAGAAAGGAAGTCATATTTTTAAGAAAAAAAAAATCAAAATTTTAGGCCAAAAGGTCAAATTTTGAAGGAAAAAAAGTCCAAATTTCAAGAAAAAAAAACGTCTGAATTTTGAGGAAAAAAGGCAGAATTCTGAGTTTAAAAGTCAGACTTTTAACAAAAAAGGTTAGAATTTCAAGTACGTTAGACAGATTTTTAAGAAAAAAAAAAATCAAAATTTTAGGCCAAAAGGTCAAATTTTGAAGGAAAAAAAGTCCAAATTTCAAGAAAAAAAAAACGTCTGAATTTTGAGGAAAAAAGGCAGAATTCTGAGTTTAAAAGTCAGACTTTTAACAAAAAAGGTTAGAATTTCAAGAAAGGAAGTCATATTTTTAAGAAAAAAAAATCAAAATTTTAGGCCAAAAGGTCAAATTTTGAAGGAAAAAAAGTCCAAATTTCAAGAAAAAAAAACGTCTGAATTTTGAGGAAAAAAGGCAGAATTCTGAGTTTAAAAGTCAGACTTTTAACAAAAAAGGTTAGAATTTCAAGTACGTTAGACAGATTTTTAAGAAAAAAAAAAATCAAAATTTTAGGCCAAAAGGTCAAATTTTGAAGGAAAAAAAGTCCAAATTTCAAGAAAAAAAAAACGTCTGAATTTTGAGGAAAAAAGGCAGAATTCTGAGTTTAAAAGTCAGACTTTTAACAAAAAAGGTTAGAATTTCAAGTACGTTAGACAGATTTTTAAGAAAAAAAAAAATCAAAATTTTAGGCCAAAAGGTCAAATTTTGAAGGAAAAAAAGTCCAAATTTCAAGAAAAAAAAAACGTCTGAATTTTGAGGAAAAAAGGCAGAATTCTGAGTTTAAAAGTCAGACTTTTAACAAAAAAGGTTAGAATTTCAAGTACGTTAGACAGATTTTTAAGAAAAAAAAAAATCAAAATTTTAGGCCAAAAGGTCAAATTTTGAAGGAAAAAAAGTCCAAATTTCAAGAAAAAAAAAACGTCTGAATTTTGAGGAAAAAAGGCAGAATTCTGAGTTTAAAAGTCAGACTTTTAACAAAAAAGGTTAGAATTTCAAGTACGTTAGACAGATTTTTAAGAAAAAAAAAATCAAAATTTTAGGCCAAAAGGTCAAATTTTGAAGGAAAAAAAGTCCAAATTTCAAGAAAAAAAAACGTCTGAATTTTGAGGAAAAAAGGCAGAATTCTGAGTTTAAAAGTCAGACTTTTAACAAAAAAGGTTAGAATTTCAAGTACGTTAGACAGATTTTTAAGAAAAAAAAAAATCAAAATTTTAGGCCAAAAGGTCAAATTTTGAAGGAAAAAAAGTCCAAATTTCAAGAAAAAAAAAACGTCTGAATTTTGAGGAAAAAAGGCAGAATTCTGAGTTTAAAAGTCAGACTTTTAACAAAAAAGGTTAGAATTTCAAGAAAGGAAGTCATATTTTTAAGAAAAAAAAATCAAAATTTTAGGCCAAAAGGTCAAATTTTGAAGGAAAAAAAGTCCAAATTTCAAGAAAAAAAAAACGTCTGAATTTTGAGGAAAAAAGGCAGAATTCTGAGTTTAAAAGTCAGACTTTTAACAAAAAAGGTTAGAATTTCAAGAAAGGAAGTCATATTTTTAAGAAAAAAAAATCAAAATTTTAGGCCAAAAGGTCAAATTTTGAAGGAAAAAAAGTCCAAATTTCAAGAAAAAAAAAACGTCTGAATTTTGAGGAAAAAAGGCAGAATTCTGAGTTTAAAAGTCAGACTTTTAACAAAAAAGGTTAGAATTTCAAGAAAGGAAGTCATATTTTTAAGAAAAAAAAAATCAAAATTTTAGGCCAAAAGGTCAAATTTTGAAGGAAAAAAAGTCCAAATTTCAAGAAAAAAAAAACGTCTGAATTTTGAGGAAAAAAGGCAGAATTCTGAGTTTAAAAGTCAGACTTTTAACAAAAAAGGTTAGAATTTCAAGAAAGGAAGTCATATTTTTAAGAAAAAAAAATCAAAATTTTAGGCCAAAAGGTCAAATTTTGAAGGAAAAAAAGTCCAAATTTCAAGAAAAAAAAAAACGTCTGAATTTTGAGGAAAAAAGGCAGAATTCTGAGTTTAAAAGTCAGACTTTTAACAAAAAAGGTTAGAATTTCAAGAAAGGAAGTCATATTTTTAAGAAAAAAAAATCAAAATTTTAGGCCAAAAGGTCAAATTTTGAAGGAAAAAAAGTCCAAATTTCAAGAAAAAAAAAACGTCTGAATTTTGAGGAAAAAAGGCAGAATTCTGAGTTTAAAAGTCAGACTTTTAACAAAAAAGGTTAGAATTTCAAGTACGTTAGACAGATTTTTAAGAAAAAAAAAAATCAAAATTTTAGGCCAAAAGGTCAAATTTTGAAGGAAAAAAAGTCCAAATTTCAAGAAAAAAAAACGTCTGAATTTTGAGGAAAAAAGGCAGAATTCTGAGTTTAAAAGTCAGACTTTTAACAAAAAAGGTTAGAATTTCAAGTACGTTAGACAGATTTTTAAGAAAAAAAAATCAAAATTTTAGGCCAAAAGGTCAAATTTTGAAGGAAAAAAAGTCCAAATTTCAAGAAAAAAAAAACGTCTGAATTTTGAGGAAAAAAGGCAGAATTCTGAGTTTAAAAGTCAGACTTTTAACAAAAAAGGTTAGAATTTCAAGAAAGGAAGTCATATTTTTAAGAAAAAAAAATCAAAATTTTAGGCCAAAAGGTCAAATTTTGAAGGAAAAAAAGTCCAAATTTCAAGAAAAAAAAAACGTCTGAATTTTGAGGAAAAAAGGCAGAATTCTGAGTTTAAAAGTCAGACTTTTAACAAAAAAGGTTAGAATTTCAAGAAAGGAAGTCATATTTTTAAGAAAAAAAAAATCAAAATTTTAGGCCAAAAGGTCAAATTTTGAAGGAAAAAAAGTCCAAATTTCAAGAAAAAAAAACGTCTGAATTTTGAGGAAAAAAGGCAGAATTCTGAGTTTAAAAGTCAGACTTTTAACAAAAAAGGTTAGAATTTCAAGTACGTTAGACAGATTTTTAAGAAAAAAAAAAATCAAAATTTTAGGCCAAAAGGTCAAATTTTGAAGGAAAAAAAGTCCAAATTTCAAGAAAAAAAAAACGTCTGAATTTTGAGGAAAAAAGGCAGAATTCTGAGTTTAAAAGTCAGACTTTTAACAAAAAAGGTTAGAATTTCAAGAAAGGAAGTCATATTTTTAAGAAAAAAAAAATCAAAATTTTAGGCCAAAAGGTCAAATTTTGAAGGAAAAAAAGTCCAAATTTCAAGAAAAAAAAAACGTCTGAATTTTGAGGAAAAAAGGCAGAATTCTGAGTTTAAAAGTCAGACTTTTAACAAAAAAGGTTAGAATTTCAAGAAAGGAAGTCATATTTTTAAGAAAAAAAAATCAAAATTTTAGGCCAAAAGGTCAAATTTTGAAGGAAAAAAAGTCCAAATTTCAAGAAAAAAAAAACGTCTGAATTTTGAGGAAAAAAGGCAGAATTCTGAGTTTAAAAGTCAGACTTTTAACAAAAAAGGTTAGAATTTCAAGAAAGGAAGTCATATTTTTAAGAAAAAAAAAATCAAAATTTTAGGCCAAAAGGTCAAATTTTGAAGGAAAAAAAGTCCAAATTTCAAGAAAAAAAAACGTCTGAATTTTGAGGAAAAAAGGCAGAATTCTGAGTTTAAAAGTCAGACTTTTAACAAAAAAAGTTAGAATTTCAAGTACGTTAGACAGATTTTTAAGAAAAAAAAAAATCAAAATTTTAGGCCAAAAGGTCAAATTTTGAAGGAAAAAAAGTCCAAATTTCAAGAAAAAAAAAACGTCTGAATTTTGAGGAAAAAAGGCAGAATTCTGAGTTTAAAAGTCAGACTTTTAACAAAAAAGGTTAGAATTTCAAGAAAGGAAGTCATATTTTTAAGAAAAAAAAATCAAAATTTTAGGCCAAAAGGTCAAATTTTGAAGGAAAAAAAGTCCAAATTTCAAGAAAAAAAAAACGTCTGAATTTTGAGGAAAAAAGGCAGAATTCTGAGTTTAAAAGTCAGACTTTTAACAAAAAAGGTTAGAATTTCAAGTACGTTAGACAGATTTTTAAGAAAAAAAAAAATCAAAATTTTAGGCCAAAAGGTCAAATTTTGAAGGAAAAAAAGTCCAAATTTCAAGAAAAAAAAAACGTCTGAATTTTGAGGAAAAAAGGCAGAATTCTGAGTTTAAAAGTCAGACTTTTAACAAAAAAGGTTAGAATTTCAAGAAAGGAAGTCATATTTTTAAGAAAAAAAAATCAAAATTTTAGGCCAAAAGGTCAAATTTTGAAGGAAAAAAAGTCCAAATTTCAAGAAAAAAAAAAACGTCTGAATTTTGAGGAAAAAAGGCAGAATTCTGAGTTTAAAAGTCAGACTTTTAACAAAAAAGGTTAGAATTTCAAGAAAGGAAGTCATATTTTTAAGAAAAAAAAATCAAAATTTTAGGCCAAAAGGTCAAATTTTGAAGGAAAAAAAGTCCAAATTTCAAGAAAAAAAAAACGTCTGAATTTTGAGGAAAAAAGGCAGAATTCTGAGTTTAAAAGTCAGACTTTTAACAAAAAAGGTTAGAATTTCAAGTACGTTAGACAGATTTTTAAGAAAAAAAAAAATCAAAATTTTAGGCCAAAAGGTCAAATTTTGAAGGAAAAAAAGTCCAAATTTCAAGAAAAAAAAAACGTCTGAATTTTGAGGAAAAAAGGCAGAATTCTGAGTTTAAAAGTCAGACTTTTAACAAAAAAGGTTAGAATTTCAAGAAAGGAAGTCATATTTTTAAGAAAAAAAAAATCAAAATTTTAGGCCAAAAGGTCAAATTTTGAAGGAAAAAAAGTCCAAATTTCAAGAAAAAAAAAACGTCTGAATTTTGAGGAAAAAAGGCAGAATTCTGAGTTTAAAAGTCAGACTTTTAACAAAAAAGGTTAGAATTTCAAGAAAGGAAGTCATATTTTTAAGAAAAAAAAATCAAAATTTTAGGCCAAAAGGTCAAATTTTGAAGGAAAAAAAGTCCAAATTTCAAGAAAAAAAAAACGTCTGAATTTTGAGGAAAAAAGGCAGAATTCTGAGTTTAAAAGTCAGACTTTTAACAAAAAAGGTTAGAATTTCAAGAAAGGAAGTCATATTTTTAAGAAAAAAAAAATCAAAATTTTAGGCCAAAAGGTCAAATTTTGAAGGAAAAAAAGTCCAAATTTCAAGAAAAAAAAAACGTCTGAATTTTGAGGAAAAAAGGCAGAATTCTGAGTTTAAAAGTCAGACTTTTAACAAAAAAGGTTAGAATTTCAAGTACGTTAGACAGATTTTTAAGAAAAAAAAAAATCAAAATTTTAGGCCAAAAGGTCAAATTTTGAAGGAAAAATAGTCCAAATTTCAAGAAAAAAAAACGTCTGAATTTTGAGGAAAAAAGGCAGAATTCTGAGTTTAAAAGTCAGACTTTTAACAAAAAAGGTTAGAATTTCAAGTACGTTAGACAGATTTTTAAGAAAAAAAAAAATCAAAATTTTAGGCCAAAAGGTCAAATTTTGAAGGAAAAAAAGTCCAAATTTCAAGAAAAAAAAAACGTCTGAATTTTGAGGAAAAAAGGCAGAATTCTGAGTTTAAAAGTCAGACTTTTAACAAAAAAGGTTAGAATTTCAAGTACGTTAGACAGATTTTTAAGAAAAAAAAAAATCAAAATTTTAGGCCAAAAGGTCAAATTTTGAAGGAAAAAAAGTCCAAATTTCAAGAAAAAAAAACGTCTGAATTTTGAGGAAAAAAGGCAGAATTCTGAGTTTAAAAGTCAGACTTTTAACAAAAAAGGTTAGAATTTCAAGTACGTTAGACAGATTTTTAAGAAAAAAAAAATCAAAATTTTAGGCCAAAAGGTCAAATTTTGAAGGAAAAAAAGTCCAAATTTCAAGAAAAAAAAAACGTCTGAATTTTGAGGAAAAAAGGCAGAATTCTGAGTTTAAAAGTCAGACTTTTAACAAAAAAGGTTAGAATTTCAAGAAAGGAAGTCATATTTTTAAGAAAAAAAAATCAAAATTTTAGGCCAAAAGGTCAAATTTTGAAGGAAAAAAAGTCCAAATTTCAAGAAAAAAAAAACGTCTGAATTTTGAGGAAAAAAGGCAGAATTCTGAGTTTAAAAGTCAGACTTTTAACAAAAAAGGTTAGAATTTCAAGAAAGGAAGTCATATTTTTAAGAAAAAAAAATCAAAATTTTAGGCCAAAAGGTCAAATTTTGAAGGAAAAAAAGTCCAAATTTCAAGAAAAAAAAAACGTCTGAATTTTGAGGAAAAAAGGCAGAATTCTGAGTTTAAAAGTCAGACTTTTAACAAAAAAGGTTAGAATTTCAAGAAAGGAAGTCATATTTTTAAGAAAAAAAAAATCAAAATTTTAGGCCAAAAGGTCAAATTTTGAAGGAAAAAAAGTCCAAATTTCAAGAAAAAAAAACGTCTGAATTTTGAGGAAAAAAGGCAGAATTCTGAGTTTAAAAGTCAGACTTTTAACAAAAAAGGTTAGAATTTCAAGTACGTTAGACAGATTTTTAAGAAAAAAAAAAATCAAAATTTTAGGCCAAAAGGTCAAATTTTGAAGGAAAAAAAGTCCAAATTTCAAGAAAAAAAAAACGTCTGAATTTTGAGGAAAAAAGGCAGAATTCTGAGTTTAAAAGTCAGACTTTTAACAAAAAAGGTTAGAATTTCAAGAAAGGAAGTCATATTTTTAAGAAAAAAAAATCAAAATTTTAGGCCAAAAGGTCAAATTTATAAGGAAAAAAAGTCCAAATTTCAAGAAAAAAAAAACGTCTGAATTTTGAGGAAAAAAGGCAGAATTCTGAGTTTAAAAGTCAGACTTTTAACAAAAAAGGTTAGAATTTCAAGAAAGGAAGTCATATTTTTAAGAAAAAAAAATCAAAATTTTAGGCCAAAAGGTCAAATTTTGAAGGAAAAAAAGTCCAAATTTCAAGAAAAAAAAAACGTCTGAATTTTGAGGAAAAAAGGCAGAATTCTGAGTTTAAAAGTCAGACTTTTAACAAAAAAGGTTAGAATTTCAAGAAAGGAAGTCATATTTTTAAGAAAAAAAAATCAAAATTTTAGGCCAAAAGGTCAAATTTTGAAGGAAAAAAAGTCCAAATTTCAAGAAAAAAAAAACGTCTGAATTTTGAGGAAAAAAGGCAGAATTCTGAGTTTAAAAGTCAGACTTTTAACAAAAAAGGTTAGAATTTCAAGAAAGGAAGTCATATTTTTAAGAAAAAAAAAATCAAAATTTTAGGCCAAAAGGTCAAATTTTGAAGGAAAAAAAGTCCAAATTTCAAGAAAAAAAAAACGTCTGAATTTTGAGGAAAAAAGGCAGAATTCTGAGTTTAAAAGTCAGACTTTTAACAAAAAAGGTTAGAATTTCAAGTACGTTAGACAGATTTTTAAGAAAAAAAAAAATCAAAATTTTAGGCCAAAAGGTCAAATTTTGAAGGAAAAATAGTCCAAATTTCAAGAAAAAAAAACGTCTGAATTTTGAGGAAAAAAGGCAGAATTCTGAGTTTAAAAGTCAGACTTTTAACAAAAAAGGTTAGAATTTCAAGTACGTTAGACAGATTTTTAAGAAAAAAAAAAATCAAAATTTTAGGCCAAAAGGTCAAATTTTGAAGGAAAAAAAGTCCAAATTTCAAGAAAAAAAAAACGTCTGAATTTTGAGGAAAAAAGGCAGAATTCTGAGTTTAAAAGTCAGACTTTTAACAAAAAAGGTTAGAATTTCAAGTACGTTAGACAGATTTTTAAGAAAAAAAAAAATCAAAATTTTAGGCCAAAAGGTCAAATTTTGAAGGAAAAAAAGTCCAAATTTCAAGAAAAAAAAAACGTCTGAATTTTGAGGAAAAAAGGCAGAATTCTGAGTTTAAAAGTCAGACTTTTAACAAAAAAGGTTAGAATTTCAAGAAAGGAAGTCATATTTTTAAGAAAAAAAAATCAAAATTTTAGGCCAAAAGGTCAAATTTTGAAGGAAAAAAAGTCCAAATTTCAAGAAAAAAAAAAACGTCTGAATTTTGAGGAAAAAAGGCAGAATTCTGAGTTTAAAAGTCAGACTTTTAACAAAAAAGGTTAGAATTTCAAGAAAGGAAGTCATATTTTTAAGAAAAAAAAATCAAAATTTTAGGCCAAAAGGTCAAATTTTGAAGGAAAAAAAGTCCAAATTTCAAGAAAAAAAAAACGTCTGAATTTTGAGGAAAAAAGGCAGAATTCTGAGTTTAAAAGTCAGACTTTTAACAAAAAAGGTTAGAATTTCAAGTACGTTAGACAGATTTTTAAGAAAAAAAAAAATCAAAATTTTAGGCCAAAAGGTCAAATTTTGAAGGAAAAAAAGTCCAAATTTCAAGAAAAAAAAACGTCTGAATTTTGAGGAAAAAAGGCAGAATTCTGAGTTTAAAAGTCAGACTTTTAACAAAAAAGGTTAGAATTTCAAGTACGTTAGACAGATTTTTAAGAAAAAAAAAAATCAAAATTTTAGGCCAAAAGGTCAAATTTTGAAGGAAAAAAAGTCCAAATTTCAAGAAAAAAAAAACGTCTGAATTTTGAGGAAAAAAGGCAGAATTCTGAGTTTAAAAGTCAGACTTTTAACAAAAAAGGTTAGAATTTCAAGAAAGGAAGTCATATTTTTAAGAAAAAAAAATCAAAATTTTAGGCCAAAAGGTCAAATTTTGAAGGAAAAAAAGTCCAAATTTCAAGAAAAAAAAAACGTCTGAATTTTGAGGAAAAAAGGCAGAATTCTGAGTTTAAAAGTCAGACTTTTAACAAAAAAGGTTAGAATTTCAAGAAAGGAAGTCATATTTTTAAGAAAAAAAAATCAAAATTTTAGGCCAAAAGGTCAAATTTTGAAGGAAAAAAAGTCCAAATTTCAAGAAAAAAAAAAACGTCTGAATTTTGAGGAAAAAAGGCAGAATTCTGAGTTTAAAAGTCAGACTTTTAACAAAAAAGGTTAGAATTTCAAGAAAGGAAGTCATATTTTTAAGAAAAAAAAATCAAAATTTTAGGCCAAAAGGTCAAATTTTGAAGGAAAAAAAGTCCAAATTTCAAGAAAAAAAAAACGTCTGAATTTTGAGGAAAAAAGGCAGAATTCTGAGTTTAAAAGTCAGACTTTTAACAAAAAAGGTTAGAATTTCAAGAAAGGAAGTCATATTTTTAAGAAAAAAAAATCAAAATTTTAGGCCAAAAGGTCAAATTTTGAAGGAAAAAAAGTCCAAATTTCAAGAAAAAAAAAACGTCTGAATTTTGAGGAAAAAAGGCAGAATTCTGAGTTTAAAAGTCAGACTTTTAACAAAAAAGGTTAGAATTTCAAGAAAGGAAGTCATATTTTTAAGAAAAAAAAAATCAAAATTTTAGGCCAAAAGGTCAAATTTTGAAGGAAAAAAAGTCCAAATTTCAAGAAAAAAAAACGTCTGAATTTTGAGGAAAAAAGGCAGAATTCTGAGTTTAAAAGTCAGACTTTTAACAAAAAAGGTTAGAATTTCAAGTACGTTAGACAGATTTTTAAGAAAAAAAAAAATCAAAATTTTAGGCCAAAAGGTCAAATTTTGAAGGAAAAAAAGTCCAAATTTCAAGAAAAAAAAAACGTCTGAATTTTGAGGAAAAAAGGCAGAATTCTGAGTTTAAAAGTCAGACTTTTAACAAAAAAGGTTAGAATTTCAAGAAAGGAAGTCATATTTTTAAGAAAAAAAAAATCAAAATTTTAGGCCAAAAGGTCAAATTTTGAAGGAAAAAAAGTCCAAATTTCAAGAAAAAAAAAACGTCTGAATTTTGAGGAAAAAAGGCAGAATTCTGAGTTTAAAAGTCAGACTTTTAACAAAAAAGGTTAGAATTTCAAGTACGTTAGACAGATTTTTAAGAAAAAAAAAAATCAAAATTTTAGGCCAAAAGGTCAAATTTTGAAGGAAAAATAGTCCAAATTTCAAGAAAAAAAAACGTCTGAATTTTGAGGAAAAAAGGCAGAATTCTGAGTTTAAAAGTCAGACTTTTAACAAAAAAGGTTAGAATTTCAAGTACGTTAGACAGATTTTTAAGAAAAAAAAAAATCAAAATTTTAGACCAAAAGGTCAAATTTTGAAGGAAAAAAAGTCCAAATTTCAAGAAAAAAAAAACGTCTGAATTTTGAGGAAAAAAGGCAGAATTCTGAGTTTAAAAGTCAGACTTTTAACAAAAAAGGTTAGAATTTCAAGTACGTTAGACAGATTTTTAAGAAAAAAAAAAATCAAAATTTTAGGCCAAAAGGTCAAATTTTGAAGGAAAAAAAGTCCAAATTTCAAGAAAAAAAAACGTCTGAATTTTGAGGAAAAAAGGCAGAATTCTGAGTTTAAAAGTCAGACTTTTAACAAAAAAGGTTAGAATTTCAAGTACGTTAGACAGATTTTTAAGAAAAAAAAAAATCAAAATTTTAGGCCAAAAGGTCAAATTTTGAAGGAAAAAAAGTCCAAATTTCAAGAAAAAAAAAACGTCTGAATTTTGAGGAAAAAAGGCAGAATTCTGAGTTTAAAAGTCAGACTTTTAACAAAAAAGGTTAGAATTTCAAGAAAGGAAGTCATATTTTTAAGAAAAAAAAATCAAAATTTTAGGCCAAAAGGTCAAATTTTGAAGGAAAAAAAGTCCAAATTTCAAGAAAAAAAAAACGTCTGAATTTTGAGGAAAAAAGGCAGAATTCTGAGTTTAAAAGTCAGACTTTTAACAAAAAAGGTTAGAATTTCAAGAAAGGAAGTCATATTTTTAAGAAAAAAAAATCAAAATTTTAGGCCAAAAGGTCAAATTTTGAAGGAAAAAAAGTCCAAATTTCAAGAAAAAAAAAAACGTCTGAATTTTGAGGAAAAAAGGCAGAATTCTGAGTTTAAAAGTCAGACTTTTAACAAAAAAGGTTAGAATTTCAAGAAAGGAAGTCATATTTTTAAGAAAAAAAAATCAAAATTTTAGGCCAAAAGGTCAAATTTTGAAGGAAAAAAAGTCCAAATTTCAAGAAAAAAAAAACGTCTGAATTTTGAGGAAAAAAGGCAGAATTCTGAGTTTAAAAGTCAGACTTTTAACAAAAAAGGTTAGAATTTCAAGAAAGGAAGTCATATTTTTAAGAAAAAAAAATCAAAATTTTAGGCCAAAAGGTCAAATTTTGAAGGAAAAAAAGTCCAAATTTCAAGAAAAAAAAAACGTCTGAATTTTGAGGAAAAAAGGCAGAATTCTGAGTTTAAAAGTCAGACTTTTAACAAAAAAGGTTAGAATTTCAAGAAAGGAAGTCATATTTTTAAGAAAAAAAAAATCAAAATTTTAGGCCAAAAGGTCAAATTTTGAAGGAAAAAAAGTCCAAATTTCAAGAAAAAAAAACGTCTGAATTTTGAGGAAAAAAGGCAGAATTCTGAGTTTAAAAGTCAGACTTTTAACAAAAAAGGTTAGAATTTCAAGTACGTTAGACAGATTTTTAAGAAAAAAAAAAATCAAAATTTTAGGCCAAAAGGTCAAATTTTGAAGGAAAAAAAGTCCAAATTTCAAGAAAAAAAAAACGTCTGAATTTTGAGGAAAAAAGGCAGAATTCTGAGTTTAAAAGTCAGACTTTTAACAAAAAAGGTTAGAATTTCAAGAAAGGAAGTCATATTTTTAAGAAAAAAAAATCAAAATTTTAGGCCAAAAGGTCAAATTT
This sequence comes from Sciaenops ocellatus, assembly GCA_033000465.1. NCBI lineage: Eukaryota > Metazoa > Chordata > Actinopteri > Sciaenidae > Sciaenops > Sciaenops ocellatus. The sequence goes on from CP136870.1 coordinate 872,393, forward strand.
TGAAGGAAAAAAAGTCCAAATTTCAAGAAAAAAAAAACGTCTGAATTTTGAGGAAAAAAGGCAGAATTCTGAGTTTAAAAGTCAGACTTTTAACAAAAAAGGTTAGAATTTCAAGAAAGGAAGTCATATTTTTAAGAAAAAAAAATCAAAATTTTAGGCCAAAAGGTCAAATTTTGAAGGAAAAAAAGTCCAAATTTCAAGAAAAAAAAAACGTCTGAATTTTGAGGAAAAAAGGCAGAATTCTGAGTTTAAAAGTCAGACTTTTAACAAAAAAGGTTAGAATTTCAAGAAAGGAAGTCATATTTTTAAGAAAAAAAAAATCAAAATTTTAGGCCAAAAGGTCAAATTTTGAAGGAAAAAAAGTCCAAATTTCAAGAAAAAAAAAACGTCTGAATTTTGAGGAAAAAAGGCAGAATTCTGAGTTTAAAAGTCAGACTTTTAACAAAAAAGGTTAGAATTTCAAGTACGTTAGACAGATTTTTAAGAAAAAAAAAAATCAAAATTTTAGGCCAAAAGGTCAAATTTTGAAGGAAAAAAAGTCCAAATTTCAAGAAAAAAAAACGTCTGAATTTTGAGGAAAAAAGGCAGAATTCTGAGTTTAAAAGTCAGACTTTTAACAAAAAAGGTTAGAATTTCAAGTACGTTAGACAGATTTTTAAGAAAAAAAAAAATCAAAATTTTAGGCCAAAAGGTCAAATTTTGAAGGAAAAAAAGTCCAAATTTCAAGAAAAAAAAAACGTCTGAATTTTGAGGAAAAAAGGCAGAATTCTGAGTTTAAAAGTCAGACTTTTAACAAAAAAGGTTAGAATTTCAAGTACGTTAGACAGATTTTTAAGAAAAAAAAAAATCAAAATTTTAGGCCAAAAGGTCAAATTTTGAAGGAAAAAAAGTCCAAATTTCAAGAAAAAAAAACGTCTGAATTTTGAGGAAAAAAGGCAGAATTCTGAGTTTAAAAGTCAGACTTTTAACAAAAAAGGTTAGAATTTCAAGTACGTTAGACAGATTTTTAAGAAAAAAAAAAATCAAAATTTTAGGCCAAAAGGTCAAATTTTGAAGGAAAAAAAGTCCAAATTTCAAGAAAAAAAAAACGTCTGAATTTTGAGGAAAAAAGGCAGAATTCTGAGTTTAAAAGTCAGACTTTTAACAAAAAAGGTTAGAATTTCAAGAAAGGAAGTCATATTTTTAAGAAAAAAAAATCAAAATTTTAGGCCAAAAGGTCAAATTTTGAAGGAAAAAAAGTCCAAATTTCAAGAAAAAAAAAAACGTCTGAATTTTGAGGAAAAAAGGCAGAATTCTGAGTTTAAAAGTCAGACTTTTAACAAAAAAGGTTAGAATTTCAAGAAAGGAAGTCATATTTTTAAGAAAAAAAAATCAAAATTTTAGGCCAAAAGGTCAAATTTTGAAGGAAAAAAAGTCCAAATTTCAAGAAAAAAAAACGTCTGAATTTTGAGGAAAAAAGGCAGAATTCTGAGTTTAAAAGTCAGACTTTTAACAAAAAAGGTTAGAATTTCAAGTACGTTAGACAGATTTTTAAGAAAAAAAAAAATCAAAATTTTAGGCCAAAAGGTCAAATTTTGAAGGAAAAAAAGTCCAAATTTCAAGAAAAAAAAACGTCTGAATTTTGAGGAAAAAAGGCAGAATTCTGAGTTTAAAAGTCAGACTTTTAACAAAAAAGGTTAGAATTTCAAGTACGTTAGACAGATTTTTAAGAAAAAAAAAAATCAAAATTTTAGGCCAAAAGGTCAAATTTTGAAGGAAAAAAAGTCCAAATTTCAAGAAAAAAAAAAACGTCTGAATTTTGAGGAAAAAAGGCAGAATTCTGAGTTTAAAAGTCAGACTTTTAACAAAAAAGGTTAGAATTTCAAGAAAGGAAGTCATATTTTTAAGAAAAAAAAATCAAAATTTTAGGCCAAAAGGTCAAATTTTGAAGGAAAAAAAGTCCAAATTTCAAGAAAAAAAAAACGTCTGAATTTTGAGGAAAAAAGGCAGAATTCTGAGTTTAAAAGTCAGACTTTTAACAAAAAAGGTTAGAATTTCAAGAAAGGAAGTCATATTTTTAACCCGTTCTGCCCCACTGGCAACAATTGTTGCCGAAGTGCATCACTGTCATTTTCAACTCACAATAAAAAATCTCAAAGGTATTAATGCAACTTTTTCCACTTATATGCTAGTAGACAACTTAGACAAAGGTTTTGATTTATAAAAAATCGTTTCCAAGTGCTTCCTATCGCATGACATCATCTGCTTCCTGCTCCTTCCGGCTGAAGACATGGCGGGTGCAAATCATCCTGGAAAGAGGTAATTTTCATAAATTTCTTATGATTTTCCCCCCAAACATATTTATAATTATTTAATCATTCAAGTCTCTAGAGTAACCCTCCCCCAAAAATGTGTAGCTAGGATAAATATTTTTTTATTCATGGGCTCATTTCTGTGCGTGGCAACAAAAGTTGCCAGTGGGCACATAGCTTGTCGCTAACTAAAGGAAAACAATGTCTGCAGGATTGCTCCTAATTTACTTATTTAAAATTGTAGAATGATGTACAAAGGCTCATCTTAATCCCCTTAGAATACTCTTCCTAGCTAAATAAATTCACAGGTATTCAAGGCCTGTGTCTATAGGATTTTGATACGTTACCATACATCATTTTCTTGCTAGATGCTAAGCTAACATCTCTGTTAGCTAACATTAGCTTGTGTTTCACTGAGGTAAAAAATGTTGAAAATATAAAAACATAAAATATATCAAAATAAAAATCAATCATGTATGTTGTCCTTTCCTTAGGTACACCGTAGCAGAGGTCCTGGCCATGCTGCAGGACTCTGAAACTGTGGCGGACATCACAGTTGTGCCTGAGTCAGAAATGTATGCACATGACACAGACTGTGACAGTGACCAATCTGATGACGAGGCCACTGGTGACCATAACCGTCTCCCATCGAGATTACTGAAAGGTGAAGGCTTTCTACCTAATTCAGACATGCAACTGCCGAAACCCCCTGATGATGATCCTGGGTGCTCATCCTCAGTGAGTCAGACAGAGACTAGAGAGGTCAGTGGCACAAATGAAAAGATGACCAGTCAGATCGTTGGGCCCATGCTCCACAAAACCAAGAACCAAGACAGGAAATTCAAAAAAATCAAGCTTGCAGCCAAAGCACCAGCACAAGCCAACAAAAAATATCAGATCCCTCGCTATGTCCCCAAAGAACATGATCCTGGCTTCACATCAGATGATCCAGTGGATATCTTCCTGACATTCTATCCCAAGTCCCTCAGAGATGCCACACTGGAAATGTCCAATCTCTACGCCGAACAAAAAGGGAAACCACTCAACCTGACTGAGGATGATCTTCTGACATTCTATGGTATTCTGTTGACCAGTGGATACAACACAGTTCCAAGGCGGCGTCTTCTCTGGTCAGACGATTATGATGTCAGCAACACTGCTGTAAAAGATGCCATGCGGAGGAACAGGTTTGATGATATTATGTCTTCTATTCATTTAGTAGATAACATGAAGATCACAGCTGACCCATTCTTCAAGGTGCGTCCCCTGTTTAAGCATCTGAATGACATCAACAACTCAATCCCAATAGCAGAACATGTGGCAGTAGATGAGATGATGATTGAGTATTTTGGAAGGCATGGGTGCAAACAGTTTATTAGAGGGAAGCCCATTCGTTTTGGTTATAAAATATGGAGCTTAGCATCCTCCTCCGGGTTTGTCCATCAGATGGAGCCATATGTAGGAAGCCACACACATCTGGTGGAAACTGGACTTGGTCAGGGTCCAAGTGTGGTTCTTGGCCTGGCAGAGAAAGCTGAAGTGCCACCTGGAGTCAAGTTTTACCACGACAACCTCTTCACAACCCTGTCCCTGGTGGATGAGATGACACTGAGAGGCTATGGCAGCTGTGGCACGATGCGACAAAATCAGCTCCATAACGTTCCCTTCACAGCACCCCAGACCTTCAAGAAGACACCCAGAGGAGATGCTGAGTATCTGGTTGAGGCAGAGAAGCTGATTGTAAGGTGGAATAACAACAGTGTGGTCACTGTGGTGTCGAACATGGAGAGGGAGTTCACCGAAACTGAGGCGAAGAGATGGAACAAACAAAAGCGGACCATGGACAAGGTCAGACAGCCCAAGTGTATCCAAGACTACAACACACACATGGGAGGAGTGGACCTGCATGACCAGTTTGTCAGCCGCTACAGAATCAACATCCGGTCCAAGAAGTGGTGGTGGCCATGCTTCAGCTGGGCCCTGAACAGTGCCATGGTGAACAGCTGGTGCTATTACAGGTACACAAGGCTGTATGTTATTTAGCGATCACAATCGAGTTTGTGATGTTTGAGGTCGTCGCTAGTGCTCTTCAGTCGACAAGAGCAACAGTGATCTCAAGTGTGATATTGCTTTTACAGAACATTCTACATATGGGGTATGGCGCTGTAGAAAGGATGATATTGATGATTCATCAATGGCATCATATGCAAACAAAAACATGGCACATTCATGCATCTATCATGCTTGTTTTGTCATTCATTTAGGTCCTGGAAAAGTGGCGAGAAGGATCTCCTCTCCTTCCAGAGGCTGGTAACCCAGACCCTCCTCCTGCGCCATGGAACAAAGCCAAGTAGGCAGGGCAGAAGATCTTCAATGGCGGTGGCGATAACTGATGCCACCAGGTTTGATAGTCTCAACCACTGGCCCTGTAACACTGGTAGCAGGTACAAGCGATGCAAGAATTGTGACGGACGCACATCATTTGCGTGTGAAAAGTGTGATGTGCCATTACATGTGGAGTGCTTCAAGAAGTACCACACTGCGTAGAACGTAACACAAGATAATGGAATGTATGGGAAGAAATAAGTTTTAGAGGTTCAAAGAAAAACTGTTTTTAGAGGTTTTGAATATAAAGAAATTGAGAATAAAGAAACCAGTTCAAATTGTTTGTTGTATTGAATTTTATACAAGGGGAACCAAGGTTTGAACAACAATCATTAGCTACCTTCCTGGGATGATAATATCCACTGGTATCCATGTACAGTTTTATGTTTTTTTTTTACGTTTTTTTACAACCCCCACACCCCCTTCCACCTTTTTGTTATTATTTATTATGACTATATTATTATTTTGTTATTACTATATTACTATTAGTAGTAGTAGTAGTATTTCTATATTATTATTAGGTGACATTTGACCTAGTGACAAGCTGTGTGACTACTGGCAACAATTGTTGCCAGTCATAAAAATGCTATTTTCTTCAAAACAAAGTACAAAATTGAAAAAATAAATACATAACATGATTCAGAGGGACTCAACTGATAAAATGATATGCCTTACAACTCCGAAAAAAAATTGGGCACAAATGGGTTAAGAAAAAAAAATCAAAATTTTAGGCCAAAAGGTCAAATTTTGAAGGAAAAAAAGTCCAAATTTCAAGAAAAAAAAAACGTCTGAATTTTGAGGAAAAAAGGCAGAATTCTGAGTTTAAAAGTCAGACTTTTAACAAAAAAGGTTAGAATTTCAAGAAAGGAAGTCATATTTTTAAGAAAAAAAAAATCAAAATTTTAGGCCAAAAGGTCAAATTTTGAAGGAAAAAAAGTCCAAATTTCAAGAAAAAAAAAACGTCTGAATTTTGAGGAAAAAAGGCAGAATTCTGAGTTTAAAAGTCAGACTTTTAACAAAAAAGGTTAGAATTTCAAGAAAGGAAGTCATATTTTTAAGAAAAAAAAATCAAAATTTTAGGCCAAAAGGTCAAATTTTGAAGGAAAAAAAGTCCAAATTTCAAGAAAAAAAAAAACGTCTGAATTTTGAGGAAAAAAGGCAGAATTCTGAGTTTAAAAGTCAGACTTTTAACAAAAAAGGTTAGAATTTCAAGAAAGGAAGTCATATTTTTAAGAAAAAAAAATCAAAATTTTAGGTCAAAAGGTCAAATTTTGAAGGAAAAAAAGTCCAAATTTCAAGAAAAAAAAAACGTCTGAATTTTGAGGAAAAAAGGCAGAATTCTGAGTTTAAAAGTCAGACTTTTAACAAAAAAGGTTAGAATTTCAAGAAAGGAAGTCATATTTTTAAGAAAAAAAAATCAAAATTTTAGGCCAAAAGGTCAAATTTTGAAGGAAAAAAAGTCCAAATTTCAAGAAAAAAAAAACGTCTGAATTTTGAGGAAAAAAGGCAGAATTCTGAGTTTAAAAGTCAGACTTTTAACAAAAAAGGTTAGAATTTCAAGAAAGGAAGTCATATTTTTAAGAAAAAAAAAATCAAAATTTTAGGCCAAAAGGTCAAATTTTGAAGGAAAAAAAGTCCAAATTTCAAGAAAAAAAAACGTCTGAATTTTGAGGAAAAAAGGCAGAATTCTGAGTTTAAAAGTCAGACTTTTAACAAAAAAGGTTAGAATTTCAAGTACGTTAGACAGATTTTTAAGAAAAAAAAAAATCAAAATTTTAGGCCAAAAGGTCAAATTTTGAAGGAAAAAAAGTCCAAATTTCAAGAAAAAAAAAACGTCTGAATTTTGAGGAAAAAAGGCAGAATTCTGAGTTTAAAAGTCAGACTTTTAACAAAAAAGGTTAGAATTTCAAGAAAGGAAGTCATATTTTTAAGAAAAAAAAAATCAAAATTTTAGGCCAAAAGGTCAAATTTTGAAGGAAAAAAAGTCCAAATTTCAAGAAAAAAAAAACGTCTGAATTTTGAGGAAAAAAGGCAGAATTCTGAGTTTAAAAGTCAGACTTTTAACAAAAAAGGTTAGAATTTCAAGTACGTTAGACAGATTTTTAAGAAAAAAAAAAATCAAAATTTTAGGCCAAAAGGTCAAATTTTGAAGGAAAAAAAGTCCAAATTTCAAGAAAAAAAAAACGTCTGAATTTTGAGGAAAAAAGGCAGAATTCTGAGTTTAAAAGTCAGACTTTTAACAAAAAAGGTTAGAATTTCAAGTACGTTAGACAGATTTTTAAGAAAAAAAAAAATCAAAATTTTAGGCCAAAAGGTCAAATTTTGAAGGAAAAAAAGTCCAAATTTCAAGAAAAAAAAACGTCTGAATTTTGAGGAAAAAAGGCAGAATTCTGAGTTTAAAAGTCAGACTTTTAACAAAAAAGGTTAGAATTTCAAGTACGTTAGACAGATTTTTAAGAAAAAAAAAAATCAAAATTTTAGGCCAAAAGGTCAAATTTTGAAGGAAAAAAGTCCAAATTTCAAGAAAAAAAAAACGTCTGAATTTTGAGGAAAAAAGGCAGAATTCTGAGTTTAAAAGTCAGACTTTTAACAAAAAAGGTTAGAATTTCAAAAAAGGAAGTCATATTTTTAAGAAAAAAAAATCAAAATTTTAGGCCAAAAGGTCAAATTTTGAAGGAAAAAAAGTCCAAATTTCAAGAAAAAAAAAAAGTCTGAATTTTGAGGAAAAAAGGCAGAATTCTGAGTTTAAAAGTCAGACTTTTAACAAAAAAGGTTAGAATTTCAAGTACGTTACACAGATTTTTAAGAAAAAAAAATCAAAATTTTAGGCCAAAAGGTCAAATTTTGAAGGAAAAAAAGTCCAAATTTCAAGAAAAAAAAACGTCTGAATTTTGAGGAAAAAAGGCAGAATTCTGAGTTTAAAAGTCAGACTTTTAACAAAAAAGGTTAGAATTTCAAGAAAGGAAGTCATATTTTTAAGAAAAAAAAATCAAAATTTTAGGCCAAAAGGTCAAATTTTGAAGGAAAAAAAGTCCAAATTTCAAGAAAAAAAAAACGTCTGAATTTTGAGGAAAAAAGGCAGAATTCTGAGTTTAAAAGTCAGACTTTTAACAAAAAAGGTTAGAATTTCAAGAAAGGAAGTCATATTTTTAAGAAAAAAAAATCAAACTTTTAGGCCAAAAGGTCAAATCTTGAAGGAAAAAAAGTCCAAATTTCAAGAAAAAAGAAACGTCTGAATTTTGAGGAAAAAAGGCAGAATTCTGAGTTTAAAAGTCAGACTTTTAACAAAAAAGGTTAGAATTTCAAGAAAGGAAGTCATATTTTTAAGAAAAAAAAAATCAAAATTTTAGGCCAAAAGGTCAAATTTTGAAGGAAAAAAAGTCCAAATTTCAAGAAAAAAAAACGTCTGAATTTTGAGGAAAAAAGGCAGAATTCTGAGTTTAAAAGTCAGACTTTTAACAAAAAAGGTTAGAATTTCAAGTACGTTAGACAGATTTTTAAGAAAAAAAAAAATCAAAATTTTAGGCCAAAAGGTCAAATTTTGAAGGAAAAAAAGTCCAAATTTCAAGAAAAAAAAAACGTCTGAATTTTGAGGAAAAAAGGCAGAATTCTGAGTTTAAAAGTCAGACTTTTAACAAAAAAGGTTAGAATTTCAAGTACGTTAGACAGATTTTTAAGAAAAAAAAAATCAAAATTTTAGGCCAAAAGGTCAAATTTTGAAGGAAAAAAAGTCCAAATTTCAAGAAAAAAAAAACGTCTGAATTTTGAGGAAAAAAGGCAGAATTCTGAGTTTAAAAGTCAGACTTTTAACAAAAAAGGTTAGAATTTCAAGAAAGGAAGTCATATTTTTAAGAAAAAAAAAATCAAAATTTTAGGCCAAAAGGTCAAATTTTGAAGGAAAAAAAGTCCAAATTTCAAGAAAAAAAAAAACGTCTGAATTTTGAGGAAAAAAGGCAGAATTCTGAGTTTAAAAGTCAGACTTTTAACAAAAAAGGTTAGAATTTCAAGAAAGGAAGTCATATTTTTAAGAAAAAAAAATCAAAATTTTAGGCCAAAAGGTCAAATTTTGAAGGAAAAAAAGTCCAAATTTCAAGAAAAAAAAAACGTCTGAATTTTGAGGAAAAAAGGCAGAATTCTGAGTTTAAAAGTCAGACTTTTAACAAAAAAGGTTAGAATTTCAAGAAAGGAAGTCATATTTTTAAGAAAAAAAAATCAAAATTTTAGGCCAAAAGGTCAAATTTTGAAGGAAAAAAAGTCCAAATTTCAAGAAAAAAAAAAACGTCTGAATTTTGAGGAAAAAAGGCAGAATTCTGAGTTTAAAAGTCAGACTTTTAACAAAAAAGGTTAGAATTTCAAGAAAGGAAGTCATATTTTTAAGAAAAAAAAATCAAAATTTTAGGCCAAAAGGTCAAATTTTGAAGGAAAAAAAGTCCAAATTTCAAGAAAAAAAAAACGTCTGAATTTTGAGGAAAAAAGGCAGAATTCTGAGTTTAAAAGTCAGACTTTTAACAAAAAAGGTTAGAATTTCAAGTACGTTAGACAGATTTTTAAGAAAAAAAAAATCAAAATTTTAGGCCAAAAGGTCAAATTTTGAAGGAAAAAAAGTCCAAATTTCAAGAAAAAAAAACCGTCTGAATTTTGAGGAAAAAAGGCAGAATTCTGAGTTTAAAAGTCAGACTTTTAACAAAAAAGGTTAGAATTTCAAGAAAGGAAGTCATATTTTTAAGAAAAAAAAATCAAAATTTTAGGCCAAAAGGTCAAATTTTGAAGGAAAAAAAGTCCAAATTTCAAGAAAAAAAAAACGTCTGAATTTTGAGGAAAAAAGGCAGAATTCTGAGTTTAAAAGTCAGACTTTTAACAAAAAAGGTTAGAATTTCAAGAAAGGAAGTCATATTTTTAAGAAAAAAAAATCAAACTTTTAGGCCAAAAGGTCAAATCTTGAAGGAAAAAAAGTCCAAATTTCAAGAAAAAAAAAACGTCTGAATTTTGAGGAAAAAAGGCAGAATTCTGAGTTTAAAAGTCAGACTTTTAACAAAAAAGGTTAGAATTTCAAGAAAGGAAGTCATATTTTTAAGAAAAAAAAAATCAAAATTTTAGGCCAAAAGGTCAAATTTTGAAGGAAAAAAAGTCCAAATTTCAAGAAAAAAAAAAACGTCTGAATTTTGAGGAAAAAAGGCAGAATTCTGAGTTTAAAAGTCAGACTTTTAACAAAAAAGGTTAGAATTTCAAGTACGTTAGACAGATTTTTAAGAAAAAAAAAAATCAAAATTTTAGGCCAAAAGGTCAAATTTTGAAGGAAAAAAAGTCCAAATTTCAAGAAAAAAAAAACGTCTGAATTTTGAGGAAAAAAGGCAGAATTCTGAGTTTAAAAGTCAGACTTTTAACAAAAAAGGTTAGAATTTCAAGAAAGGAAGTCATATTTTTAAGAAAAAAAAAATCAAAATTTTAGGCCAAAAGGTCAAATTTTGAAGGAAAAAAAGTCCAAATTTCAAGAAAAAAAAAACGTCGGAATTTTGAGGAAAAAAGGCAGAATTCTGAGTTTAAAAGTCAGACTTTTAACAAAAAAGGTTAGAATTTCAAGAAAGGAAGTCATATTTTTAAGAAAAAAAAATCAAAATTTTAGGCCAAAAGGTCAAATTTTGAAGGAAAAAAAGTCCAAATTTCAAGAAAAAAAAAACGTCTGAATTTTGAGGAAAAAAGGCAGAATTCTGAGTTTAAAAGTCAGACTTTTAACAAAAAAGGTTAGAATTTCAAGAAAGGAAGTCATATTTTTAAGAAAAAAAAATCAAACTTTTAGGCCAAAAGGTCAAATCTTAAAGGAAAAAAAGTCCAAATTTCAAGAAAAAAAAAACGTCTGAATTTTGAGGAAAAAAGGCAGAATTCTGAGTTTAAAAGTCAGACTTTTAACAAAAAAGGTTAGAATTTCAAGAAAGGAAGTCATATTTTTAAGAAAAAAAAAATCAAAATTTTAGGCCAAAAGGTCAAATTTTGAAGGAAAAAAAGTCCAAATTTCAAGAAAAAAAAAACGTCTGAATTTTGAGGAAAAAAGGCAGAATTCTGAGTTTAAAAGTCAGACTTTTAACAAAAAAGGTTAGAATTTCAAGAAAGGAAGTCATATTTTTAAGAAAAAAAAATCAAACTTTTAGGCCAAAAGGTCAAATCTTGAAGGAAAAAAAGTCCAAATTTCAAGAAAAAAAAAACGTCTGAATTTTGAGGAAAAAAGGCAGAATTCTGAGTTTAAAAGTCAGACTTTTAACAAAAAAGGTTAGAATTTCAAGAAAGGAAGTCATATTTTTAAGAAAAAAAAAATCAAAATTTTAGGCCAAAAGGTCAAATTTTGAAGGAAAAAAAGTCCAAATTTCAAGAAAAAAAAAACGTCTGAATTTTGAGGAAAAAAGGCAGAATTCTGAGTTTAAAAGTCAGACTTTTAACAAAAAAGGTTAGAATTTCAAGTACGTTAGACAGATTTTTAAGAAAAAAAAAAATCAAAATTTTAGGCCAAAAGGTCAAATTTTGAAGGAAAAAAAGTCCAAATTTCAAGAAAAAAAAAACGTCTGAATTTTGAGGAAAAAAGGCAGAATTCTGAGTTTAAAAGTCAGACTTTTAACAAAAAAGGTTAGAATTTCAAGAAAGGAAGTCATATTTTTAAGAAAAAAAAATCAAACTTTTAGGCCAAAAGGTCAAATTTTGAAGGAAAAAAAGTCCAAATTTCAAGAAAAAAAAAAACGTCTGAATTTTGAGGAAAAAAGGCAGAATTCTGAGTTTAAAAGTCAGACTTTTAACAAAAAAGGTTAGAATTTCAAGAAAGGAAGTCATATTTTTAAGAAAAAAAAATCAAAATTTTAGGCCAAAAGGTCAAATTTTGAAGGAAAAAAAGTCCAAATTTCAAGAAAAAAAAAACGTCTGAATTTTGAGGAAAAAAGGCAGAATTCTGAGTTTAAAAGTCAGACTTTTAACAAAAAAGGTTAGAATTTCAAGTACGTTAGACAGATTTTTAAGAAAAAAAAAAATCAAACTTTTAGGCCAAAAGGTCAAATTTTGAAGGAAAAAAAGTCCAAATTTCAAGAAAAAAAAAAGTCTGAATTTTGAGGAAAAAAGGCAGAATTCTGAGTTTAAAAGTCAGACTTTTAACAAAAAAGGTTAGAATTTCAAGAAAGGAAGTCATATTTTTAAGAAAAAAAAATCAAACTTTTAGGCCAAAAGGTCAAATCTTGAAGGAAAAAAAGTCCAAATTTCAAGAAAAAAAAAACGTCTGAATTTTGAGGAAAAAAGGCAGAATTCTGAGTTTAAAAGTCAGACTTTTAACAAAAAAGGTTAGAATTTCAAGAAAGGAAGTCATATTTTTAAGAAAAAAAAATCAAAATTTTAGGCCAAAAGGTCAAATTTTGAAGGAAAAAAAGTCCAAATTTCAAGAAAAAAAAAACGTCTGAATTTTGAGGAAAAAAGGCAGAATTCTGAGTTTAAAAGTCAGACTTTTAACAAAAAAGGTTAGAATTTCAAGAAAGGAAGTCATATTTTTAAGAAAAAAAAAAATCAAAATTTTAGGCCAAAAGGTCAAATTTTGAAGGAAAAAAAGTCCAAATTTCAAGAAAAAAAAAACGTCTGAATTTTGAAGAAAAAAGGCAGAATTCTGAGTTTAAAAGTCAGACTTTTAACAAAAAAGGTTAGAATTTCAAGAAAGGAAGTCATATTTTTAAGAAAAAAAAATCAAAATTTTAGGCCAAAAGGTCAAATTTTGAAGGAAAAAAAGTCCAAATTTCAAGAAAAAAAAAACGTCTGAATTTTGAGGAAAAAAGGCAGAATTCTGAGTTTAAAAGTCAGACTTTTAACAAAAAAGGTTAGAATTTCAAGAAAGGAAGTCATATTTTTAAGAAAAAAAAAATCAAAATTTTAGGCCAAAAGGTCAAATTTTGAAGGAAAAAAAGTCCAAATTTCAAGAAAAAAAAAACGTCTGAATTTTGAGGAAAAAAGGCAGAATTCTGAGTTTAAAAGTCAGACTTTTAACAAAAAAGGTTAGAATTTCAAGTACGTTAGACAGATTTTTAAGAAAAAAAAAAATCAAAATTTTAGGCCAAAAGGTCAAATTTTGAAGGAAAAAAAGTCCAAATTTCAAGAAAAAAAAAACGTCTGAATTTTGAGGAAAAAAGGCAGAATTCTGAGTTTAAAAGTCAGACTTTTAACAAAAAAGGTTAGAATTTCAAGAAAGGAAGTCATATTTTTAAGAAAAAAAAATCAAAATTTTAGGCCAAAAGGTCAAATTTTGAAGGAAAAAAAGTCCAAATTTCAAGAAAAAAAAAAACGTCTGAATTTTGAGGAAAAAAGGCAGAATTCTGAGTTTAAAAGTCAGACTTTTAACAAAAAAGGTTAGAATTTCAAGAAAGGAAGTCATATTTTTAAGAAAAAAAAATCAAAATTTTAGGCCAAAAGGTCAAATTTTGAAGGAAAAAAAGTCCAAATTTCAAGAAAAAAAAAACGTCTGAATTTTGAGGAAAAAAGGCAGAATTCTGAGTTTAAAAGTCAGACTTTTAACAAAAAAGATTAGAATTTCAAGAAAGGAAGTCATATTTTTAAGAAAAAAAAATCAAAATTTTAGGCCAAAAGGTCAAATTTTGAAGGAAAAAAAGTCCAAATTTCAAGAAAAAAAAAACGTCTGAATTTTGAGGAAAAAAGGCAGAATTCTGAGTTTAAAAGTCAGACTTTTAACAAAAAAGGTTAGAATTTCAAGAAAGGAAGTCATATTTTTAAGAAAAAAAAATCAAACTTTTAGGCCAAAAGGTCAAATCTTGAAGGAAAAAAAGTCCAAATTTCAAGAAAAAAAAAACGTCTGAATTTTGAGGAAAAAAGGCAGAATTCTGAGTTTAAAAGTCAGACTTTTAACAAAAAAGGTTAGAATTTCAAGAAAGGAAGTCATATTTTTAAGAAAAAAAAAATCAAAATTTTAGGCCAAAAGGTCAAATTTTGAAGGAAAAAAAGTCCAAATTTCAAGAAAAAAAAAAACGTCTGAATTTTGAGGAAAAAAGGCAGAATTCTGAGTTTAAAAGTCAGACTTTTAACAAAAAAGGTTAGAATTTCAAGTACGTTAGACAGATTTTTAAGAAAAAAAAAAATCAAAATTTTAGGCCAAAAGGTTAAATTTTGAAGGAAAAAAAGTCCAAATTTCAAGAAAAAAAAAACGTCTGAATTTTGAGGAAAAAATGCAGAATTCTGAGTTTAAAAGTCAGACTTTTAACAAAAAAGGTTAGAATTTCAAGAAAGGAAGTCATATTTTTAAGAAAAAAAAAATCAAAATTTTAGGCCAAAAGGTCAAATTTTGAAGGAAAAAAAGTCCAAATTTCAAGAAAAAAAAAACGTCGGAATTTTGAGGAAAAAAGGCAGAATTCTGAGTTTAAAAGTCAGACTTTTAACAAAAAAGGTTAGAATTTCAAGAAAGGAAGTCATATTTTTAAGAAAAAAAAATCAAAATTTTAGGCCAAAAGGTCAAATTTTGAAGGAAAAAAAGTCCAAATTTCAAGAAAAAAAAAACGTCTGAATTTTGAGGAAAAAAGGCAGAATTCTGAGTTTAAAAGTCAGACTTTTAACAAAAAAGGTTAGAATTTCAAGAAAGGAAGTCATATTTTTAAGAAAAAAAAATCAAACTTTTAGGCCAAAAGGTCAAATCTTAAAGGAAAAAAAGTCCAAATTTCAAGAAAAAAAAAACGTCTGAATTTTGAGGAAAAAAGGCAGAATTCTGAGTTTAAAAGTCAGACTTTTAACAAAAAAGGTTAGAATTTCAAGAAAGGAAGTCATATTTTTAAGAAAAAAAAAATCAAAATTTTAGGCCAAAAGGTCAAATTTTGAAGGAAAAAAAGTCCAAATTTCAAGAAAAAAAAAACGTCTGAATTTTGAGGAAAAAAGGCAGAATTCTGAGTTTAAAAGTCAGACTTTTAACAAAAAAGGTTAGAATTTCAAGAAAGGAAGTCATATTTTTAAGAAAAAAAAATCAAACTTTTAGGCCAAAAGGTCAAATCTTGAAGGAAAAAAAGTCCAAATTTCAAGAAAAAAAAAACGTCTGAATTTTGAGGAAAAAAGGCAGAATTCTGAGTTTAAAAGTCAGACTTTTAACAAAAAAGGTTAGAATTTCAAGTACGTTAGACAGATTTTTAAGAAAAAAAAAAATCAAAATTTTAGGCCAAAAGGTCAAATTTTGAAGGAAAAAAAGTCCAAATTTCAAGAAAAAAAAAACGTCGGAATTTTGAGGAAAAAAGGCAGAATTCTGAGTTTAAAAGTCAGACTTTTAACAAAAAAGGTTAGAATTTCAAGAAAGGAAGTCATATTTTTAAGAAAAAAAAATCAAAATTTTAGGCCAAAAGGTCAAATTTTGAAGGAAAAAAAGTCCAAATTTCAAGAAAAAAAAAACGTCTGAATTTTGAGGAAAAAAGGCAGAATTCTGAGTTTAAAAGTCAGACTTTTAACAAAAAAGGTTAGAATTTCAAGTACGTTAGACAGATTTTTAAGAAAAAAAAAATCAAAATTTTAGGCCAAAAGGTCAAATTTTGAAGGAAAAAAAGTCCAAATTTCAAGAAAAAAAAAACGTCTGAATTTTGAGGAAAAAAGGCAGAATTCTGAGTTTAAAAGTCAGACTTTTAACAAAAAAGGTTAGAATTTCAAGAAAGGAAGTCATATTTTTAAGAAAAAAAAATCAAAATTTTAGGCCAAAAGGTCAAATTTTGAAGGAAAAAAAGTCCAAATTTCAAGAAAAAAAAAACGTCTGAATTTTGAGGAAAAAAGGCAGAATTCTGAGTTTAAAAGTCAGACTTTTAACAAAAAAGGTTAGAATTTCAAGAAAGGAAGTCATATTTTTAAGAAAAAAAAATCAAACTTTTAGGCCAAAAGGTCAAATCTTGAAGGAAAAAAAGTCCAAATTTCAAGAAAAAAAAAACGTCTGAATTTTGAGGAAAAAAGGCAGAATTCTGAGTTTAAAAGTCAGACTTTTAACAAAAAAGGTTAGAATTTCAAGAAAGGAAGTCATATTTTTAAGAAAAAAAAAATCAAAATTTTAGGCCAAAAGGTCAAATTTTGAAGGAAAAAAAGTCCAAATTTCAAGAAAAAAAAAAACGTCTGAATTTTGAGGAAAAAAGGCAGAATTCTGAGTTTAAAAGTCAGACTTTTAACAAAAAAGGTTAGAATTTCAAGTACGTTAGACAGATTTTTAAGAAAAAAAAAAATCAAAATTTTAGGCCAAAAGGTCAAATTTTGAAGGAAAAAAAGTCCAAATTTCAAGAAAAAAAAAACGTCTGAATTTTGAGGAAAAAAGGCAGAATTCTGAGTTTAAAAGTCAGACTTTTAACAAAAAAGGTTAGAATTTCAAGAAAGGAAGTCTTATTTTTAAGAAAAAAAAAATCAAAATTTTAGGCCAAAAGGTCAAATTTTGAAGGAAAAAAAGTCCAAATTTCAAGAAAAAAAAAACGTCGGAATTTTGAGGAAAAAAGGCAGAATTCTGAGTTTAAAAGTCAGACTTTTAACAAAAAAGGTTAGAATTTCAAGAAAGGAAGTCATATTTTTAAGAAAAAAAAATCAAAATTTTAGGCCAAAAGGTCAAATTTTGAAGGAAAAAAAGTCCAAATTTCAAGAAAAAAAAAACGTCTGAATTTTGAGGAAAAAAGGCAGAATTCTGAGTTTAAAAGTCAGACTTTTAACAAAAAAGGTTAGAATTTCAAGAAAGGAAGTCATATTTTTAAGAAAAAAAAATCAAACTTTTAGGCCAAAAGGTCAAATCTTAAAGGAAAAAAAGTCCAAATTTCAAGAAAAAAAAAACGTCTGAATTTTGAGGAAAAAAGGCAGAATTCTGAGTTTAAAAATTAGACTTTTAACAAAAAAGGTTAGAATTTCAAGAAAGGAAGTCATATTTTTAAGAAAAAAAAAATCAAAATTTTAGGCCAAAAGGTCAAATTTTGAAGGAAAAAAAGTCCAAATTTCAAGAAAAAAAAAACGTCTGAATTTTGAGGAAAAAAGGCAGAATTCTGAGTTTAAAAGTCAGACTTTTAACAAAAAAGGTTAGAATTTCAAGAAAGGAAGTCATATTTTTAAGAAAAAAAAATCAAACTTTTAGGCCAAAAGGTCAAATCTTGAAGGAAAAAAAGTCCAAATTTCAAGAAAAAAAAAACGTCTGAATTTTGAGGAAAAAAGGCAGAATTCTGAGTTTAAAAGTCAGACTTTTAACAAAAAAGGTTAGAATTTCAAGTACGTTAGACAGATTTTTAAGAAAAAAAAAAATCAAAATTTTAGGCCAAAAGGTCAAATTTTGAAGGAAAAAAAGTCCAAATTTCAAGAAAAAAAAAACGTCGGAATTTTGAGGAAAAAAGGCAGAATTCTGAGTTTAAAAGTCAGACTTTTAACAAAAAAGGTTAGAATTTCAAGAAAGGAAGTCATATTTTTAAGAAAAAAAAATCAAAATTTTAGGCCAAAAGGTCAAATTTTGAAGGAAAAAAAGTCCAAATTTCAAGAAAAAAAAAACGTCTGAATTTTGAGGAAAAAAGGCAGAATTCTGAGTTTAAAAGTCAGACTTTTAACAAAAAAGGTTAGAATTTCAAGTACGTTAGACAGATTTTTAAGAAAAAAAAAATCAAAATTTTAGGCCAAAAGGTCAAATTTTGAAGGAAAAAAAGTCCAAATTTCAAGAAAAAAAAAACGTCTGAATTTTGAGGAAAAAAGGCAGAATTCTGAGTTTAAAAGTCAGACTTTTAACAAAAAAGGTTAGAATTTCAAGAAAGGAAGTCATATTTTTAAGAAAAAAAAAATCAAAATTTTAGGCCAAAAGGTCAAATTTTGAAGGAAAAAAAGTCCAAATTTCAAGAAAAAAAAAACGTCTGAATTTTGAGGAAAAAAGGCAGAATTCTGAGTTTAAAAGTCAGACTTTTAACAAAAAAGGTTAGAATTTCAAGTACGTTAGACAGATTTTTAAGAAAAAAAAAAATCAAAATTTTAGGCCAAAAGGTCAAATTTTGAAGGAAAAAAAGTCCAAATTTCAAGAAAAAAAAAACGTCTGAATTTTGAGGAAAAAAGGCAGAATTCTGAGTTTAAAAATTAGACTTTTAACAAAAAAGGTTAGAATTTCAAGAAAGGAAGTCATATTTTTAAGAAAAAAAAAATCAAAATTTTAGGCCAAAAGGTCAAATTTTGAAGGAAAAAAAGTCCAAATTTCAAGAAAAAAAAAACGTCTGAATTTTGAGGAAAAAAGGCAGAATTCTGAGTTTAAAAGTCAGACTTTTAACAAAAAAGGTTAGAATTTCAAGAAAGGAAGTCATATTTTTAAGAAAAAAAAATCAAACTTTTAGGCCAAAAGGTCAAATCTTGAAGGAAAAAAAGTCCAAATTTCAAGAAAAAAAAAACGTCTGAATTTTGAGGAAAAAAGGCAGAATTCTGAGTTTAAAAGTCAGACTTTTAACAAAAAAGGTTAGAATTTCAAGTACGTTAGACAGATTTTTAAGAAAAAAAAAAATCAAAATTTTAGGCCAAAAGGTCAAATTTTGAAGGAAAAAAAGTCCAAATTTCAAGAAAAAAAAAACGTCGGAATTTTGAGGAAAAAAGGCAGAATTCTGAGTTTAAAAGTCAGACTTTTAACAAAAAAGGTTAGAATTTCAAGAAAGGAAGTCATATTTTTAAGAAAAAAAAATCAAAATTTTAGGCCAAAAGGTCAAATTTTGAAGGAAAAAAAGTCCAAATTTCAAGAAAAAAAAAACGTCTGAATTTTGAGGAAAAAAGGCAGAATTCTGAGTTTAAAAGTCAGACTTTTAACAAAAAAGGTTAGAATTTCAAGAAAGGAAGTCATATTTTTAAGAAAAAAAAATCAAAATTTTAGGCCAAAAGGTCAAATTTTGAAGGAAAAAAAGTCCAAATTTCAAGAAAAAAAAAACGTCTGAATTTTGAGGAAAAAAGGCAGAATTCTGAGTTTAAAAGTCAGACTTTTAACAAAAAAGGTTAGAATTTCAAGTACGTTAGACAGATTTTTAAGAAAAAAAAAAATCAAACTTTTAGGCCAAAAGGTCAAATTTTGAAGGAAAAAAAGTCCAAATTTCAAGAAAAAAAAAACGTCTGAATTTTGAAGAAAAAAGGCAGAATTCTGAGTTTAAAAGTCAGACTTTTAACAAAAAAGGTTAGAATTTCAAGAAAGGAAGTCATATTTTTAAGAAAAAAAAATCAAAATTTTAGGCCAAAAGGTCAAATTTTGAAGGAAAAAAAGTCCAAATTTCAAGAAAAAAAAAACGTCTGAATTTTGAGGAAAAAAGGCAGAATTCTGAGTTTAAAAGTCAGACTTTTAACAAAAAAGGTTAGAATTTCAAGAAAGGAAGTCATATTTTTAAGAAAAAAAAAATCAAAATTTTAGGCCAAAAGGTCAAATTTTGAAGGAAAAAAAGTCCAAATTTCAAGAAAAAAAAAACGTCTGAATTTTGAGGAAAAAAGGCAGAATTCTGAGTTTAAAAGTCAGACTTTTAACAAAAAAGGTTAGAATTTCAAGTACGTTAGACAGATTTTTAAGAAAAAAAAAAATCAAAATTTTAGGCCAAAAGGTCAAATTTTGAAGGAAAAAAAGTCCAAATTTCAAGAAAAAAAAAACGTCTGAATTTTGAGGAAAAAAGGCAGAATTCTGAGTTTAAAAGTCAGACTTTTAACAAAAAAGGTTAGAATTTCAAGAAAGGAAGTCATATTTTTAAGAAAAAAAAATCAAAATTTTAGGCCAAAAGGTCAAATTTTGAAGGAAAAAAAGTCCAAATTTCAAGAAAAAAAAAAACGTCTGAATTTTGAGGAAAAAAGGCAGAATTCTGAGTTTAAAAGTCAGACTTTTAACAAAAAAGGTTAGAATTTCAAGAAAGGAAGTCATATTTTTAAGAAAAAAAAATCAAAATTTTAGGCCAAAAGGTCAAATTTTGAAGGAAAAAAAGTCCAAATTTCAAGAAAAAAAAAACGTCTGAATTTTGAGGAAAAAAGGCAGAATTCTGAGTTTAAAAGTCAGACTTTTAACAAAAAAGATTAGAATTTCAAGAAAGGAAGTCATATTTTTAAGAAAAAAAAATCAAAATTTTAGGCCAAAAGGTCAAATTTTGAAGGAAAAAAAGTCCAAATTTCAAGAAAAAAAAAACGTCTGAATTTTGAGGAAAAAAGGCAGAATTCTGAGTTTAAAAGTCAGACTTTTAACAAAAAAGGTTAGAATTTCAAGAAAGGAAGTCATATTTTTAAGAAAAAAAAATCAAACTTTTAGGCCAAAAGGTCAAATCTTGAAGGAAAAAAAGTCCAAATTTCAAGAAAAAAAAAACGTCTGAATTTTGAGGAAAAAAGGCAGAATTCTGAGTTTAAAAGTCAGACTTTTAACAAAAAAGGTTAGAATTTCAAGAAAGGAAGTCATATTTTTAAGAAAAAAAAAATCAAAATTTTAGGCCAAAAGGTCAAATTTTGAAGGAAAAAAAGTCCAAATTTCAAGAAAAAAAAAAACGTCTGAATTTTGAGGAAAAAAGGCAGAATTCTGAGTTTAAAAGTCAGACTTTTAACAAAAAAGGTTAGAATTTCAAGTACGTTAGACAGATTTTTAAGAAAAAAAAAAATCAAAATTTTAGGCCAAAAGGTTAAATTTTGAAGGAAAAAAAGTCCAAATTTCAAGAAAAAAAAAACGTCTGAATTTTGAGGAAAAAATGCAGAATTCTGAGTTTAAAAGTCAGACTTTTAACAAAAAAGGTTAGAATTTCAAGAAAGGAAGTCATATTTTTAAGAAAAAAAAAATCAAAATTTTAGGCCAAAAGGTCAAATTTTGAAGGAAAAAAAGTCCAAATTTCAAGAAAAAAAAAACGTCGGAATTTTGAGGAAAAAAGGCAGAATTCTGAGTTTAAAAGTCAGACTTTTAACAAAAAAGGTTAGAATTTCAAGAAAGGAAGTCATATTTTTAAGAAAAAAAAATCAAAATTTTAGGCCAAAAGGTCAAATTTTGAAGGAAAAAAAGTCCAAATTTCAAGAAAAAAAAAACGTCTGAATTTTGAGGAAAAAAGGCAGAATTCTGAGTTTAAAAGTCAGACTTTTAACAAAAAAGGTTAGAATTTCAAGAAAGGAAGTCATATTTTTAAGAAAAAAAAATCAAACTTTTAGGCCAAAAGGTCAAATCTTAAAGGAAAAAAAGTCCAAATTTCAAGAAAAAAAAAACGTCTGAATTTTGAGGAAAAAAGGCAGAATTCTGAGTTTAAAAGTCAGACTTTTAACAAAAAAGGTTAGAATTTCAAGAAAGGAAGTCATATTTTTAAGAAAAAAAAAATCAAAATTTTAGGCCAAAAGGTCAAATTTTGAAGGAAAAAAAGTCCAAATTTCAAGAAAAAAAAAACGTCTGAATTTTGAGGAAAAAAGGCAGAATTCTGAGTTTAAAAGTCAGACTTTTAACAAAAAAGGTTAGAATTTCAAGAAAGGAAGTCATATTTTTAAGAAAAAAAAATCAAACTTTTAGGCCAAAAGGTCAAATCTTGAAGGAAAAAAAGTCCAAATTTCAAGAAAAAAAAAACGTCTGAATTTTGAGGAAAAAAGGCAGAATTCTGAGTTTAAAAGTCAGACTTTTAACAAAAAAGGTTAGAATTTCAAGTACGTTAGACAGATTTTTAAGAAAAAAAAAAATCAAAATTTTAGGCCAAAAGGTCAAATTTTGAAGGAAAAAAAGTCCAAATTTCAAGAAAAAAAAAACGTCGGAATTTTGAGGAAAAAAGGCAGAATTCTGAGTTTAAAAGTCAGACTTTTAACAAAAAAGGTTAGAATTTCAAGAAAGGAAGTCATATTTTTAAGAAAAAAAAATCAAAATTTTAGGCCAAAAGGTCAAATTTTGAAGGAAAAAAAGTCCAAATTTCAAGAAAAAAAAAACGTCTGAATTTTGAGGAAAAAAGGCAGAATTCTGAGTTTAAAAGTCAGACTTTTAACAAAAAAGGTTAGAATTTCAAGTACGTTAGACAGATTTTTAAGAAAAAAAAAATCAAAATTTTAGGCCAAAAGGTCAAATTTTGAAGGAAAAAAAGTCCAAATTTCAAGAAAAAAAAAACGTCTGAATTTTGAGGAAAAAAGGCAGAATTCTGAGTTTAAAAGTCAGACTTTTAACAAAAAAGGTTAGAATTTCAAGAAAGGAAGTCATATTTTTAAGAAAAAAAAATCAAAATTTTAGGCCAAAAGGTCAAATTTTGAAGGAAAAAAAGTCCAAATTTCAAGAAAAAAAAAACGTCTGAATTTTGAGGAAAAAAGGCAGAATTCTGAGTTTAAAAGTCAGACTTTTAACAAAAAAGGTTAGAATTTCAAGAAAGGAAGTCATATTTTTAAGAAAAAAAAATCAAACTTTTAGGCCAAAAGGTCAAATCTTGAAGGAAAAAAAGTCCAAATTTCAAGAAAAAAAAAACGTCTGAATTTTGAGGAAAAAAGGCAGAATTCTGAGTTTAAAAGTCAGACTTTTAACAAAAAAGGTTAGAATTTCAAGAAAGGAAGTCATATTTTTAAGAAAAAAAAAATCAAAATTTTAGGCCAAAAGGTCAAATTTTGAAGGAAAAAAAGTCCAAATTTCAAGAAAAAAAAAAACGTCTGAATTTTGAGGAAAAAAGGCAGAATTCTGAGTTTAAAAGTCAGACTTTTAACAAAAAAGGTTAGAATTTCAAGTACGTTAGACAGATTTTTAAGAAAAAAAAAAATCAAAATTTTAGGCCAAAAGGTCAAATTTTGAAGGAAAAAAAGTCCAAATTTCAAGAAAAAAAAAACGTCTGAATTTTGAGGAAAAAAGGCAGAATTCTGAGTTTAAAAGTCAGACTTTTAACAAAAAAGGTTAGAATTTCAAGAAAGGAAGTCATATTTTTAAGAAAAAAAAAATCAAAATTTTAGGCCAAAAGGTCAAATTTTGAAGGAAAAAAAGTCCAAATTTCAAGAAAAAAAAAACGTCGGAATTTTGAGGAAAAAAGGCAGAATTCTGAGTTTAAAAGTCAGACTTTTAACAAAAAAGGTTAGAATTTCAAGAAAGGAAGTCATATTTTTAAGAAAAAAAAATCAAAATTTTAGGCCAAAAGGTCAAATTTTGAAGGAAAAAAAGTCCAAATTTCAAGAAAAAAAAAACGTCTGAATTTTGAGGAAAAAAGGCAGAATTCTGAGTTTAAAAGTCAGACTTTTAACAAAAAAGGTTAGAATTTCAAGAAAGGAAGTCATATTTTTAAGAAAAAAAAATCAAACTTTTAGGCCAAAAGGTCAAATCTTAAAGGAAAAAAAGTCCAAATTTCAAGAAAAAAAAAACGTCTGAATTTTGAGGAAAAAAGGCAGAATTCTGAGTTTAAAAATTAGACTTTTAACAAAAAAGGTTAGAATTTCAAGAAAGGAAGTCATATTTTTAAGAAAAAAAAAATCAAAATTTTAGGCCAAAAGGTCAAATTTTGAAGGAAAAAAAGTCCAAATTTCAAGAAAAAAAAAACGTCTGAATTTTGAGGAAAAAAGGCAGAATTCTGAGTTTAAAAGTCAGACTTTTAACAAAAAAGGTTAGAATTTCAAGAAAGGAAGTCATATTTTTAAGAAAAAAAAATCAAACTTTTAGGCCAAAAGGTCAAATCTTGAAGGAAAAAAAGTCCAAATTTCAAGAAAAAAAAAACGTCTGAATTTTGAGGAAAAAAGGCAGAATTCTGAGTTTAAAAGTCAGACTTTTAACAAAAAAGGTTAGAATTTCAAGTACGTTAGACAGATTTTTAAGAAAAAAAAAAATCAAAATTTTAGGCCAAAAGGTCAAATTTTGAAGGAAAAAAAGTCCAAATTTCAAGAAAAAAAAAACGTCGGAATTTTGAGGAAAAAAGGCAGAATTCTGAGTTTAAAAGTCAGACTTTTAACAAAAAAGGTTAGAATTTCAAGAAAGGAAGTCATATTTTTAAGAAAAAAAAATCAAAATTTTAGGCCAAAAGGTCAAATTTTGAAGGAAAAAAAGTCCAAATTTCAAGAAAAAAAAAACGTCTGAATTTTGAGGAAAAAAGGCAGAATTCTGAGTTTAAAAGTCAGACTTTTAACAAAAAAGGTTAGAATTTCAAGTACGTTAGACAGATTTTTAAGAAAAAAAAAATCAAAATTTTAGGCCAAAAGGTCAAATTTTGAAGGAAAAAAAGTCCAAATTTCAAGAAAAAAAAAACGTCTGAATTTTGAGGAAAAAAGGCAGAATTCTGAGTTTAAAAGTCAGACTTTTAACAAAAAAGGTTAGAATTTCAAGAAAGGAAGTCATATTTTTAAGAAAAAAAAATCAAAATTTTAGGCCAAAAGGTCAAATTTTGAAGGAAAAAAAGTCCAAATTTCAAGAAAAAAAAAACGTCTGAATTTTGAGGAAAAAAGGCAGAATTCTGAGTTTAAAAGTCAGACTTTTAACAAAAAAGGTTAGAATTTCAAGAAAGGAAGTCATATTTTTAAGAAAAAAAAAATCAAAATTTTAGGCCAAAAGGTCAAATTTTGAAGGAAAAAAAGTCCAAATTTCAAGAAAAAAAAACGTCTGAATTTTGAGGAAAAAAGGCAGAATTCTGAGTTTAAAAGTCAGACTTTTAACAAAAAAGGTTAGAATTTCAAGAAAGGAAGTCATATTTTTAAGAAAAAAAAATCAAACTTTTAGGCCAAAAGGTCAAATTTTGAAGGAAAAAAAGTCCAAATTTCAAGAAAAAAAAAAACGTCTGAATTTTGAGGAAAAAAGGCAGAATTCTGAGTTTAAAAGTCAGACTTTTAACAAAAAAGGTTAGAATTTCAAGTACGTTAGACAGATTTTTAAGAAAAAAAAAAATCAAACTTTTAGGCCAAAAGGTCAAATTTTGAAGGAAAAAAAGTCCAAATTTCAAGAAAAAAAAAAGTCTGAATTTTGAGGAAAAAAGGCAGAATTCTGAGTTTAAAAGTCAGACTTTTAACAAAAAAGGTTAGAATTTCAAGAAAGGAAGTCATATTTTTAAGAAAAAAAAATCAAACTTTTAGGCCAAAAGGTCAAATCTTGAAGGAAAAAAAGTCCAAATTTCAAGAAAAAAAAAACGTCTGAATTTTGAGGAAAAAAGGCAGAATTCTGAGTTTAAAAGTCAGACTTTTAACAAAAAAGGTTAGAATTTCAAGAAAGGAAGTCATATTTTTAAGAAAAAAAAAATCAAAATTTTAGGCCAAAAGGTCAAATTTTGAAGGAAAAAAAGTCCAAATTTCAAGAAAAAAAAAACGTCTGAATTTTGAGGAAAAAAGGCAGAATTCTGAGTTTAAAAGTCAGACTTTTAACAAAAAAGGTTAGAATTTCAAGTACGTTAGACAGATTTTTAAGAAAAAAAAAAATCAAAATTTTAGGCCAAAAGGTCAAATTTTGAAGGAAAAAAAGTCCAAATTTCAAGAAAAAAAAAACGTCTGAATTTTGAGGAAAAAAGGCAGAATTCTGAGTTTAAAAGTCAGACTTTTAACAAAAAAGGTTAGAATTTCAAGAAAGGAAGTCATATTTTTAAGAAAAAAAAATCAAAATTTTAGGCCAAAAGGTCAAATTTTGAAGGAAAAAAAGTCCAAATTTCAAGAAAAAAAAAAACGTCTGAATTTTGAGGAAAAAAGGCAGAATTCTGAGTTTAAAAGTCAGACTTTTAACAAAAAAGGTTAGAATTTCAAGAAAGGAAGTCATATTTTTAAGAAAAAAAAATCAAAATTTTAGGCCAAAAGGTCAAATTTTGAAGGAAAAAAAGTCCAAATTTCAAGAAAAAAAAAACGTCTGAATTTTGAGGAAAAAAGGCAGAATTCTGAGTTTAAAAGTCAGACTTTTAACAAAAAAGATTAGAATTTCAAGAAAGGAAGTCATATTTTTAAGAAAAAAAAATCAAAATTTTAGGCCAAAAGGTCAAATTTTGAAGGAAAAAAAGTCCAAATTTCAAGAAAAAAAAAACGTCTGAATTTTGAGGAAAAAAGGCAGAATTCTGAGTTTAAAAGTCAGACTTTTAACAAAAAAGGTTAGAATTTCAAGAAAGGAAGTCATATTTTTAAGAAAAAAAAATCAAACTTTTAGGCCAAAAGGTCAAATTTTGAAGGAAAAAAAGTCCAAATTTCAAGAAAAAAAAAACGTCTGAATTTTGAGGAAAAAAGGCAGAATTCTGAGTTTAAAAGTCAGACTTTTAACAAAAAAGGTTAGAATTTCAAGAAAGGAAGTCATATTTTTAAGAAAAAAAAAATCAAAATTTTAGGCCAAAAGGTCAAATTTTGAAGGAAAAAAAGTCCAAATTTCAAGAAAAAAAAAACGTCTGAATTTTGAGGAAAAAAGGCAGAATTCTGAGTTTAAAAGTCAGACTTTTAACAAAAAAGGTTAGAATTTCAAGTACGTTAGACAGATTTTTAAGAAAAAAAAAAATCAAAATTTTAGGCCAAAAGGTCAAATTTTGAAGGAAAAAAAGTCCAAATTTCAAGAAAAAAAAAACGTCTGAATTTTGAGGAAAAAAGGCAGAATTCTGAGTTTAAAAGTCAGACTTTTAACAAAAAAGGTTAGAATTTCAAGAAAAGGAAGTCATATTTTTAAGAAAAAAAATCAAAATTTTAGGCCAAAAGGTCAAATTTTGAAGGAAAAAAAGTCCAAATTTCAAGAAAAAAAAAACGTCTCAATTTTGAGGAAAAAAGGCAGAATTCTGAGTTTAAAAGTCAGACTTTTAACAAAAAAGGTTAGAATTTCAAGTACGTTAGACAGATTTTTAAGAAAAAAAAAAATCAAAATTTTAGGCCAAAAGGTCAAATTTTGAAGGAAAAAAAGTCCAAATTTCAAGAAAAAAAAAACGTCGGAATTTTGAGGAAAAAAGGCAGAATTCTGAGTTTAAAAGTCAGACTTTTAACAAAAAAGGTTAGAATTTCAAGAAAGGAAGTCATATTTTTAAGAAAAAAAAATCAAAATTTTAGGCCAAAAGGTCAAATTTTGAAGGAAAAAAAGTCCAAATTTCAAGAAAAAAAAAACGTCTGAATTTTGAGGAAAAAAGGCAGAATTCTGAGTTTAAAAGTCAGACTTTTAACAAAAAAGGTTAGAATTTCAAGAACCCCCTAACCCTAACCGTACCCTAACCCTAATCTAACCCTAACCCTCACCCTACAGATTAGAATTTCAAGAACCCCCTAGCCCAAATCCTAACCCTACCCTATCCCTAACCCTAACCCTTAACCCTGACCCTAACCCTAATCTAACCCTAACCCTATGCTAACCCTAACCCTAACCCTTAACCCTATGCTAACCCTAACCCTACTCTAACCCTAACCCTTAACCCTATCCTAACCCTAACCCCTAACCCTAACCCTATCCCTAACCCTACTCTAAACCTAAACCTAAACCTAACCCTTAACCCTAACCCTACCCTAACCCTTAACCCTAACAATAATCTAACCCTAATCCTAACCCTATGCTAACCCTACCCCTAATCTAATGCTACCCCTACCATAACCCTGACCCTAATCCTAACCCTACTCTAACCCTAACCCTACCCTAACCCTTAACCCTAACCCTAACCCTAATCTAACCCTAACCCTGACCTTAACCTTACCATAACCCTAATCCTAATCCTAACCCTACTCTAACCCTATCCCTAAGCCTAACCCTAACCCTACTCTAAGCCTAAACCTAACCCTTAACCCTAACTCTACCCTAAACACTAACCCTAATCTAACCCTATGCTAACCCTAACCCTACTCTAACCCTAACCCTTAACACTATCCTAACCCTAACCCTATCCCTAACCCTACTCTAAACCTAAACCTAACCCTTAACCCTAACCCTACCCTAACCCTTAACCCTAACAATAATCTAACCCTAACCCTAATCTAACCCTAACCCTAACCCTATGCTAACCCTACCCCTAATCTAATGCTACCCCTACTATAACCCTGACCCTAACCCTAACCCTACTCTAACCCTAACCCTAACCCTAATCTAACCCAAACCCTAACCCCTAACCCTAACCCTACTCTAACCCTAAACCTAACCCTTAACCCTAACCCTAACCCTAACCCTTAAACCTATGCTAACCCTAATCTAAACCTAACCCTAACCCTACTCTAACCCTAACCCTTAACCCTATGCTAACCCTAACCCTAACCCTGAGGGAAAAAGGCAGAATTCTGAGTTTAAAAGTCAGACTTTGAACAAAAAAGGTTAGAATTTCAAGAACCCCCTAACCCTAACCCTATCCGTACCCTAACCCTAATCTAACCCTAACCCTAATCCTACAGATTAGAATTTCAAGAACCCCCTAGCCCAAATCCTAACCCTACCCTATCCCTAACCCTAACCCTAACCCAACACTAACCCTATCCCTTAACCCTAACCCTAACCTAACCCTAACCCTGGCCCTTAACCCTAACCCTAACCCTACTCTAACCCTAACCCCTAACCCTAATCTAACCCTAACCCTAGTCTAACTCTAACCCTAACCCTTGAACCTAACCCTACCCTAACCCTAACCCCAACCCCTAACCCTATGCTAACCCTAATGCTAACCCTAACCCTACTCTAACCCTAACCTAACCCTAACCCTAATCTAACTCTAACCCTAACCCTAATCTAACCCTAACCCTACTCTAACCCTAACCCTAACACTTAACCCTAAGCCTACCCTAACCCTAACCTGACCCTATGCTAACCCTAACCCTAACCACAATCTATCCCTAACCCTAATCCTAATCCTAACCCTAACCCTAATTTAACCCTAACCCTACCATAACCCTAACCCTAATCCTAACCCTACTCTAACCCTAGCCTCTAACCCTAACCCTACCCTTAACCCTATGCTAACCCTAATCTAACCCTAACCCTAATCTACCCCTAACCCTTAACCCTAACCCTAACCCTAACCCTAATCTTACCCTAACCCTACGCTAACCCTATGCTAACCCTAACCCTAATCCTAACCCTAACCCTACCCTAACCCTAACACTGACCCTAGCCTGAAAAAAATCAAAATTTGCAGGCAAAAAGTCGAAATTTCAAGAAAAAACATCTGAATTTTGAGGAAAAAAGCAGAATTCTGAGTTTAAAAGTCAGACTTTTAACAAAAATAGTTAGACTTTCAAGAACCCCCTAACCCTGACCCTAACCCTAATCTAACCCTAACCCTAAAGATTAGAATTTCAAGAACCCCCTAGCCCAAATCCTAACCCCAATCCTAACCCTACCCTATCCCTAACCCTAACCCTACCCTAACCCTAACCCAAACCCTAAGAATTTCAAGAACCCCGTAACCCTAACCCTAACCCTACCCTAACCCTGCCCTAACCCTACCCTAACCCTAAAGGTTAGAATTTCAAGAACCCCCTAATCCTAACTCTAACCCTACTCTAACCTTACCCTAACTCTAACCCCTAACCCCAACCCTAATCCCTAACCCTAACCCTAATCTGAAAAAAATCAAAATTTTCAGCCATACAGTCAATATTTGAAGGTAAAAACTTCCTTTCTTCAAATTCTAACCTTTTTTGTTAAAAGTCTGACTTTTAAACTCAGAATTCTGCCTTTTTTCCACAAAATTCAGACGTTTTTTTTTTTCTTGAAATTTGGACTTTTTTTTCTGAAAAATCAGAACTTTTTTTTCTTAAAAATCTTACTTCCTTTCTTGAAATTCTAACCTTTTTTGTTAAAAGTCTGACTTTTAAACTCAGAATTCTGCCTTTTTTCCTCAAAATTCAGACGTTTTTTTTTTTTTTTTAATTTGGACTTTTTTTTCTTCAAATTTTGACTTTTTGGCCGAAAATGTTGATATTTTTTCTTCAAAATCTGACTTCCTTTCTTCAATTTCTAACCTTTTTTTTTTTAAAAGTCTGACTTTTAAATTAAGAATTCTGCCTTTTTTCCTCAAAATTCAGACGTTTTTTTTTTTTTTTCTTGAAATTTGGTCTTTTTTTCCTTCAAATTTCTGATTTTTTTTTTGCTGAAAAATCAGATCTTTTTTTCTTAAAAATCTGACTTCCTTTCTTGAAATTCTAACCTTTTCTGTTAAAAGTCTGACTTCTAAACTCCGAATTCTGCCTTTTTTCCTCAAAATTCAGACGTTTTTTGAGCTTAGAAATCAAAATGTCATGGTCGATAACATCAAAGGCAGCACTCAAGTCAAGCAATACTGTACCCACAAGCATTGAGTTATCAATTGAGTTTAACCAGCTATCTGACATTTGCGTCATTGCAGTGCAGGTGGAATGACCAGACCTATAAGCATGTTGGAACATTGTTGTCAAATCATTATGGGAAAAGTAATCTTGCACTTGCTTACATACAGTCTTTTCCAATATTTTACTCAAAACATGCATAATGCTAATAGGCCTACTGTTCGGACCACAGAAAGCTGATTTTATATCTTTAGGTAGAGGAATGATCTTGCCTTCCTTCCAAAGTTTTGGACACACATCATTAATCAGACATCTGGTGAATATATGACAGATAGGTTTGGAAATCAGTGTAGCAGATAATCTCAACAGCCTACTAGCCAAGTTGTCTGTACCAGCTGGCCCACCAACATTCAAAGATCTCAGCATCATTTCCACCTGCTCAGCATCGACCTGATGAAATTTGAAATTACACAACTTATCCTTCATAATGAATTTTTTTTATCAGCACTGCTGAATTGGAATCAACAGTAGAATCCATATTCTCTCTAAGTTTAGAAACCTTATTAACAAAATAATCATTGGTATGCATGGAGGATTCATCATTGACATGAACAAACTGAGATCGATCTAAAAAATGTGATTTAAACCAGCTTAGGGCGGTTCCTTTGATGCCAATTTGATGTTCCAGTCTCTGTAAAAGAATTTGATGGTCAATGGTGTCAAATGGCACTAAGATCTAACAGGACAAGTACAGAGATGAGTCCTTTGTCTGATGCCATTAGGAGGTTTATTTGTTTATTTATTTATTAGGATCCCCATTAGCTGTGCTCTAGAGCACCACTAATCTTCCTGGGGTCCGCATTTAAAACAATACATTTAAACATCTATTTATAATCACAATGAAGCACAACAAGAAAGGACAAGACAGGTCAACCTTACATTAGATATACATCAAAGAACATAATGCATAGTGGTTGTTAAATTATAAAAAATAAAATAAAAATCATAATAATATTAATAATAATAATAATAATAGTAATAAAGTAAAATAAATGAAAGTAAAGGGTTAAAACAAATGAAAATAGCAACAACAAAAACCTACAACCCTATATAAAAGCCTTTGTGTGTGTGTATGTGTATATGCTTATGTGTATGTATGTACATATGTTATATTTTACAGATATGAGATTTTTTAATTTGCTTTTTGAATGTTAGTTTCTGTGTGAGTTTAATTATTGGCAGTGGTAAGGAGTTCCATGCTTTCATTGACCTATATTGTATTGTGTGCTTCAAAAAGTTGGTGTTTGGTTTTGGAAGCGTGAACCGGCCTTGTGTTTGCTGTCTTGTAGCATATGTATGTGAATCATGATTGTGTTCTCGCTGATTGTATTGATATAAAGGAGTTTTAAACTGTAATGTCTTCCATATTGAAAGAAGTAATGAAGCATTGACTCTGTCCTCTAGTTTTAACCATTGTAGACAGGAGTGCATGCTGTTGATACTGGTGTTATATGGGCATTGCAGAGCAAGGCGTGCTGCCTTGTTCTGCACCAGCTGGAGTTTCTTCAAATCTTTTTGGGTAGCTTTTGCCCATACTATCTGACAATAGTCTAGATGCGAGAGTACTATACTATTTAAAACCATTTTTGCTGTTTTTGTTGTGAGGTATTTCCTACATCGCCTTACCACTGCCAGTGACCCATTTTGTGTACAACAGTGTCAGTATGTTTTGACCACGAGAGTTTATTATCAAGAAAGATGCCCAGAAGCTTAGTTTCCTCAACTTGCTCTATAGATGTTTTGTTTATAACAGGGTTTAGTTTTAGCTGTCTCTTGAGAAAGTGGTTTGAGCCAAATAGTATGCATTTTGTTTTAGCTGTATTAAGTATCAATTTGTTTTGACTGAACCATTTCTCAACAGTATTCAGCCCCCTTTTCAAGATGACATTTAGATCATCAGATGTTATTGCTGATGCATACACTGTTGTGTCATCTGCAAACATTGTTAATTTAGCATCTTTCAATATCAGAGGTAAGTCATTTGTAAAGATGGAGTACATAAGCGGACCCAGGCAGCTTCCTTGAGAAATTCCACATTCTAGGGGCCTGCTATCAGAATAATCCCCGTTAAAGAAGACTTTCTGTGATCTATGCTTCAAATAACTTCCCATCCAAGCAACTGCAGATTGTGTAAATCCATAGTTCTCCAGCTTTTCAAGGAGGAGCTTATGGTCAATTACATCAAATGCTGCTGTAAAGTCTAACAGGACCGCACCACATATATTTTTATTGTCCAAATCTTTGTACCAGTCATCTGTCATTTGAGCTAATGCTGTACATGTAGAATATCCCTTTCTATAAGCATGCTGGACATCTGTCATCAAATTATTTACAGAAAAGTATTCTTGTATTTGGTCAAATATTGCCCTCTCAAATATCTTGCCTATTGCTGGTAAAAGGCTTATGGGACGACTGTTAGGGCCACTAAATGATGCTTTCTTATTTTTAGGCAAAGGAATTACCTTTGCCTCTTTCCAGGCCTGTGGAAAGGTAGACTGTTTCAAGCTGATATTCATTATATAACATACAGAGTTTACTATATAGTTAACAGCTATTCCAATCAGTTTATCATCTATATTATCAGTTCCTGGTTGTTTGTCATTACATGTTAATTTGATTAATTTCTCAACTGTTTCTGTTTTTAGTTCCCTAAATCCAAAATGACATGACTTATCTTCAATATTTTTTTTTATGTTCATAATGGATAAACTATTGTCTGTCCCATGTAATAATTCTTTCCTTAATTTATATATCTTACTTCTAAAATAGTCATTCAAATGGTTTGCTATTTCTTTGGGTTTAGTGATAAAAGTACCTCCACAGTCAATATAAGTTGGTTGTGGAGATGAATTCCGGCCCATTATACTGTTCAGTGTGCTCCAGAGCTTTTTGCTATCCTTCTGTGTTTGATTTAACTGAAAGGTATAGTATTGCTTCTTTTTCTTTTGGTTGAGCTTTGTAACATAATTCCTCAATTTACAATATTCCTGTCTATCTTTTATATTACGACTTTTCTGTTCTCTTTCCTTTGCCTTATCTCTCAGAGCCATATGATCTTTTAACTCTTTGTCAACCCATGGTGCTCTGCGAGTTTTCACTGTAAGTTTTCTAACAGGTGCATGTTTGTCCATGACTGGTTGAAACTTTTTCCAAAAATACAGCTAGTGCTGTATCTGGCTCTTTTTCATCGTAAATGGTTGACCAACATATGTCACTGACATCCTTCAGGAAGGCTTCCTGAGAAAAACCCCTGTATGACCTTTTACACACAACCCTTGGTTTAGCTTTGGGCACTTTTCCTTGCAACTACCACTATATTATGGTCGCTACAACCTATTGGGACTGAAACTGCTCTACTATAAGAATTGTTTTAATTCAGAAAGATATGATCAATACAGGATGATGTATTGCTACCCCTGCTGTTTATATTCAATCTAGTTGGTTGTGTTGCCATCTGTTTCAGACAACATGCATCGGTTACAGTGGTCAATTGATGTTTTAAAGGGCATTTGTGGGCTAGCCAGTCAATATTCATGTCTCCCATAAAAACAACTTCCATAATCAATTCACATACTTTATCTAGGTTCTTACTCATAACATCTAGATAATTACGGTTTGAGCTTGGTGGCCTATAGCAGCAGCCCAGTAAAATTGATTTGATGTAGGGCAAGTTGATCTGAAGCCACAATACCTCAATTTCCTTACACATGATATCTTCCCTGATTTTCACTGGGATATGATTTTGAACATAACAGGCAACTCCAAACCCATGCATATTTCTGTCCCTTCTGTAAAGATTGTATCCTTCTATTTTCAAAGCATCATCCTATCTTAGCATATGATTATTATTTGAGTACAACACATCATCAATTTCATTTACACTCAGAAAATTTTGACCATTGTCTACTTAAAAAAATTAAGGCAACAAAGTGACACTTAATATAATTGAATAGATTTTAATTACTTCAACTTTGATTAAAAACTATTGATTTAATTAAGCAAATTTAAACAAAACTATTAAATACAAAATAATGAAATCACTGGTTGAAATATTTTGGATTTACTAATAATATGGCAAATGTTGAGTAAATCCAAATCAATTATACAGGGAAAACTGATTAATATTTACTATGGTAAATGGTTAATGGACTTGTACTTATATAGCGCCTTTCTAGTCTTCCGACCACTCAAAGCGCTTTTACAGTATGTATCTCATTCACCCATTCACACACATTCATACACTGATGGCATTGGCTGCCATGCAAGGTGCCAACTGCTCATCAGTTTGAGGAGCTAACCATTCATACACATTCACACACCGATGGCGCAGCCTTCGGGAGCAATTTGGGGTTCAGTATCTTGCCCAAGGACACTTCGACATGCAGACTGGAGGGGATCGAACCGGGGATCGAACCGCCAATCTTCTGATTAGTGGACGACCCGCTCTACCTCCGAGCCACAGCTGCCCCTAGGTAGCTGAAAGAAAGTAATTTAGATATATATAAATATCAGATATCCAAATATCTGTGAAAAAGTGATTTAGATTTACTAATTAATTAGGTGAAATTAATTTATATTTACTAATTATGTGGATGAAATTGTAAATTTTAGTAAATTCTATTTACTAATTTTATGGGTGAAAATGATGCTATCTTTCTAAATATCTGGATACGAATGATTTAGATTCAATAAATAAAATAAGTTACATCAACTCATAACTTGGAACAATGTTACTTAATTCAACACATTTAAACTGAAATTGTTATTTATCTTTACATAAATTAATTGTTCAAATGAACTTATAATTGGTACCACATGACTTAAAATCTATTTAATGTTATTGTCACTTTGTTGCCATATTTTTTTTATGTTAAATCTACATATCAATCAATATAATGCGTTCTTTTTGCAAGAATTTACTGAAGGGCAGTTAACAAATTACCATATTTAGGACAACAGCAGGTAAACATTTATTTGTGTAACTTCGTTTACACATATATTTTGAACATTTTTCAAAAACATTTTTCGTGTAAAATGCCAAAATACAAAGAAATCCTGGTGTACACAACAGAATTACAACAGCAAGCCCTTCAAATGAGTTTGACAAATTATATTTTTCTGAACACATTTCTGGAGAAGAACAAAGGCACTTGCTATTTGAGGCAGGCCAATTGCACAGGTAGATTCCTCAGTGTCAGATCAGTACAGCTTGTGCTCACAACTACCAGTGGCACAAAACAGAGGTAAAGACCCAGCAGAATATTGTCCATCTTCGTAATATAGCTGTGGGTTGCTGTTGCAAGAACAACCAGAAGAATCATGAAAAACAAGAGGAGTGTCTGGTTTTGCCTCTGTGAAAGTGGATTGTGTCACTGGCATCCATATGTCCTAAGCTGGTGGCAAAGTGTTCATAGTCCATCAAGAAGCTCTGTGTTTTCAAGACACAACTCTCACTGTCCTGGTTATAATGCAGCATTATCATTTACTCGTTACTTCTGAAATACCAAGCTACAAAAAGTATAATATCACACCCTTCAAATGAGTATGGATAACATTATTTCTGAACAAGACTTGAACACAGCACAGAATAAAGTGCAGAAAAGTGAAGTTAGCGACACCAGGGGCCATAGTTAAATGCATCCCGGGGGCCAGAGCGGGCCACATCGAGTCAAATTTAAAACTGCTGGCTAAAGATAAATGTAGATACAGTAAGACTGTTATTCACGTTGGCAGTAATGACACCCGGTTACGCCAGTCGGAGGTCACTAAAATTAATGTTTCATTGGTGTGTGCATATGCCAAAACGATGTCGGACTCCGTAGTTTTCTACCCAATGCGACCAGTGATGACATGTTTAGCTGCATGTCATCATTTCACCGCTGGCTGTCGAGGTGGTGTCCAGCAAACGATGTGGGCTTCATAGATAATTGGACACCTTTCTGGGGAAAACCTGGTCTGATTAGGAGAGACAGCATCCATCCCACTTTGGATGGAGCAGCTCTCATATCTAGAAACATGGCCAAGTTTATTAGTCGACCAAATCCGTGACAACCCAGAGTTGAGACCAGGAAGCAGAGCTGCAGTCTTACACACTTCTCTGTGCCTCCATTAGAGCGGCTGCCCACCCAATCTTTTAGTATAGAGACTGTGTCTGTTCCCCATCCACCTACATTATTTAAAGATAAAATAAACAGAAGAGGAGTTCATCATGAAAACTTAATAAAAAATAAATTACCACCTCCAACAGTCCAAAATAAGAGAATTAAATGTGGACTCTTGAATATCAGGTCCTTGTCCTCTAAAGCTGTTTTAGTCAATGAATTAATATCTGATTATGATATTGACTTATTTTGTCTTACTGAAACCTGGCTACGGGAGGATGAATATGTTAGCTTAAATGAATCCACTCCTCCCAGTCATTGTAATATCCATATTCCTCGAAGTACCGGTCGAGGTGGTGGAGTTGGGGCCATATTTGACTCAAGT
This sequence comes from Sciaenops ocellatus, assembly GCA_033000465.1. NCBI lineage: Eukaryota > Metazoa > Chordata > Actinopteri > Sciaenidae > Sciaenops > Sciaenops ocellatus. Next base: position 908,677 of record CP136870.1, read on the forward strand.
CTATTAATAAATCCTAAACCTAAACTAAATTGTAATTCATTTGAAAGTCTTGTTCTTAGCCTTACTCACCCAACCTGGAAAACATTACAGCCAATTCTATTTGTTATAGTATATCGTGCTCCTGGTCCTTACTCAGAATTTTTATCTGAATTTGCAGAATTTGCATCAGGCTTGATCCTTAAAACAGATAAAGTAATTATTGTAGGTGATTTTAATATTCATGTGGACAACCACAATGATAGTTTTAGTGCTGCGTTTATCTCTTTCTTAGATTCAATTGGCTTCTGTCAGAGTATAAATAAACCGACTCATTGTCTGAACCACACTCTTGATCTTGTTCTCTCATATGGCATTGATATTGAACATCTAATAGTTTCTCCACAGAATCCTCTTCTATCTGACCATTTTTTATTAACCTTTGAGTTCATATTACTGGACTATAAGCCTTTTGGCAGAAACTCCTACAGCAAATGTTTATTTGACAGTGCTGTAGCCAAATTTAAGGAAGTGATTCCTTCAGTATTGAATTCAGTGCCATGTCTCAAAGTAGCAGAGGACTTGTCTGCTTCCTTTAGCCCCTCACAAATAGAACATCTTGTTGATAGTACTGCAGACTCATTACGGACAACTCTCGACTCTATAGCACCTCTGAAAAAGAAGATAATTAAACAAAGGAGGTTAGCACCATGGTATAGCCAGCAGACTCGCAAATTAAAGCAAGAGGCACGAAAATCTGAACGCAAATGGCGTGCCACTACACTGGAAGACTTTTGTTTAATCTGGCAAGATAATCTTAAAACATACAGGAAGTCTCTCCGTAGTGCCAGAGCAGTCTATTTCTCTTCACTAATCGAGGAAAATAAGAACAACCCAAGGTTTCTGTTCAGCACTGTAGCCAGGCTAACAGAGAGCCACAGCTCAATTGAGCCTTCTATTCCTTTAGGTCTAAGTAGTAATGACTCCATGAGCTTCTTTAATGATAAAATTATAACTATTAGAGACAAAATTCATCACCTCTTGCCCTCAACAGGCACCGATCTGCATTCTTACACAGCAAGTTTGGAAACAGCTGTAAAACCTGATATATATTTAGACTGTTTTTCTCCCATCAACCTTCATCAAATTACTTAAGTAATTTCTTCATCTAAGCCGTCAACCTGTCTCTTAGACCCCATCCCAACCAGGCTGCTCAAGGACGTTTTACCTCTAGTTAGCCCTTCTTTATTGGATACGTTTAATCTGTCTTTATTACCAGGATATGTACCACCGTCTTTTAAAGTAGCTGTAATTAAACCTCTTCTTAAAAAGCCCACTCTAGATCCAGAGGTTTTAGCCAATTACAGACCGATATCAAACCTTCCCTTTCTCTCTAAGATACTTGAGAAAGCTGTAGCCAATCAGCTGTGTGACTTTCTCTATAAGAACAGTTTATTTGATGATTTTCAGTCAGGATTTAGAGTGCATCATAGCACAGAGACCGCACTAGTCAAAGTTACAAATGACCTCCTAATGGCATCAGACAAAGGACTCATCTCTGTACTTGTCCTGTTAGATCTTAGTGCCGCATTTGACACCATTGACCATCAAATTCTTTTACAGAGACTGGAACATCAAACAGGCATCAATGGAACCGCCCTAAGCTGGTTTAAGTCGTATTTTTTAGATCTATCTCAGTTTGTTCACGTTAATGATGAAGCCTCAAAGTTTGTCACGGAGTTCCACAAGGTTCTGTGCTAGGACCACTTCTATTAAGTTTATATATAATTCCTTTAGGGAACATTATTAGGAATCACTCCATTAATTTTCATCATTATGCCGATGACACCCAATCATATTTATCAATCAAGCCTGATGAAATCAATCAGTTAACTAAACTTCAAGTGTGCCTTAAGGATATAAAAAGTTGGATGACCTACAATTTTCTGATGTTAAATTCAGACAAAACTGAAGTTCTTGTAGTTGGACCCAGGCACCTCAGAAATTCTCTTACTAGAAACAAATTTACAAACAAAACATACATGTCTCATTAATGCATGTTGCATGATGTCCACTACATATATTATTACTGTCATTATTGTTATCATATCTCCATTACAGTTTATAGTTAGTTAATGTTTTGTTTTCTCTCTCTATTTATCTGTCTACCCCCGCCCCCTATCTGCTCCTCGCTATCTTTAACTCAACCAGTGGATGACTGTCTACCAATAAGCTTCGATGTGCCCGAGATTTCTGCCTGTGAAAAGGAAGTTTTTCCTTGCCACCGTCGCCAAGTGTTTGCTCATGGTGGAACTGTTGGTCTCTGTAAATAATATTCTAAAGAGTACGGTTTAGACCTGCTCTGCATGAAAAGTGTCATCAGATAACTTTTGTTATGATATGGTGCTATATAAATAAAATTGAATTGAATTGTTAATACCTCCAGCAAACCATTCTAACGGTGAAAAACCATTCTGACATGGCATTGGTCCAATGATCTTTCTTTCCTCTTAAAATCTCTACCACAAATCATAAAGCCTGCCAATACAGTAGATTTATGCACCAAAACATGAAACAAAAAAATAAAAATGTTGAGCTATTTTTAAAGACTTGCCATGTGCTGCACTCACCTTGCCTGAGACTGGATTCTGGATAATGCAGCCAGCAACTGTATGAAAAAGGAAAAAGGAAAAAAAAGAAAAAGAAATGAGGCAACAGTGAAAAACCACTGTAGAGGCTCAAGAGTAGTTTCACATGGCATTATGAAATCACAATTCTATTGTGACATCATAATGATGGAACTATGACATCATCACATTCTGACATTTGATGAAGAAAATACATCCTGACATATAGAAAACTTGAAGCCAAGTAGGGTCCGTCTGGGCCCAACCCGTAACCCCTACTGGGCTGGTCCCTTGATCAAGGTAATACACATTGCGGGCAGTGCAGACTTGATTGAGTAATCAAACAACATCTAGGAATCACGCCAACCCCATTGTTTAGGTCTCGAACCTTTTGCCCATGCCAAATGTGTATTCTTGCCCTTTTGCCTGGCTGGCTTCAACCTCCAGGCCTGCCCCTCTACCCTATGTCACCTACCCCCTCCTTTCCTTCTACTCTTTGTTGCCCAACTCCTTTACCTTCCCTTGCCTCACTCCCTACCTCTTGTTCCATTCCTATTTACACAGTAACCATGTCTGTTTTCTGTATAAAAGTGTTTCCCTTCATTTGCTCTGGGTCAACTCACTGGCTCCGATACATTCTGTAACTGTCAGTTCACCAGTGTGCCGGCATGCTTTAATAAACTCACACCACCACAGCAAACATCTGAACTTTCCTCTTAAAATCTCTACCTTGGCATAAGACACATGTTTTTTCTTACCTTCAGCTGCAGCTCACCTCATGCAATAGATAGCCACAGCTCACAGTTAAAATCATCCATTAAAAGTGCTGACTTGTCTTTTTCCCTAGTCAAAAACTGCAGGTCCCAGATTTTCTATGTTCCCCAGGAGGTGGTCTTTCCAGTACATAAAGGTGGAGAACAACCAAGCTGAGATGACATGTGGTTGAGATTTGCCTTCACCAGGAGTTTGTTTGGACATGGGCTGAAGTAGGATCCACAACCATTACTGAGCACGTGTTAACACGCGTTAACACTTGTTGGCTTATGAGTTGTCCCTAGACAAACTTCTGCCACAGTGACCCACCCAAGGAGCACTGTTAGGTCCATTAATTTGCTCCCTCACCTTGTGTAATTGCAGTATATCTCGCCCCAAAAGCAGGAGGATGGGAGCGTTTGGATCCACAAGTGAAATCCTGCAATTCACATTCAATGTGGGTGATGAGGTGCCACCTCAGGGGATGGAATCTCTCTTCCGTCACCAGGTTAACTGTTCTGCCTCTAGTTGTGATTACCCCGGAGCAGGTTTTCAGCATGTATAGGTCTAATGAGGCTGTGATGTTGACCAGTGACTTATGCTCTGCTCATCAAGCCAGTGTTTCCCCTATATTAATTCGGCATAGCACCCATGCTAGATTACAAGCACCGATGCTGAAATTTCACAAGATCATTAATATCTAAATATACAAACAATGCGCTACTAATGATTTTCACTGACACACTGTGTGAGCACAGCAACACTCGATGTTATTTTGGACTTGTTTTGAGTCATCAACTAGCACATCAAATCCTATCAGACCCTCTTCTCATTCTTCAAAGAACATCTAAGTTAACGTTCAAGTTTATACACGGTCTATGAGTTAGAGTAGTGAGTAGCATAGGCAACATAACGTTAGTGTAATGTAGAGTAGTGTAGTTCAGTAGAGTAGGCAGTGTGCAACAAGTGACCGGCAAAGAAAGTGAGGGTGAAGCAGAACGGAGCAGCAACGGTACAGGGAAAGATTAGCAGTAAGTTGACAAGCCGTAGCAAACAGCTACAGGTTAAGTCTGCTACTAGATTAGTCTTAGTAGCAAAGAAAGGCTAACGCTAAAAGTAGATTTTTTAGCTGCTAAGTGGCATTAGCTACATTAATATAAAGTCACGTTAATTAGCTGTTTTTCATTACTACCTGTGTCCAGTGTTAAGATCCTCTGTCAGTAACTAGAGATAGAGGCTCCAGAGAGAGAGCTAACTCACTTACCTCTCCAGTGTTAAGAATATCAGGTAGAAGCTCAGACTAAAGTCAGTTTTTTTCTGTTACACTACATGTTGATAGTTAAATAGTCTTTCTTAGAAAGAAAAAGGAGGATGGTGACCATGGAGGAGCTGAGGTTAGTAAAGCAAATTATGGATGCAAACTAGTCACCTTTTAAGATAACAAGTTTCTTTTGGATTTTAATGTACAATGTTTTATAATTATGTAAGTGAAAATGCTGGTTACAACATGTTGCTAAAGTGCTAAAGTGTGCTATAGAAAAGAAGATCAGTATTGCAGGAAAGAGAAACGGGGAAGGTGATAAGCAGGGTGAGAAGCGAGGAGAGATGCAAGGTGAGAAGCGAGGAGAGGAGTAGGGAGATATCTAAGGAGAGCTGCGAAGAGCAGGATCTAGAGGACACAGGCAGACTGAGTTGGACCCTAACTGGGTTGATATCCTCAGATTCAAGTCTTGGTTGTACCACATACAAGGCCATGGTGAGCATAAAAAAAATATTTAAACTTTCCATAGGTTCAAACTCCAAAAAGTTTTGGCTGCCTCTGTACCGATGATGGTGCTGGAGCATGACGCTGTAATTAGAGGTAGGCACATCACACCAATTACACTGCTTTTTGTGACCTTGCAGAACTAATGGGATGTGAATACTTCAAAAAGCTCAAGGTTAAAGTTTTAAAGGTAAAAGTTGCCACTATATTATTTTTAGGGCTTATGTGTCAAAATAAAGTTAAGTTAGCTCAGAGGATGCTATCTGTAAAACCTCTGCCTGTCCTCTACCACTGACATTGACCTGCAGTCCATTTAGTGAGGCAGTTCGTTAATCAGTCGTTAGTAGACTTCATCAGTTTGCATCTGAGCGCCTGGTCGAGGTTGAGTGTGGCTTGGCAAAGCTGGCTGCTAATGCTAGCACCAGGTGTTGCCTCCATCATGTTTACAAAGCAGGTGTGGGCAGAACGTTTTCCCCACTCAAAGGTGGCACCAGCAGGTACCACGCAGCCTGATTCTTCTTCTTTTACTAGGAAAGGACAAACTATCTTTGCAAATATTATAAAATGTGAACCATTTCATTTTTTTTTTTGTTTATATCAACATTGTCTCTGTCTTCATCAGATACACAGATAAGGAAGGGCAACTTTACAGCCAGTTCCTCAATTTATTCAGTATCCCTAATGGGACAGCAAACACAATTGTGGCAGCCATTAAAAAGGTTCTGACCAAAAAAGAAATTCCAATTCCCAGATTATTTTGATCTGATGCAGGGAGAGTGAATGGAGTGGTCAAGCTGCTAAATGAAATTGTAATATATTTACATAATATTTATGACTTGTACCTGCTCTGCCTGTTTATGCTTTTATCTCATGACTGAAATATTGTCTAGGAGGTGAAGGTCACACGCTGGCTGTCACAGCACTCTGCTATAAAGAACCTCCTGCGCGACCTCTGTGCAGTCCTGGCAGCTTTGGCTGAAGAGTCAGAGGTCAACAGGTTCCCATTAGCCAAGGGGCTGTATTCATTCCTAACCACATACAGGTTTGTGGCAGCAGTCTACCTGCAGCAGATGTGCAGCAACACCTTACCTGCTTGTCTAAACTTTTCCAGAAGGAAAATGTTAATTCTGTTGCTGTGAAATTGCAGGTAAGAATGTATTTTAATAGCATGATGTATTTATGCATGTAGGTATGTAGCCTTTACTATCTGTAGCTTTTACCACCTATATGTAATCCCTGTCCTTTTGTTAGGTCCACATTCTGTGTGGAGCATTCCAGGTATGTAGATAAAAGTTACTGACTTTTCTTGACATCCTTTGTTGCTTAATTAATGTTTCATGTAATTTTGTTCTAGTACATAAACCAGCAACAGATTATAGAGAAGTTGGCATCACAGATTGATGAGTGGGTACAACTCTATCCTGGCCTCAGTAAACTGGCTGTCATTGGACTCCAGGGTAAACTGAGAGCGAGACTTTTCCACACTGAATGGGGTAATTTTAATGAAATACATTATTAATTGATTTCTTGCCTGACCCTCATGATTTCCACAAATACTGTTTGTATTTGTTGTATTTCTAGGTGAAGACTGACCCGAGAACAGGCTACAGGGAGAGCATCTGGCCACTTGCATGCGTGTGAGCATCAAAGGCCCCCCCAAGTGCTGATTTCAGCTACAGAAGAGGTCTGGAGTTTTTCTACAAAAAGCCCAGAAAAATAAAATGCTCACAGGCTGGATGTTGGCTGTGTCATTAAGACTTCTGACTCGAAAAATTGTAAAAACTTCAGTGCTTTAGACTAGAGCTGTAAATTGAGAGAAAATTCAAACATGTATAATCCTGTCTATAAGGATTCCAAGGTAATTTAATTTGAAACTATTTTCACTTGCATGAATACGGGTTAACATCGCATCCTCATGGACACGGACATAGCAGCACCACTGCTGATACAAATTCCAGGGGAAACAATGCAAGCACAGCATACATCTTCCTTGCTGCCTCTCTCTTTCCAGTAGGATACACTATCACTATCGGGATGATTTTGGAGAATGAGCACTGACTGTCTGCATTACCACAGACCTCTGTGCATTTGGAAGTGACTGGAGTAACTACATCGTCACTCGCTTCCCCACCATCATATTTTTCAGTTTCAGTGGTTTCTTTTGTAGTGGGAGGAGGACCAGGATGTAGTGCTTAAACATGCTTTTCACTGTCACACTCCACACACTTAACTGACTTTCTGCAGTCCTTCGCCACATGATTAATTGACCCACAACATCTGAATCTCTCAAGAATAACTTCCTCTCTTCCATATGCTTAACTCTGAAACTCTAACATTTCTAGAGAGAATGGGGCTTTTTATGAATAGGGCATTGCTTATCAGGATTTTCTCTGGATGGTTGAGGACTCTTGTGAAACAGTTTTGTGTACAGTTACGGAAGCTCTGTTGCCACTTTTTGTGTATATCTCAGTTTTTCTGTCTGCGTGGGTTCCGTTTGCTGGGGGATATAAAAAGCAAAAATTCAGGTCATTTCTTACTTTTGCATGCTGTCTCACAAAGCTGGAGAAGAACCTGAAAGGGGGAAATGCAACTCTATAGTCCTCCTTATATTTGGCTCCCGCAACGATTCATTTCTCCTGTAAGTTATAAGGTAACTTGCCACAATGGGCTTTAAGCCACAAGCTGTGTCCAAATAAGACGTACCTGGTAGGTATTCACCCTCTTTTGCACACTCTATCTCTATCTCTCTTAGCTTGACATTATCTTTGTGGTTAGTTTAGGAAAAAAAGTTTAGGAAAACCTTTAACGTTTTTTGGCAGTGCATGTTCAATAACTTCTGACCCATAACGTTCTTCTAGTTGATGTCCTTTAAAAATTACAAGGCGTGACTTTTCTTGTTGAATTTAAGAAACCACCAATTTATTTTGTAAAACAAAATAGCAAGCATAGCAAGACACAAATCCAAGGAAATTTAGCACCACATGGCAAGCAGGCTAGCTAGTGCCTCAAAGGCAGGCTAATATCAATTAAATTACATATGAACCAATTTAGAGTAAAACCAAAACAGCCAACATGACACATTTATAATGAAAATATTGAAAACAAAACACTTATGGACAAATCGTGTCCAAGGGAGCAACATGGAGAAAAAAATAGCTGCAGAAAACTCAGTCGCCTGCTCTACCACTACTGTTGTCACATTACTAATAGGTGTCACTGCAGTGCAGAAAAATCTATGCAATCAATTCTAAATGCACTCAAAACAGAGGGCAGAGCAAGGAACTTGCAAATTCCACGACAAAACAGAGGATAAACAGTAACAATGATGGCTTAACAAAACCATGCCATTGTCATTAAAACTGAATGCTGTACGTTAATACCTGACCACATAAAACAAAAAACTATTTGAATAATATAGCAAAGACATTACACAATCCTGTAACCATTGGTTTATTTGACTAGTTAGAAATATTGGGTTATTTAATTTTTGGATTTGTCCTGCTTGGTTCTGCCATCCTGATTGTTATAAACTGACTGACTGATCACTTGTCTCAAGTCTCTTTTCAAATCACTTAATCAACCTCTTAAATTAAGCACTCCACTACAACTCAACCTGTTCACTCAACTCAAATTGAAGAAAATTCATCATTTGTTTTCTTCTTAGTTCATTATAATTTTGTTTCCAATTCATTGTTCAATGTTAAAAAAAAGTAAAACAAAACAAAAAAAAAGGTATGATTGATGAAGAAAATATCAGCCTTTAGCCTGATATTTTCCCTTGATCAACGCAATACACATTGGGGGCAGTGACCAGGCCTTGATTTGTGACATGCTAACTATGTGTCCTTCTTGCCTCCTGTCATTTTGTTTGTTTGACTTGAAGAACCTACCTTCCCCTTGCCCTTGTTACCTTCCCTTACCCTTTATTCCCTATCCATTTACATATTGTTTGATCACAGTTGTCTTACTTTATAAAAGTGCTCCATTTCATTTGGTCTGGGTCAACTCAGTGGCTCAGATGCACTCTGTGTCTGTAAGTTCTCCAGTATGCTGGCATGCTTTTGAATAAACACACACCACCACAGCAAACATCTGAGCTGGACTCAATGATTTCTTTGACAATATCTAGAAAAACACATGAACAAATACTTATATTAGCAGACTCTGTATCATAAACAAGGACAAAAAAGCAAATGTAATGTAACTCCAAACACCAATGTCCACCAAACTCATGACTTAAAATCCTACAACCTACAACTCATACAGCACAAGGCACTGCATAGAATTCACTTCACTAGGCAAAGGATATTTAAAATGTGATTTCTGGAACTGCTGGGTCTCTGTAAATAATATTATAAAGAGTACGGTTTAGACCTGCTCTGTATGAAAAGTGTCATGAGATATCTTTTGTTAAGATATGGCGCTATATAAATAAAACTGAATTGAATTGAAGTGAATTTCCTGGGATTCAGCATGTGATTGTTGCAAGTTACACCCAGCAGGTGGCAGCAAACACCACACAATGCAACGTTTAGACCTTTTCATCTTTATGTGATATTATTGGGAGCTGTGTTTGATAATTAGATCTGTACAGTAAGGGAATTATTTAGAGATAAGATTATTTTATTCTTATTTCTCTTTCACACAGACACACACGTGAGCACACACACACAGCATACTTCATAAGTTTTTTACAGATTTTACAAGCATGTAAATTTTACAAGCATGTAAAATCTGAGAAATATAACACAAACAGGATTTTACTCGACTGTTTGTTTAGTTTCAGCCTGCAGAAACATAATTTAGAACTGTGCTCCTTTTATAGATATGTTTAGGCCACTTATTTTACTTTTGGATTCCAGCCTGTGTCCTTTGCTGCATGGACGCTTCACTCCTTTGCTCTCCACTTTACTCTCTTTTTTTCCAATTGCAATCCTTTCCTTTTGCAAAAATATTTATGGAAAGCGGGTCCTGGATACCTACATATCACAGGGAGCTTAATTTATGATAGTTACCAAAGGCTATCACTATTATTTTAAACTATTTTACTTTGTGAGTGTGGCTTATCAGTAGCACAAGCCTCCACTATCGTGACTGGGATTGAGGAACTCAGCTAACAGAAGCTAATTAGCAGCAAGATGCCTCCCGTTTCCACGGATGATTACCACAAACTGCTCCAGAAGATAGCAGTACTGGGAACAAAAATTCATCGGCTCAAAGTCAACGTGGAGATAAATGGACACTATGGGAATGAAACTACTCTGCCGATATCCCAAAACACGGAAAGGGAACAGGCTAACAGAAAGCTAACTAGCACCACCAAGACGCGGCAGGAGCCAGGTGTAAATGGCAGTAAAGCAACCTGTCCTCCCTGGAACTCTCTTGGTGCAAATCGCCTCCCTTAGATATAGATATGGGAAGACAGTTATCAGGCAGAACCCAGCACCCGGAGACTCATAATGACACCGAGTGACCTGCACTGCCATCACACGGGAATGTCTCTTCAACCCCAGTACCAAGGAGAAAACAACCATGGACCGAGGCTACTATAAAAACGAAGAGCAAATTGCCCCAAGACACAGGAATTCTACTAGAGAACAGATTTGCTCCACCCTTACATAACCCTGACTCCCCAAAAGAAGGCTCATCTCCCAGCACCAGAGAAAGGTATGAGGCTAAATCGTATGCTAAAAGACTACCACTGGGCCTCAAACTCTGATAGTGGGTGACGGAGATGTGAATGAAATAAAACAATTTTGCTCCAAGAAAAACACCAAAGTACTCTGTTTTACCAACGACATGGCGTCTGATATCTCAAGGAAGATCCTAAACATTGCTGCTGAGCATCCGACACTGAAATCTCTCATCATACACACAGGAGCCCTTGATGTTGTGAAGCAACAATCGGAGGTATTAAAACAAGACTTTATTGATCTGATGGACAAAGTTCGGTGTTTAAATACTGAGGTGTTTTTCAGTGGACCCCTACCGACAGTTCGGCGAGGAGATGAGAGATTCAGCAGGCTGATGATGCTAAACAGATGGCTCAAGGACACGTGTGCCACTCAATCAATGAACTTTATTGACAATTTCAACATCTTTTGGGGACGCTGGCACCTCTTTAAGGCAGATGGATTTTGCCTTAACAAGTCAGGAGTGCAGCTGCTAAGCTCCAACGTTTTTTATTCTCTGCGTCAGACACCAGCAGCCCCTGTCAAGGACAAGAGGCAAGACAAGCCAAAACAACAGATAAGATGGCGCTCTGGCGAGGGCGCTGAGATAAGGAGTGACCATGGAGGACAGTGGATCCAGAAAGAACCTGCAACGTCATCATCCTCACCCCAACAAGAGGAGTCTCTCCCAGCCCCAACAGCACAACAAGTGGAGTCTCCCCCAGCCCCAACAGCACAACAAGTGGAGTCTCCCCCTGCCCCAACAGGAGACTCCCAACCTTCATCCCCCAGACCCCACCCAGCCCCAAACTCTCTCCACTCAGTCTGGACTCCCCACTTCCGACAGGATGAAGAGCCTTGTCAATATTGGAATCTAACACCACGCCAAAATCACATATTTTCCCCCATTAACCTCCCCCATCGTCCAGCCCCTCCCACTCCACCACCTCGGAAACAACCCTCAACCAAAAGTCACCGAGCCCCCCCACCTCCTCTGAATCATCATATCTGTGACTCTGACTGATATGTGCCGGGTCCAGGCCGCAATACTGATATCAACAATGTTTTTCCCCAGGAACAGTCAGGGAGTTCAGGCAGTCTTCTCAATCCCTGTGATGATAGGTAACAAAAGTGGAAATAAAAGGGTTCAATTAGATCTACCAATCTACTGAGTACAGCTTGTCAACCCCGAAATTCACCAGTGTCTCCTGTTATCAAAGCACTTTTCATACATTAAAAACGTAGCGCAAAGTGCTTTACATGTTTAAAAGCAGCCCCCACCCCCGCACATACACACGCACATACGGACAGAAACAAGCACGCACACACACACACACACACACACCAATAAAGTAAACTTAGACACATGTGGTTGAGTACAGAGGAGCCAGGTCAGGAAACACCATCACAGGAGGCCATCTGCACTGGGCGCTATCTCCACAAGGTTAGCCCTACTCAATATCAGATCACTAGTCAACAAATCTCTGTCAGTAAATGACATCATTATGACCTATAATCTAGACTTTTTACTTCTTAGTGAAACGTGGCTGACTGAATGTAGCTGTGCTACCATTCTCAATGAGGCAGCACCAACAAATTTCAGTTTAATGAATAAGTGTCGAAGTGGTAAGAAGGCGGTGGAGTTGCTGCCATTTTTAAATCAGTATTTCAGTGCAAGGAAACTTTATTTGGTGATTTTAGCTCTTTCGAATATCTCTGTTTTTTAGTAAAGGGGGATCCAAAAGTTATTTTTCTAATCATTTATAGACCACCAAAACACCCAGGAAAATTCTTTGATGAGTTTGCTGAACTGCTGTCAGTTATCTGCACTGACTACTACTTTTTTTATCATAACGGGGGATTTTAACATTCACATAGACAATAACATGGACACAAATGCCAAAGAACTTTGTTCTCTACTTGACACTTTTGGTCTCTTCCAACATGTGAAAGGGCCCACACACACATTCGAGGCCACACTCTGGATCTGGTTATCTCTAAAGGTGTTGACATTTCTTCTGTTGATATTAAGGACTTGGCTCTTTTTGATCATTTATGTGTGTTCTTTGACTTACAGATAACTCCAAACATTCAGTTAACCTCTGTGTCTGTTAGAAAAAGGTACATAAATGAGAATACCAGTGCTAAGTTTATGGAGGCTATAGCTATGTCACCAACCGTGATGACAGTTGATGAACTCTTAGATAATTTCACCCCAAAAATTTTAAATGTCATGGATACTGTTGCACCTATTAAAACTAAGATGACCTTGAGCAGACAGAGAACACCATGGAGGAACACTATGATGGTAAAGGCTTTGAAAACAGAATGCAGGAAAGCAGAGCGTAAATGGAAAAAACTAAACTTCAAATTCACCATGACCTCTACAAACAAAGTCTTTTTAATTTTAACCACGGGTTACTCAAGGCTAGACAGCAACACTTATCTGAAATGATAAATAAGAACGTCAACAACACTCGCACTCTGTTTTCTATGGTTGATAAGCTAACAACCCCCCCAAAAGAGATGGTTTCAGAACTTTCTTCCGCAGAAAAATGTAATGAATTTGCTTGCTTTTTCAATGAAAAAATTAAATCTATAAGACTAAATATCAACACAAATCAGCAAAATAATAAAATTACGCAATCCTTAAAACCACCTAGGAATAAATCAGCTATGATGTCAGAATTTAATACAGTTGACCAAAAAACCATAGAGCAAACAGTTCAGCATCTTAAACCATTGACATACTGTCTTGACACAATACCATCTGACTTTTTTAAAACTATCTCATGACACTAATCTATCCAAACAGATCTGCATCAAATAATAAATTGCTCACTTCAATCAGGCACGCTTCCTAAACCCCTTAAAGTAGCTGCCATTAAGCCACTCTTAAAAAAGAGAACGCTGGATGCTTCCATGTTAACCAACTACAGACATATCTCAAATCTTCTTTTTATAGCCAAGATCGTTGAGAAGGTGTTTTTTAATCAACTCAGCAACTTCTTGAACTCCAGTGGACTCTTTGACAAATTTCAATCAGGCTTCCGACCTCACCACAGTACAGAAACAGCTCTTATTAGAGTGTTAAATGAACACTGACTCAGGCAAGGTGTCAGTTCTGGTCCTGTTGGATCTCAGTGCTGCGTTCGACACTGTGGATCACAGTATACTGCTGAACAGGTTGGAAACCTGGGCAGGACTCAGCGGAAAAGTCCTAGAATGGTTCAGGTCCTACTTGGAGGAGCGGAGTTATTTTGTGACCATTGGAAGATATCAGTCTGAGTTAGTGGCTATGACATATGGAGTTCCTCAGGGGTCAGTCCTTGGACCCCTTCTGTTCAGCCTATATATGCGTCCTTTGGGTCAAATTCTGCAGAATTCTAATGTCAACTATCATAGTTTTGCAGATGACACACAGATATATCTCGCACTGTCTCCAGATGACTGCAGTCCAATAGAGTCATTGTGTCACTGTTCAGAGCAAGTCAAAAATTGGATGAACCAAAATTTTCTTAAGTTAAATCAAGAAAAAACGGAGGTCATTGTTTTTGGCAATAAAGAGAAGAGGGTTACTGTCAGTAAACACCTTGAGTCACTGTCTCTAGAAACTAAAGACCAAGTCCGAAACCTTGGCGTGCTGATAGACTCAGATCTGACCTTCAACAGTCATATCAAATCAGTCACCAAAACAGCCTTTTATCAACTGAAGAACACATCCAGAATTAAGGGCTTTATGTCCCAAACAGATCAGGAGAAACTGATTCATGCCTTCATCTCCAATAGACTCGACTACTGTAACGGTCTTCTGACTGGACTCCCCCAAAAAAGTATCAAACAGCTGCAGCTCATTCAGAACGCTGCAGCTCGAGTTTTAACCAGAACAAGGAGATCAGAGCATATCACCCCAGTTCTCAAGTCTCTACATTGGCTCCCAGTCAGCTACAGAACAGATTTTAAAGTTCTGCTACTGGTTTACAAATCACTGAATGGTTTAGGTCCAGAATACATAAATGACATGTTAGTAGAGTATAAACCCAGTAGAGCTCTGAGATCTACTGACTCAGGTCAGATAGTGGAGCACAGAGTTCAAACCAGACACGGTGAAGCAGCATTTAGCTGTTATGCTGCACACAACTGGAACAAACTACCAGGAGAACTCAAATCAGCCCCAACTGTAAGCACTTTTAAATCCAGGTTAAAAACATTTATCTTTTCATGTGCTTATGGGTGAGCTCTTTTAAATATTTATTTTTTTTAATTGTAACCTTGGATTTGCACTGTAAGTCCTCTAAAAAGTACAAGAGAGAAAAAAAAATAAGATGTAGCTTTTTTTCGTAGCTAACAAAACATTTAATGTTTTAGGGGTCCAGTAGCTTACCTGTTTGACTCTTTACAGCAGCGACTCTGGTCTTTTCCAGCTTGTGGTCATTTGCTGTGTGTTGTCCCGTCTTGAACACCTTTCCAGTTAGTCTTCAACTGCAAGGAAGCATTTGAAGTGGGATGAATAAAAAGCACTTTATTGCTTTATTTTCAGAATGTCTGGTACACATACTGTATGTTAAAAGTCATTTAGACCACTGATATACTTCAGGTTACTACTATACTTTCATTCATTCACTGCCAGAAGTCATGAGAAGAAAGTTTTAGCTCAGATGACTTTATCATATATTTATATTTAAGTCATCATAAATATATATATATATATATATGATGACTTTATATATATATATATATATATATTCATTCATTTTTTTCCCAACTTTTAGCTGTTATTCTGTACCATAAGTCCTGGGAGGAAGTTTTTAGTTTATGTTCTCTGTATATGAAGTGTCATGAGCTGCGTAAAAATGACTATACATTTCTTCCCTTGAGCCGCCAGTTTGCTTTTATTTCTCCTCTCCCTCTGTCCAGGTCTCCCGCTGCTTGTTGACGTCGTCACATCAGAGTCTCCAATAACTCCAGAAAAAGTCGCTAGATTTGTCGCTAGTCACTTTTTGGGAAAAAACTAATCGCTAGAGGGTCTGAAAAGTTGCTAAATATAGCGACAAAGTCGCTAAGTTGTCAACACTGGACCACTGATTAGTGTGTCAATAAACAACTGAAGCAGCGGGGTTAGAGGTGGTGCACAGGTCTGTGTGTCAGCTGTTGCGATGCATTGTGGGATTTGTAGTATGAGTGGTGGGAGTGCGATTTACCAGCGGACCATTAGTAATAGATGTATGAAATTATCCGACCACGGAAAAAATATCGATATATATCAAGTATTGCCATTCAGCTAAAAAATATCGAGATATGACTTTTGGTCCATATCGTCCAGCCCTACTCTGAGGTTGCGACTGTGAGGGGATGGAGATTCAAATATGAAGAGGAGAGGACCAAGCACCAAACCCTGGGGGACGCCGTGGGACAGAAGAGTGGTGGAGGAGGTGCAGTTGTTGATACGGATGAATTGTTGTCGGTCTGTGAGGTAAGATTTGAGAGAGATTTTAGAGAGTTGTTGTCAAAAAGACTTCCTCTAGTCACATGTCTTGTGTAGCTGAGGCTAATATAGTTCATAGGCTAAAAACAACGTAAGAGAAGTGTTTTGTAATTAACGAAATTAATGTAATTAATATGATCAATGCAATTAACGTAATCAATGCAATTAACATAATTCAAACTGCAGCATTATATGTCATTAATAATAATAGTCTTAATCGCTGCACTTTGTTTAACACAATAAGTGTTAATGAACTTTAGAGGCTAGGCTAATATACTCTGAGAGGAGCATTTGAACTGCAGCATTATGTGTTAGCATAATCTGTCGTTAATAATTATTATTCACCACATTTCTATTATGTGTCATTTACTCATTTAATGTAAAGTTGAATGAGTGATGCTAACTGTGAGTTATGAGAATATAATACTTTTGTATTTGATTTGTGTGAGTTGAATATAATGCCAGCTAAATAAAAACATCTGGAACTACTTACAGCCTCAAAGTTAGTGTTGGAGAATTTTTTTATTAGATGAAAATGCAAAGTTTTATTTCCTGCATCAAAATTTAGTAGAATCAGTAAGTCTACTGATCCCTCTTGTAGAATAGCTCTCAAATTTGAATTTATTTAGTCTATTCGTAGTCCATGACAGTGGGGCTTGTGTTTCACTGGTATAATTTATATGCTTATGGACATACTTGTGAGGGTTCTATGTTTTGTGTCTTGTCTGTCTTTTCTCCGCCTCCAGGTTCTTCCCCTCTGCAGGGCGGAGCTGATGAGGCACACCTGCAGCCACTCATCTCATCACAACCTCCATAAAGCCTCTGGTCCTCACCCTACTCCCCTGCCAGATAATTCCGTCTCGTCGGTAGAGCTGACCGTGTTCATTTCCGTAAATCTTGCCTGTCAAGTTCGCCATCTTTTGATTAATTTGTTCTTTTCTTTGTGTGTTTTGCTTAGTTCCCTGTGCTTCGCTGCCTCGTGCCTGAGTTCCTGTTTTTGCCTTGTTCGTGTGTTTTCGTTCTGGAGTTTGCTGGCCAGCCTTGCCGGACACCTTTTGTTATTTTATTAGAGGAACTTTTGTTTGAATAAACTTTTTGTGCTTCTGTTACGCCAGTCCAGTCTCTGCTTTGGGGTCCAAGTCTCATAGTCCATAACAATACTGACTCAAATGACTCAAAATACTCATAAGGCCAGTCTATCTCAACACTGTGAGCAGCTGGGAGCACGACTTTAACGTCAAGAGTCTAAGTTTACCGTTGTCTAATGTGTAGTGGTTTTAAGACCATACGAATGCCAACCAACATATCATGAAAACCAACTTCTTGAATTGTGACCTAATTAAAACCAGGCAATAGCGATCTCTAATTGAGCCGCGGCCGTGCTAACAGTAGCTATCTCAGCTCCATTGACTTGTGTGTTAAGCAGCAAAAATTCCTTGCGGCAGCGACAAAACACAACCAGAAAACATTAATGTAATTAAACAGTGTGATGCATCACTCCACCATCTCTCTCTCCACATTGCATGTCTATGAGCCCTTGTATGTGTTTTTGCGGTTAAAAATGCATGTAAAATAAACTGAGTGAAAAAAGAATTTCCCTGTTGAGGGATTAATAAAGTATCTCTTCTTCTTCAGACTGCAGCAGAGAGAGCGTGTGAATATGAACATACATGTTGAAAAAACTTTGATCATGAAGTGTGCTCTGTTGTTGACTGTGGAGCTGCGTTCACACACAGAGTAAAAACTGTTTGTAACTGTGACATCCAGCGTCCTGCAGATCATCATGAAGTTACCGTTGTTGATTAATCACATATCTTTGTCTTTATATGTTTCTATATGAGTGGACAGGAGGGTGAGCGACCATACCAGTGTAACAAACACTTCATTTGACTTCTGTGACAGGTGGACAATATTCATTTATTATTTGAATTCTGACGTTGATAATGAAGTTACATTTTTCACCGGGCTGTCCATGTTTATATTTCCTGCATTAAAAACACGGTAAGAACATACGGGGAGTATCTAGTAAGTATCTCAGATGCGCCTTTTGTAGTCCATCTTCTGGACTTTGTAGTTTTACCACAGATCACGTCAATAACATTCGCCAACAAGTGTAAGTACAGTCGGATTTTCTGAACACTGGGTACGGTCGAATAGTCAAAAAAAATAGCTCCTAAATCCTTTCCTAACCACTTTTCCTTGACCTCGATAGAAAACGTCACGAGGTCAAGGAAAGATGTGAAGGAGAGTTCATAAGGAGTTAGAAGACGACCGCGGTGTTCAGAGAATCCGACTGCACTTACACTTAGACTATGTCATCATGCAACGGCGAATGTTATAGACGCGATCTGTGGTAAAACTACAAAGTCCAGAAGATGGACTACAAAAGGGCATCTGAGATACTTGCTAGATACTCCCCGTGCGCTCTGACCGTGTTGTTTCATGCAGGAAATATAAACGTGGACAACCCGGTGAAAAAATGTGACTTCATTATCAACTAGGGCTGAACGATTTGGGGAAATAATCTAATTGCGATTTTTTTTCCCCCAATATTGCAATTGCGATTTAATATGCGATTTTTTTAAATTTATTTTTTATTTTATCCTCTTTTTTTTTTCCCCAACAAAACATAATGAATGATTTAAATATGACCAACAAAATATTAGATACATTTAGTGTAAAATGTTCTTTCCCATAGGCTGGGCCTATTTGTTAGAATTAAATTAAAAGATGTATGACTTGAAATAAATGACATTTTTATTTAACTGCTCAGTACAGAAACATCTGTGGCTTTGCCACTGTGCATTTAAGTAATTTAAACAAAGGCATGCACTTTGTAAACACTGTGTGCAAAATTTACAGTCTTAAGAAAAAAATAATTTAAAATTACATGTATCTTACTGCTCCCAAGTCAGTAACACTTCACACAACTGAAACATAGAATTTGCCTCTACTACTTTGAAAATATTTTGTAAAATCCAAGTAAATAAAGTTATAAATAAAAAACGTAGAAATGCACTTTTAAATTAGACAACAAAAAAACAATTTGAAATTATAATATAGATCAACCTCACTTATCTCAAGTACACAACAATAACACACCACACAGACTAAAGTTCACTATGAGTACGGCACTGCCAGCCATAATGATCCAACAGTTTTGTTCTCAGTGGCTCACAGGTTTTTTGCTAAGAAAACCAGCATATTGACTTTTGCTGGCTTCAAGGATGAGCGAGTGCAAGTCACAATATTCCCTCCTGTGCTAAAAAGACGCTCTGAGGGAGAGCTTGTGGCAGGTACACAAAGATACTTGCGGGTCATGGTGCACAACTGTGGGTAACTGATCTTGTGCACCCTCCACCAAGCCAAGGGGTCATCTTCTCCATCAATAGCAGGAGTCATCAGGTAATTGTTTACCTCTGCCTCTGCGACATCTTCAAGTTTAACAGGCAAAGAAGGAGAGGCTGCACTGGTCTTGAAAAAACTGCCAAGAGACCTCTTCGCCTTTTCCCCCGAGGGCTGTGCACTTTGAGGGATCTGAATAGTTTCAGTACGAGACCTCTTCTCCTATTAGATGACAAAAACAGCCATTAGTTTTCCAGTTAGATTTTACAGAAAAAATGTTTGTTTTTGTGAAATACATAATTATCATTTACCCGACGATATGTACATTGTGCTAAGTCTACCATCTCTGTCTTCAGTCGGGTCTTGATAGCAGGGATGTTGTCAGTACTGATGTACTGATGTCTCTTTTGAACCTAGGGTCCAGGAAACAGGCAACATCCAAAAGCCCCTGGATGTTTGGGTCTCCATATTTGTTATTGAGGTATGCTAGGACTTTTATTGATTTAGTCAGGTCAGTGTCCTCAGCATCTTCAGCCAGGACTGATGTGGCAAAAAGGTGGAGAACTGGCTTGAGGTAGGATATGCTCACATACTCCTCTCCAGAAAGAGCATCAGTAAATTCCAGTAGAGGATGCAGTGCCTTGTGAATTGACTCCAACACGTCAATATCCTGCCAGGCTGGGATGAGGGAGCGTGCATATCGATCAGCAGACAATACCTGAGAAATGGTTTTGGCCTGTTCAAGCACTCTGGCAATCATCATTTCTTTAGATCCCCATCTTGTTGGGCACTCAGGTATGAGGTTGTGCTCAGGGAGTTTGAGCTCCCTCTGTGCCTCCGTCAATGCTGCCTTCTACCTCCAACTGTGGGAAAAGTGCCCCACCAGCTTCCTGCACAGTGCTGTTGCCCTTGACACTCTGTCATCTTTGAGTGCATTTTCTGAAAGAAATAAAAAGTAGTGTATTACACACAATTTGAGTTTTGTGATACAAGGCTATCACTATTACACACACATATCACTCACATTCTCTGTAATTCTGAAAAACACACATCCACACCCCTGTCATCTCTCTCTCTCTCTCTCTCTCTCTCACACACTCACTCACTCACACACACACACACACACACACACACACACACACACATACACACACACACAACACATAAACAGTTTGTGTGTGTGTGTTTATTTCGAACATGTAAAAAACAAAAACAAACAAAAAAGAAAATAAATGCAGGTGGGCATTCCACCACAGACAGACATATGCACATAAAACCAAAACATAATGTTTCAATTTACATATTAAAAAAGGAGTGGGAGGAAGTATAAATTTATTTAATCCCATCCACTTTCCACAACTCAACATAATTTATATGTGTGTATATTCAGCTTCCTGATTACTAATCAACACATCTCTCTCTCTTTTGCACGTACGCACACGCACACACACACACACACACACACACACACACGACATGATAATTTACCAATGGCAAGATGTAATCTGTACCCAAAACACTGGAGCCTTGTCCATTCATTAAGCCGTGCAGCCAGCACCATATTTGACGCGTTGTCCGTCGTGATGCAGACGTGTTTCTCCTCGTGGAGATCCCAGCTGGCAAGCCCCTCTCTCAGGCCGGCTGCAATATTTTCCCCCTGTGTAGTCGCCTGGGAAGTAGGTAGTAAGGCTCAGCTGTGCGGCTTGACCACATATCACTAGTGGTAGCAAAAAAATCTACTGTTTTAAGCTCTGCGGCGACTTTCTCTTTGCACTTTATGTACAGCTCCGGTATGGCAGTCTGACTGAAATATGTACAGGAGGGTATACTGTACCGTTTATCAAGCGTATTTATCAATGCCATGAACCCAGGCTTGGTCACCGTGCTGAGAGGCATCATATCTTTGGCTATGAACTCGGTTATTGCCCGAGTGATTTCCCCGTGCCGTTTTGAATTACGTTCATATGGAGTGACACTTTCAAACATTTCGGTCAGTGATCCCTGTCTTGAGGTATTTGGCTTGTCTGGCGCACTGGTGCTCAGCATTTTGGCCATACAGCTGTCATACATTGATTTGTGGTATTTTTTAAGTGCTGGAACAAGTTTGTAGTGTTACCCCGTGAAGTAGCAACGGGAGCATGGCATGCTCTGCACAACACCTGACGCTGCGCAGTATTTTCTTTTTTGAAACCGAAATAGTTCCACACCACCGACGTGCTGTTCCTCTTCGAGACTAAAGTCTCAGCTTTGTCAGTTTCTGACTGTTCTGTCGAGCCAGATGCCATTGCGTAATAGGTTAAAGGGCTGCATAAAAAGTTGATGCAGCCGAGTTCTCCTCTCTTTCGCTCGCGTCACGTGACCACCTTGTAATCGCGCATGTTGTGGTTAGAAAATTGCATTTCATCATATCGCGATATTATCGCAAATGCAATTAATCGTTCAGCCCTATTATCAACGTCAGAATTCAAATAATAAATGAATATTGTCCACCTGTCACAGAAGTCAAATGAAGTGTTTGTTACGCTGGTATGGTCGCTCACCCTCCTGTCCACTCATATAGAAACATACACTGAAAAAATGGAAGGAGGGTTGTTCAGTTTACATGCATTTACATGCACATGTTTGTATGCATTTTGTATATGCTACATAATTGATTTATATTTCTCTCCAAAACATGATTCAATCTTTAAAAAGCATTTCAATATTGAGGAGTTTAAAACCTACATGTCTCCATCATTTGAAGAAGAAAGGAAAAAGTTATGTTTTATCAGGCGTTAGTTGAAAGCCTAGGCGGGCTCCTGGACAGAAAACGGTTGCCGAAGACCTGCAATCTCCGCCATTTTCTCCCTCGCTGTGATATATGGATTTGGGCTGCTCAGGACACATAAAGGTAATAAAAAAACTTGTCAAATATGAGCCAGTGTTAGAAGCAGAGTGTTTATAATCAAGAAAAGGTTTGGCTTTTTATTTGCCGGTAATGTCAAGTAAATCCAAGTCAGTCTTCATGCTAACATTTTCATTCATTCATCGCTGGTTGCTAATGCTAGCAGTCATGCCTGCCGTCCCTGAATATCTTTGCATTAGTTTTTATGTCTGGTAACGTAATGTGTGCACGGCAAAGTTTGTTTGGGGAAATTCATAGAACATAGGCCTAGGTATATTCTCTTTTAAAATTGGCACCCGTCGGAGGTATTAACAAGTTAACACGTGTGGGGGGTGGGTAACTCTGACATTGGCTTTGGTGAAACATGGCTGCTGTAGCAAAATGGAAGAAAAACGACTAGGCCATAATAAAGTAGGTATCTTAGTATCAATTCTGCCATGCTGAGGTTCAGCGGTGTACTTTAACGTCATGTTCAGCTGTTCCCACTATGGAGGTGACTCTGGTCTGTTCAAATTAATCCTTTTGGGAAAAAAAGTAATGTTGTTAACATCTATGTGCACCAGAAATTCAGCCCAGTTGCTGATAGTGGTCATGCATGTTTGCCTCATGCTAATTTATTACGTGCTGCTGTTTATTTTCTGAAAACAAATTTTTCCACTGAGAAACCGACTGCGGATGACCAGGACGTCTTTTTTTTATATACAGTCCGTGACTTTTCATAAATGTATGTGTTTGATTTGGGAAGCCTACAACTAAACTTAAATGAAACACACTCGATTTTTGAGTATTTATTCCTCGTTTTTTTTTTTCGGTACGACATGCTTGTTCTTTCGTGCATGTCCACTGTGCACAGCTCCATGGACCTGCATCTCTCGTAGCAACATGCTACCCGACTCTCACTCTTCTTTCCGATTTTGGGACGTTGCCTCCAAGATGTAGAATGCGTATTATAGATGAGAAACAAGACATTTTAGGATCACTGACTTGTATCAGAGCAGACATGGCTTGTGATTTAATTTTTTTTTTCGTTGTTGCTAGGCTTTCATTGTTTTCCCATAAATTAACTCGTATGGGTCTGCCACAGTCTGTCACAGAAAAAATATATATTATTGCGTGTGTTTTTTTTAAACAGCATGTCTGTCAGTCAGCCGCTCCTTCCCTGCACTCTCTCGTGCGTTGGCGCGCACACACACCGCACTTACACACAAACAGGGGCACATGGACAGGTAGCGCTGTAATGGTGATAAACGTTAAATACACCCCCCCCCCCCCTATTCATTATCAACTATAGCTCTTTTGCATTTCTTATGGCCTGCCTAGAGTTGAGTTTAACATTTATTTATTTTTTCTGTGTAGATATCCTCCAGCCAAGGCCAATATTTGATATAACATATGTCTTTGGGTGCTGTGTCAAAGGCTCTGTAGTAGTGGTGAGTATTACTATTCAATTGCTTTTGTTAGTTTACTGGATGTGTTTAAACAAAAATGAATAAATGGATTTCTCAGCATGATGATGTTATTTTAAAAAATATTGTAATGATAATTGCTGTAAATCCTACTGCCTTTAAGGTTTTAATGATCATTTTTTGTTGAAACTATTTTGGAGAAGTGTTTCTAATAATCAGTCTCTCAGGATAACACAAAATAATTTAATGGCACCACAAACTACACCTTCTAAAATGGCTGTGATTATAATTTTTTGTAATTTTTTCAACAATTACTAAACTATATTACTATAACTTTTATGATGATAAGATTTATTGATTTCTGGATTAGACTGCATTGGTTTAGGATTAGAGGGTGCCCTAATAAACTGGCAAGATTATGCATTTTAAATGATGGTAAAGATTTGCTCCATTTCTGTAGGATGTGTCGTTGAGTTGAACTTCCATTTGTTTGTCTATCTTTCTCTAGTGAATGTGGCAGTGTAAAGAGTGTTCAGTTGCTGTGCAAAGTAGGTCGGAATTACTTCACCATTATAAACTCAAACACCCACGTTTTGGATGCACCATAAATTATCCATGTACGTATTCTAAATGTCCCTGTACATTTAAGACATGGAATGCTTTAATAATCCATCAAAGTAGAGTGCATTCCACACAAGATAATCAGACACTAAAAGAGTTGTCTATTTTCAGCTGTCACTTATGTGCATGCAAAAATTTAGTGAATGAAAGGGAGTTTTTTGTTCATATCAACACACATCTGAAGAAAAATGAAAATGTATGTTGCATGTTTGTTGGCTGTAGTTTTCAAACAAGTATTTATGGAACCTTTAAGTCTCATAAGAGTCGCCGACACACACCTCACACATTATCTGATTTTCTACCAGGTATTGTAAAAACAACTACAATAGCATCTCCACCATCAGATGATTTCTGTGCTGATAGCCAGGACGAGGAGTGTGTGTTAGAGGAAGCTTCTGATTCTTCACGAGACCAACACAACGCACTTCCAAGCGCAATTGAGCAGCAGCTTGCAGCAGCCTTACTAAAGTTGGAATATTTAGTCCACGTGCCAGGTACAGCAATTTATGATTTTTTGCAAGAACTTTACTACTTGATAAACACAGCATCAGTCACAGTATCTAGAAGTGTTGTGACAGATATCCTTAAGCATCACAAAATACAAGTTGATGACTCTGTAGTTACAGAAATCACCACAGCAGTATGCTCATCTAACCCTGATCCAAAAGCAATTGAAAAAGGCAGCCCTCTAAGTACTTCATACCAACGTAAACAATTTTATAAGGAAAAATTCTGTGTTGTAGAGCCAGTTACCTACATACTTAATCATAAAAAGAAACACACCTTTCAGTATGTCCCACTGTTGAAATCTTTGCAACAAATTTTAAATAATAAGACCATTGTTGATAGGATAATTGAAAATCATAGAGGACAGCAGGACATTGAACTTGACCCATCTCTTGAATTTAGGTCCCCTGAAGATGGTTTGCATTTTAAGGCAAACAGCTTCCTAAATGCTGAGGAGTTACGGATATCACTGCGTCTCTATGTGGATGATTTCGAGACTTACAATCCCCTAGGCACCTCTAGGAAAAAACATAAGCTTTGCGGCGTTTACTGGATATTAGGTAACCTGCCACCAGGCTCCCACTCGTCTTTATCATCTATTTATCTTGCAGTGCTTTGCAAAAGTGGTGATGTAAAAACATATGGTTATAAATCAGTCTTGGAACCCCTTCTTCAAGATCTAAAAATTCTCGAGGACCATGGTGTGTATGTGCCTTTATTAGGTAAGTCTCTTAAAGGTACAGTACTGAGTATAGTGGCTGACAACATGGGCGCGCATGGTATTGCAGGTTTCATAGAAAGTTTTTCTGGTGATTACGTTTGTCGCTTTTGCACAGCAAAGAGTTGTGATTTCAGGAGTCACTGTGTTGCTACCGGTGCTTTCAGCCTTAGAACTAGAGAGGGCCATGCAGGTCATGTAAAATCATCTTGTGAGAAGGATACACATTGCTTTGGAGTTAAGAGAGAGTGCATTTTTACCAAAACTCTTTCTCATTTTCATGTTGTCTCCGGTTTTCTGCCTGATGTTGCTCATGATATATTTGAGGGCATTGTGCCTGTTGAGCTGGCCCACTGCTTGGCATTTATGATATCAAAGAAGTTATTTACATTAGATGAACTAAATAAAGCTATACTGACTTTCCCCTATAATTGGGCCGACAAAACAAACAAGCCACATATTGTACCACAGAGTTTCTTGGGTCAGAAAACTATCGGTGGCAACGGTCATGAAAACTGGAGCCTACTGAGGCTGCTCCCATTTGTGATAGGTCCTCTTGTCCCAGAAAATGAGCCAGCATGGCTTGTGTTGATGGATTTAAAAGATATTGTGCAGTTAGTTGTTGCTGCTGTGCATACAGATGAATCCATCTCATACCTTGAAAGCAAAATTGTTGAGCACAGACAGAGGTACCGAGACCTTTTCCCTGGTGTCAGACTTCTACCCAAACACCACTATTTAGAACACTACCCGCAGATGATAAGGTGTTTTGGCCCTCTAGTCACAGTTTGGACAATGAGATTTGAAGCCAAACATAGTTTCTTTAAGAACATTGTTAAACACACAAGTTGCTTTAAGAATGTACCACTGACTTCAAAACATCAAATGATGATCACATTTCACATAAACTCACCGTCTTATGGTAAATCTTGCCTAGATGTATCTACTGTCTCCACAGTTCCAGTTGGTGTACTGAAGGAGGAAGTAGCTGAGGCTATAAAGCTAAAATGCCCTAGCACATCTGAAGTGCATCTTGCTAAGAATGCATCAAGCAATGGCATAGCCTACAGCAATGTCATGATAGTTGCCCACGGATCAGTAGGTGGATTACCAGAGTTCGCTGAAATTATTCAGGTGTGTGTAATAAATGAGATGTTGTTCCTCATTGTGAAAGTGCTGTGTGGGTGGTACACTGAACACTACAGGGCCTTTGAGCTAAGCTTGTCACCATCCAGAGATGTAAAACTTGTGGCACTCAGTGAACTCACTGACCCCTATCCACTGGCCTCTTACACAGTTGTATCAAGTCATATGGTGACCTTAAAAAGGAAGATCATCATAAAAGGTTGGTTAACCACCAAAACGGTGATTAATAGTAGGACTGAACAATTAATTGCAATAAGATATATTTTCAGTCCAAAGTAATTGCTCTTTTTCTACACACATACATTTGGTGATATGGTAATGTGCATGCTGAGTTGTATGTTTTGTTGTTTTGTCACAAGACATTTGTCTTTAGAGTCTGTCAATCTGCCTGCATGAGGATCATCACATCTATTTTCTCTCCACATTCAGACTGTATTTTTTTGTGCTTTGTTGCCCATGGGAGTTTCTCTAAAATCTCTTTGTATATCCATTATAGGTCATACTGTATTGCATTTCATACTGATTTTTGTGGGTCACATCCTAGGCTTCTCATTTGTATCCAACTCTGTCTAGTTTTCAGGATGAACTTAAAGCTAGTACAGATGGATTTTATCAGGTAGTAGTTGGGCAAATTACAAAATGAAAGTGGGACTAGAATCAATTCTCTGGCCAAGTGGTCATACTATATCTGAGTAAACTGAAAATGAGAAACCTAACATCATGTTGCATCAATTAGTGTATTGACAGAATTGAAATACTGTGATTAACATAAAACAATAAGCATTAATCTTTTTTTCCTTTTTGTCACTTTCCTTCTTTTTACAGACTGAGACGTAGAAGGATGAATGCCCCAGCACTTCTCAAAGTCATCCTGGGTGACAACAGCAGCCAAAGGATGACTTTCCCAAATGGACTCCCTGCATCTGTTAATGAACTTGTTAGTTAAGTACAAAGACAATGTGGACTTCGCTTTGACATTAGACTTCAGTTTATGGATCCACTATTTGGAAATGACTTCATGAACCTCACTTCAATGGATGAAGTCCTGGACAGAGGGACAATTAGAGTGATTGCCATGACCGATTCCTCAACTCCTCAGTGTGCTAATATCCTTCCCACCTCAGCTGCCCATGACTCCACTCATGAATCCACATCCCTGTCTAGTGTTGACACTGACATACTCAGTTCACCGGAATCAGAATCATCCAGCTCTCGGTCATCTTGGCCAAGCATCTTTCGTGTTCCTCAATTTAGTTTTGATGCCGAATTGAAACTTGCGCAGGGCAATGCAGCTTACAGGGACAAGGGTACATTGTTTATTCCTGATCCTAAACTGAAGTCGAACATTCTTGAGGGCCTAGTGCAAGAAATTGTTCAGTACAAACTTTATGCTTCTGACAAAGACTTTAACACAGTTGGCCAGGCACTAATCGCAAAGCATCCTTGCCTAACTGAGAAAGGCTCCCTCTCTGGATATGCTGGATGGAAATGCAGCTTGAAAAACAAACTGCCAATCTACCGCACTCAACTAAGAAAGCTTGGATGTCCTGAGGTGACAATAAATGCTCTCAAGCACAAGCCAGAGGGCAAACCAAGCCCTGCTTTTGGCATCAAAAAACCAAGAAGGTCCGAAGTCCCCCCTTTCCGACTGGAGAATCAGAAGAGTCTTGAGAGTGTGAGAATGGAGCTTCTTTCAGATGTTAAGAAGAAGAACAACAGAGAAGCAGTAAGGATGAAAATGGAAAAGACGTTTGCATATAGGAGACAGGAAGTGGTTCGCGACACACCAATGATAAGAGACTTCCAGATGAGATGGCCAGCACTTGAAGTAGGCAAGGTATGTAATTTATTCTCACTCACTCACTCCCTCACTCACAGACTCACTCTCTCACAAACTCAATCACTCTCTCTCACTCACTCACACACACTACGAGCTAAAATTAAATCTGTATAATTCCTATCTGTTGATTTACCTTCATTTGACAAAATCATGTACACTTATCTGATGGCTGCTTAGCAGATCCTCTCCCAAACTAAATCAATTGTTAAGCACCAAGTGGAGAAGCTGGAAAATATTTGGAGGGTATAAGTGATTTTTTTAAAAGTATGATCATGACATAAGATAACTAGAAAATAAAGCAATAAAACAAGGAACTTTTTGAATTTCCCTGCTCCTGTACAAATGTTCTAATTTAATTTTAACTTACTGCTGGTCATGGTTACTTGATTGGTGTTTTTTTTTCTTTTTCTTTTTTAATGACGTGCTGCCGTATTGCATGTTGATGTCTGTAATCATTCTCATTTTCAGATAAATGCTGAATTAAAACAGATCACAACAATGCCCCTGCAGTCCAGATTTCTATCGCAATTAGATGTTCACTCTGAGAAACTGCTCAAACTGTTTAAAAAACAGAGGAGGACAGATTGGTAGACGCCTATGGGGCATCATTGCACCCATGGATGAAGTAAGTATACTCCTTGGGGGGGTTACAGTGTAACAGTTAATTGAGTGTCTTCATGAAAAAAAAACTATGTCCAGTTAACTTGATTCAATAGCCTAGAGATGCCTTTTACTTGAACAAATGAGTATGTTGAGATATTATCTTTCATATGTTGTATAAGTTTTAAAACATCTACCCATTGTCATTACTTTACAGTCAGCTAACTTGTAAGATAATATGGTAGTGATCTTAATAAATTAATCGATACAGATATGCAGTATTCCCTATATGGACGTTGCATGTAGTGTAATCACACTTTGATTCTTTTTGTGCATTGTACAGGCAGCAGATGAATCCCTCCTCCAGGAATCCATTGAGGAAACCACTATGGGTATATATGTCTGGAAACACAGAGATGCCAATGAAAAACCAGAGGACATTGGCATTGTCCTCGAGTCCCACATTGTGATGCAGGATTTGGACAGTGTTCCCCTAGCTGCTGCCATGTTGTTTGGCCTAATATATTCTTTGAACTTAAACTACCCTGCTGAACTCAAGTATACCTTTGAAGTGCTGCAGAAGGTGGTCATGGAGCTTGAAGGCAATGCACTGTCCAAAAAAGCCCAAGTCCTGAAGAACAGACTTTATGAATGAACTGACTATCCAGGCTCTCGAGCTTGATTTCCTGTTAATTCCAGTTGTTGGACTTTTCTTTTGGGCGAGTGGGAGGCTTTTTTTTGTCCGATATAATTGGGTTAAAGACATGACCTTGATAAGGTAACAGGTTGATAGTAATTTGTCATAGAACAGTAATCAGCAGCTCAAACATTTTTCTCAATTTCGACATTATCTAGTTATTTAATTTTATCTTATCTATCTTATCTATCACAGCATGCAAACTTTTGGGGAAATGGAGTTGTAATAGACAGAGAATAATGTTGGGAATATGTACTCATATACTCTTATTCTTACACTTTTTCCCCTCCATCTGTTTGAATTATATTCGTTCAACATGCATCAGGAAAAGTTCAAGCAAATAGCTTTGAAATGGAGATATCTAACCCCTCTGCCTATCTTGTGCTGTGAAACTCTTCAATCACCTGCATTGTAAATTGAAGCAGTACACCAAAAAGTGTCACATAGAAGCTTAAAGCAATGTAGAGCAGCTGTTGCCTCACATTTTGTTTTTTTCTGTGTTTAATATTCTGGACAGATTTTTCATTTCCTCAGAGACAAACACTCTGGACTGTGTGTCTGTGCAAAAAGTAAGTTAGGGAAAGTGCTTTAGATTTTTTCCCCAGTTCCTTTGGTGGTTTCTGCACTTTAGATATATTTCTTAGTTTTTCCTCACCACTGCAGCACATATGGTATTCCTGACAATGTTCCTCTATTGCAATATTAAAGTTATGTGCACGTCCTTCTATTATTTACTGTGGGACATCATTTCAAGAGTTGTAGCTGTGTTCAGCCCCCCCCCCCCCCCCCCCCCCCCCCCCATTTTTAGAGTTTAGGGTGATTTTTCTTTACTCTAAACACTGATACATACTCACACCCACACACCATATTTTCTACACTGCAATTTTTTTTAACTGCCATACCTCCTTGAAGCTTGAAACAATGTTCTAATAAATATAAATGGAAATCTTCAGTTAAATAGTGTTTACTTTGTTTTTCCACTGAATTGTCAATATAATGTGATTTACTGTACAGATTAGATGACCCAGGTAGTACACAGCAAGTTGTATTTTTAGTCATTACGGATGTTTATTATGCACTGTCTGGAGTTAATAATTGAAGATATGTCGGTCTATTGCCACATGTCCTTTTTTATTTTCTGTAAAAAGATTTGGCTCGATGGGGTGGGGGTGGGGGTGTAGAAATGAATTTCTTAAATTACCAATCATCTTATAAAAGTAATTTAAATATTTAAAATATACCAAACTTAATAGTGTCCAATTTACCTGTGGAAGTTAGGTTAGCTTCACACAAAAAAAATTATGTTGGTCAAACTGATGATAATTAAATATCATACACATTAAAGAATAGCGTTCATTTAACATAAAAAAAAATCAGAAGCAGAAGATAATCTTATATACTTAACAACAAATAAATATTTTAAATTTATGTAAGAAAGTCATGTTGGTTTAACGAATAATAATTTAATGTACAGAACATG
The DNA here is from genome assembly GCA_033000465.1 of Sciaenops ocellatus. Classification (NCBI taxonomy): domain Eukaryota; kingdom Metazoa; phylum Chordata; class Actinopteri; family Sciaenidae; genus Sciaenops; species Sciaenops ocellatus. The sequence goes on from CP136870.1 coordinate 940,199, forward strand.
AAAATATCAATTTGAGTAAACATAACTTTAATATGTGTAACCGATGTCCATATTTTTTTTATGTAAATCCAAAAGACTTTTTTTTTCACACACTCTCTCTAATGTTTAAATACATTAACGTTTTCTGGTTGTGAATGACTGAATGGTGCGCCGATTTTTTTGTCACTGCTGCAAGGAATTGTGGGACGGCATTACCTCCTTTCTTTTCATAAAGGATGGTCCGGTGTATCCTATGCTAAAGGAGATAATAAAGGAAGCATTGAAGCTCCTTTCCTTAACAGTTTGAGAATTCGAACAACTCTTATCATGGCGGCTACGTAAATACTTCCGGGTCATTTCACTCAGTTAGGAAGGTTCCTAAGCAAATTTGACTATTCGACCGCACCCACTGTAGTCGTCTTCTCCCAACTCCTTATGAACTCTCCTTCACATCTTTCCTTGACCTTGTGACGTTTTCTATCGAGGTCAAGGAAAAGCGGTTAGGAAAGGACTTAGGTGCTAATTTTTTTGACTATTCGACCGTACCCCCTGTTTTCAGATCAGATCTAGATTTAATCCAATCCGACCAGGATAATCCTGTCAGATCACTTTTGAAATACTGGGCCCTCGAGACTAAAGGAACCACAAGGAACCCTGCATTCTGAGAGCATAGTATTCTAGAGGGGTAGCAAGGTACTATGAGCTCTTTAAGATTTGGAGCTTAAAGCGTAATTTTCTAACCCTCTGGTTCCCCTCGCTCTCGTATTCCGCACATGACCCGGAAACACGCCACACCACCTCGAGTACATTCAGGAAAGTGAGCTACCAATCCGTCTACGAGTAACTTCATTCATTCACTCACGTTATCGTGAACATGGACTTCGTCTTGCTTTCCATCGGAGGATATATTATTCGGACGAAATCAGGACGACCGCGTCCAAAGTTTCCATCGACACACGCCAGCAGATGCAGCAACAGAAGCTGAAAACGTCTCTGCGGCCTCCGTGTATGAGGACCCTCTTCCCGTAAACCAAAAGCCGTTTAAGAAGCGAGCCTCCACTCAGCGTCTTTCATGGTCCGTTTTCCGCCCGGTTCATCTCTCGTCAACATGCAAGACAACTTTAATCCACCTGTTGAATTCATTGTGCCTCCCAGCTCACCTCCGTCTTCAGAACGAGGGACAAGACTTTCAATGACAGTCCATCGTTTCAGTTCTCCAACTCACCGCCTCCGGAGACAACAAATGCCTGATGCCATCGTCCCGACTACACTGGCCCCACAATACGACGCCAAAGAGACTGCTTGCCAAAAAACGACTGCCCCCGACGGGAACGCGCATCAGTCCAGAGGAAGTGAGCGTAGGTCTACTTGTAGATATAATATACAGGTCAGCTGGCAGGCGCAGCACCGAGAGAAATGTTTTTTTTTACTGTGCAATAGAAATGTCTTGTAGCCCAAGTGAGGAGGCTACGGAAAAAGAACGTCAAACACAAAGAAGAATGCAGAATGTAAAGGTTGCAAGTTGGCTATAATGCTGATGATGATTTCATATTGCGTAATTGTCAGTATTCAGTCAGCTGCCTTCAAGGCTGATTGCAAAGATTAGTGCCTTGCAGGCTGATTATTAGGCTAATGATGATTTCATATTGCATATATTTTCATTGTTGCCTTAGCTGCCTTCAAGGCTGATTGTAGAAACTAGTGCCTTGCAGGCTGATTATTAGGCTAATGATGATTTCATTTTGTATTATCTGTAGCATTACTGAGTTGGAGCTTTCCAATGCTAACTTAAAATCTTTTTTAGGAATTGACATGACTCGGCGCAGAAAAACCCAGCCCGAGCACCAACACCAGCCCCCTCTGCACCCGCCCCAGCTCCAACCCTGGCCACCTCTGTAACCGCCCCAGCTCCCGCCCTGGCCACCTCTGTACCCACCACAGCACCAACCCCGGCCATCTCTGGTCATCAAGGTGTCACTGTGTCTCATATTGCATATTTTTTCAGTATTCTGTTAGCTACCTTCAAGAGTGATTGTAGAAATTAGTGCCTTGCAGGCTGGTTATAAGGTTAATGATGATTTCATTTTGTATAATCTGTAGCATTACTGAGTGGGAGCCTTCTAATGTTAACTTAAAATCTTTTTTAGGAATTGACATGACTCTGTGTAAAAAAAAAAAAAAAAAAAGCCAGCCCCAGCTCCAACCCCAGCCACCTCTGCACCTGCCCCAGCTCCAACCTCAGCCACTTCAGCACCCACCGCAGCACCAACCCCAGCCACCTCTGCACCTGCCCCAGCTCCAACCTCAGCCACTTCGGCACCCACTGCAGCACCAACCCCGGCCACCTCTGCACCTGCCCCAGCTCCAACCTCAGAAACCTTCTGCATCCACCACAGCACCAACCCCAGCCATCTCAACACCAACCACAGTGACCAACCCAGCAGCTGACCTTATTCAAAGAGGTTGAGGCCATTCTGCCTCTTTCTTTTGGGCATTGCAAAAAGAGGTACGCCATTTTATAATTGGAAATGTTTCAATAACTTCACTGTTTCAACATTTGTGGCTAACTTATGTGATTTGCATATTCACCTACACAACAAATGAGCAGTAATGGAAGAAATGACTATGATGTTGTGTAATGATGTCGTCAATCTCTGATAAGATACTCTGTCATCATTGAGGAGCTGAGAGGGAGAGTGGGGCCACCAGAGGGAATGTCGGTGGCCTCGTGTGTGGCACTCCTAAGATGTGACAAAAATTTAAAAAAAAGAAATTCAAAAAGAGCTAGAGTGTTTTAAGAATTTTTCAGAGTGACCCTTCAATAAAGAAGATTGGATTCGAAGTATCAAAGTTTAAGTTGAATTTATTATTCTTGTACAAGAAGAAGCGTTTAACAGTGCAACACACAGAAGGGGTTACAGAGAAAAAGGCTCTCAGTGGAGCTTTAACAATTGGCTTTTATACACTTTTTAATGGGCTGTCTCAGACACCTCCTTATTGTTAACAGACACCTTTCATAGATAGCATCATTATGTCTTTCTTAGTTCCCTTAATCAGTGGTCAACATATTTCCAATCTAAATGTCACCTCTCTGACCCGTCTCTGACCCTGAACAGAACTTCCTCTATTCATACATTTAACCTGAACTTTATCTCACCCTGCCAGCCTTAGCCTTAGCAACAAGGTCATCTTAGAGAAGTGCAAAACGAGACATGTGAGAAATAGGAACTCGCGTACACATTGTAGGATTAAGACATCTGAAACACAGTATAAACCTAATTTTTATAACAGAGAGAGTAGGAGTGAAGCCGAGGCCAGTCACCACGCTCACATCACTGTGCAGCAGACTTACAGAGGGTACAGTACATTGAAGCAATCAACATGAGTTCAAGTTCATCTTTGTCATTATGGACAATACAATGAAACTGTTATTCTCCTAAATTTCTACATTTGCTTTACTTTAGTGTAATAAAGCATCATTCTTCATACTGTATATAAATACTTAAGTTTATCAGAATTATTTACAGCCCAGTTGAATGCTATAAGAATATTTCAATTTACTAAACAATGAAAACTATTCACCATGTCAGGTTCTCTAAATCAGACAACACTGAAACTTTGACTATAACTAACTGTGACTCTAACATCTTCAAGGGGAGGCAAGTGACCTTGGTCAAAACACTGGCGAACTGGCTGCCAAACTTATACCTTTTGAAAAGGTTAAACTACTTGGTGAAGAGGACGCCGACATGGACGTGACCCTTGGCCATCTGGCCTTGTTCAAGTAAGTATTTATTCTTTACAACATTCCAGTGCAATTGTGACAATACAGTTAAAAGCATTACATACAATAATAAGACTTTCAAATAAGGATTCAATAATAATACATGACATTACAGAAAATCCATGGAAAAAATAATTGACAAACACAAAGACTGCAGTATCATAGATGCAAAACATTAAGATAAAGTCCTAAGAAATTTAATGATTAAAGGTGATTTTCAAAAGTGTATTTATCGTTAACTACAGTCATTTACACAAGTGAGAGACTGCGAAGTTTTAACCAATATTAATATGCATTACTTTCCTCAAGGAGTATGATCAAAACTGGCTGTGAAAGCCTAAAAGCTCAGGGTGCCATATTCAACACTGCCTCACATGGTCTTGGTTATGCCCTCTTTGCCGTCTTTGAAGATCTCTTTAATGTATGTAAAGAGATTAATGCACGAAAGGTAAGGTTTAGGATAGTTGGTGCTGATCATTGTTTTAAAAAGATGTGTGCAAGTTTATTCACTTCCCACTGATAAATCTGTCTTTTCATTTAGGTGCTGCAGCCTCAGAATATGAGTAGTTCCAGTGTTTTTTGAGAATTTGAAGAATGGGTGCAAATGGCCACTTTTTGTCAATAAACTGTTGAATTTACTTCTGGCTTGTGATTCTTTTTGTTACAACTTTGGGTTTTTCAGAGTATTTGCATATATATATATATATATATATATATATATATATATATATATATATATATATTCTGCTCTATGTGTAAAGTGCCTTGAGATGACTTTGTTGTGATTTGGCGCTATACAAATAAAGATTGATTGATTGTCACAGCCTGGCTCATAGGCTGCAACAAAACAGGGGAGACCAGATGAGCTTTTTCAATGCAAAAGGAATATTTATTTACAAAAATCATCAATTCACACAAGAAAAATGTGGTAATCAGTATTCAGTGGTGTATGCATGTGTGTTTGTGGGCATCAGTAGGCAAAAATAAAAAAAGATGCCCTGCAGTGTTAGGCTAATGATGATTTCATATTGCAACCCAGCTGCTCGCAGGGCGCTCCTCAGGGGGGCTGCCCATCACTCCACCATCTCTCTCTCCACATTGCATGTCTATGAGCCCTTGTATGTGTGCATGTCTATGAACATGTCTATGAGACCTTGTATGTGTGTTTGGGGTTAAAAATGCATGTAAAATAAACTGAGTGAAAAAAGAATTTCCCCGTTGAGGGATTAATAAAGTATCTCTTCTTCTTCTTCTTCTTCTTCTTCTTCTTCAAACATCTGAACTGGAGTCAATGATTTCTTCGACAACTGCTAACTCATTCAGAACAGCAAAACTAACACATATACATATACATACACACGCACATAAATAAAGACAGTGCTTCGCTCCATAGTGACCATGCGTAGTCCTCGTCGACATGTTATATGCATCTTACCCAGTCACTTTCAAAAATTGTGACCAAACCGTAACCTCACTTTGCAGACTTATCTCCACACTTCATTTTAGTACCACGCCTGCGCCATAGAAACCTACCTAAACAGTAGTTGGAAGCGCACAGCTTTCTTCATATGAACTTAACTGGCTCGTAGCTGGTTAAAGTCTGATCAGTATCACGTTGCCAACGTAGGTTCATAAACAAAGCCTATTTCCTCTGACGCAGCAAACACATACACAACCTTCAAATACGTCTAAGCTCAAGTATCAGGCAGCCTGAGTAGCTAACCCATCTCTCAGCGCCGTGACATGCTAAACCGCTAACTCAAAGCAGGTAACATGGGCTCCTGGCACCAGGATGCCAGGGCCCACAGCCATTCACCAGCCGTTAGACCATAGCAGGTAGCCTGGGCTCCTGGCACCGGGATGCCAGTGCCCACTGCCGCCCGCTTCAGACCAAGGTTATTATAGTTTTGAAATTTTCATTAGTTTTTATTTTTATTTAGTTTTTCAGTTTGCTTTTTATTTCAGTTTAGTTTTAGTTAGTTCAACAACATCGATTTAGTAGTTTTAGTTTAGTTTTTATTTTGAGGAATTGACCAGTTTGTTTAGTTTTTATTTAGTTTTAGTCTTAGTTTTATTTTTTCAGGTATTAAGAGAAAGCCTTGACTTGTAAATCCTGAAAAGGATGAAAGAATGTGTGACACCAAATATGGATTATCAAATCATTTAATTTTATTCTTTAACCATCACTTTCAGGTAAATCAAAAGTAAAACTTCAAATAGTCTGTATTCCAGAATGAAGTTGTGGAAAAACATTAATACACAAAAACAGTTGTGAACCGCCAGAGACAAGGCAAAATGTTTCTTTTTTTAAACCTTTGACATGTGACACTGGTGAGACTCATATAACTGAAAAATAAAAACCAATTCATCTCACCCCATACAGTCATAATCATAATGCTCAGTTATTTCACAGGTGGCTTGATAAGAAATGGATGCTTCATATCTGCCAAGGTAAAAGATTGTAAATATGAAAATAATATTGACATTTTTTGCACTATTAGTCAAATGATTTCTGAATGTAAATCTATCAAACACAGACAATCCCTTGCTGGATCTCATCCATGTACTTTGTCATCTCACTTGATGCACAGGTAATGACATTATTGGCAGACCTGCTCCCTTGCAGGGGGGATGCAAGATAGGAGTATCTCTTGAGGGCTTCGGCCACCGGTGAAGCATTTTCAGTGGCCCTTGAGGCATTTTCGTCTGTGGTCGAATGAGACTGTCCTGCTAGGGCCTGCACAAAGGAATCTGCTGCCTTCTGCAAAGATTTCAGTTCTGGTGACTGCAGAACAAATGAAACACTGGGGTCCAGGAGGCAGGCTCCTGCTGCAGTGGCATCAAAGGTTCAACAGTCAGGGTTGAGAATGCCAGCAAACCTATCTCTCAGAGACTTCAACAACAATTGAGCAACAGGCTTCAGAATAACAGTGCTGGACAGTAGGTGTGCCTCCAGGTTTAAAAGGCATGGCACAACATGAGACAAGGACTGGCTGTCATTCTGGAGCTGGTCAGTGTACACAGCAAAAGGCTCAAACAATTTGAGTAGATTTTCAAGCTTTGCCCAGTCACTTGTGGGGAGAGTGTCCATATTCAAGTCCTCCAGCACCTGACTGAGTTCTCCTTTCGTCTCCAGCAGTCATTTCATCATGTCTAGGGTGCTATTCCAGCGTGTGCTGCAGTCCCGTATGAGAGTTTTGCCACATCTTTTCACCATTTGTTCGTTTGCAACAGATGACTTCCGTACAGCATGAACCAGCCGTCTTGCCTTCATTATGGTGGAGTAGACACTCGGGTACTTCTTTGCATCTTTTATGCGAGCTGCAAGGTGTGGGCCAGGCAGGGCATCCTCTGGAATTTGTCAGGCAGGGCATCCTCTGGAATTTGTTGTTGTCCTCACAAAAGGTTGACCAGTTCTATAAAAATCACAAAAAATAAAATAAATCCAAAAACACTGACTTATGGAATCAGTCAGATGTCTTAAATACAAAGCTTTTAACCCTTAAACAGGCAGGAATGAAAAAAAAGAGTTGTGAAAAATAATTTGATGCTAGTACTTATTTAATATTTACGATTTTATGAGTTGTATCTCCCAGGATACATTGCCCTACAGGATGCAGTCACCGGCCACTTCATTAGGACCACCTGTGCAATCTAATTCAATTCAATACTACAGGTCTTTAAATTCAACTTTTTTAAATTAATACATTTACTGTTTTGTAAACATTGTCAAAAAAGTGATAATTCCATGTTTATTACTGAGGCTGTACAACCTCAGTAATAAACTAGTTGTAATAGACTAGTTCTTGACTAGTTTTCCTACTATTTTGCCCTCCTCATGTATGTTAATGTTATGTTGATTAAGAACACCATTTAATATATAATGCACATCACTACACCACCATCACCCACTGTGACCTTAATAATACTGCACTTACTAAACAAATTTGGGTCTTGTAAAATTACGGGAGATTCCCAAGAGAAAAGACAAAACGGCAGGGCATTTTTTGTTAAATAATAACTTGAGGAAAACTCCTTGAAGGAAAACCTTCAATCATGACCCTAACAGGGTATTAAGTTTATTGAGTGTCTATCTCCGGGTGAATGTTGCCTGTTTAAGGATAACTAAATAAATATCCTTACCAAAATCATTTTCCTCAATCTCTGTATCTGACGTCTCGGTGTCTGTGTCTTCAACACCGTGTCCATTGAAGATCTTCCACCTGTCCTCCTCAGTCTCGTAACAGATGCACTGCCTTCACAATGTTGCTGCCATTGTCGGTTACGACTAACAGCACTTTGTCTTCACTTATGCCCCATGTTTCCAATGTTAGGTCTATGCAGCGGGCAAGCGACTCACCAGTGTGTGGATGATCTAAACGATGTAAATTTAATAACACATGCTGTGCCTTGCCGGTAGGAGGGTGATAAAAGCAAGCAGAAATCCCAAGAAATGCCGCTGTCAGTCCTCGTTTGCTCCATCCATCGACACACAAAGTCAATCTTCTAGCCTCTCTGACAATATCTTTGAGTTTTTCAGTGGCTGTTTTCATTTTTGCACCGATTAAGCTGTTAACTCGGGCAGACCCCGGAGCTTTAAATCTGTGCTCCAGCAACCTGCAGAATTGTTTGAATGAACTGTTGTCGCACAGTCTTGTGGAAAGCCCGGTCTTGATAAACATTTCAACCATTGCCTGCTCACGTTTATGGTGCTCTTGTGTGGTAGCACACCATGTGCTATCCTGTGCAAGGCACTGAGGTAAGGTTTGCTGAGTTTGTGGAGCTCTTGATGCGGGGCAGCTATCTGACTGTGGGCTACCCGCCTTCTTCTCCCGCACCTGGAACTTTTCATGAGCATCTCTGTGAATGCTCCAAAGATTAACTTTCAAATTTGTGGGATTTTTCCCTTTCAGTTGCATCCCACAGATGTTCCCATTCCCATCAGTCCTCATCATGATACACTCTTATCTATCAGTTGGTCGTACTCGAAATAGTCCCATATTGGGCTGTGGTGTTTTCGTCCTGCTGCAACTTTAGCCATTTCTAGCTAATCATAAAACGCCCGCTAAGCACCTTCTTCTTGAGGTATGCTTTGCAGATGATAGCCGCTATGCTGCCACCCTCTGGAGGAAGGGTAGCAGCACAGCGGCTGCCGCAAGACAGGCAGTAATCCACAGAGAAAACGAAACGACAACGGAAACAAAGCTTGTTATCTATAATAACCCTGCTTCAGACGACCATAGCAGGTAGCCTGGGCTCATGGCACCGGGATGCCAGTGCCCACTGCCGCCCGCTTCAGACGACCATAGCAGGTAGCCTGGGCTAAGTCCTCAGTTCCTTCATTTATCATGGGGAATGTTAACTGTCTCACCAACAAGACGGACGAGCTGGCTGCCCTTGTGAGGACCGACAGGACATTCAGGGAGAGCAGTTTACTCTGTCTCTCTCAAACTTGGCTCACCCAGAACACACCGGACGCTACTGTGGATGTACCTGGATTCACGACGGTGAGAGCGGACAGGGACTGCAGACGCAGCGGCAAACGTAAAGGTGGAGGACTCGCACTGTTTATGAACATCAGATGGTGCAACCCAGGCCATGTTACGGTGAAGGAGATTGAGTGCAACAGAGACACTGAATTTCTGAGACCGTATTACATGCCCAAAGAGTTCTCCCACGCCATTGTTGTTTGGTTTACGTCCCTCTGCGTGCACACACCGACACCGTGTGTGAATTCATCCACTCCACCGTATTGAGACTACAAACACAGCACCCAGATGCATTCATCACCATCTCCGGGGATTTTAATCACGTCACACTGGACTCAACACTAGAAGAAGAAGAAGAGATACTTTATTAATCCTTCAATAGGGAAATTCTTTTTTCACTCTGTTTATTTTACATGCATTTTTAACCCCGAACACACATACAAGGTCTCATAGACATGCACACATACAAGGGCTCATAGACATGCAATGTGGAGAGAGAGATGGTGGAGTGATGGGCAGCCCCCCTGAGGAGCGCCCTGCGAGCAGTTGGGGGGGTTTGGTGCCTTGCTCAAGGGCACCTCGGCAGTGCCTAGGAGGTGACCTGGCACCTCTCCAGCTACCAGTCCACCTTCCATATTTTGGTCCATGCTGGACTTGAACCGGCCACCCTCCGGTTCCCAAGCCAAGTCTACCAGACTACCAGACTTTTACTAATCGTCCACTAATCAGAAGATCAGTGGTTCGATCCCCGGTTTGATCTCCTCCAGTCTGCGTGTCGAAGTGTCCTTGGGCAAGATACTGAATCCCAAATTGCTCCCGAAGGCTGTGCCATTGGTGTGTGAATGTGTATGAATGATTAGCTCCTCAAACTGATGAGCAGTTGGCACCTGGCAGCCAGTGCCATCAGTGTATGAATGTGTGTGAATGGGTGAATGAAATACGTACTGTAAAATTGCTTTGAATGGTCAGAAAACTAGAAAGGCGCCATATAAGTACAGTCCATTTACCATCCTTCAGGAAATGGTCTCCTAAGGCAGTGGAGACTTTGAGGGACTGCTTTGAATCTACCGACTGGAACGTCCTGCAGGACACACATGGTGAGGACATCGAGGGGGTTACCCACTGTACTACTGACTACCTGAACTTCTGTATGGATGTTGTGGTCCCCATTAAAACTGTATGCTGCTTCCCCAGCAAGAAGCCCTGGATCACCAGTGATGTTAAGGACATCCTTAACAGGAAGAAAAGGGCATTCAAGGATGGTGACATAGACAAGCTGAAGCGCGTACCGGGGGAACTCAAGGTCCAGCTGAGAGAGGCAAAGGACAAGTACAGAAGGAAGGTGGAACAGAAGCTGGGGCAGAACAACATGAGGGAGGTTTGGGATGGCATGAAAACCATCACAGGCTGCAAGAAGAAGGGCAGCAGCGCAGAAGAGGGGGGTGCTGGGAGAGCAAACCAGCTAAACCTGTTTTTTTAACAGGTTTGATACTCCAGCTCCTACAGACAGTGACTGCCCACTTCACACCCCCATCAGGTCCATCATCACCTCGGACTGCAGAGCCCCCCCACCCGACACCACCATGAACAGTTCAACCTCCCTCCCCACCACCACTACGGAACATGCAGAAATACCCAGATGACACTGCAGTAATTGGCTGTATCAAGGATGGACGGGAGGGGGAGTACAGGAGTCTGGTTGAGGACTTTGTGGAGTGGTGCAAGTCCAACCATCTGCAGCTAAACACCTCCAAGACCAAGGAGATGGTGGTGGATTTCAGAAGGAGGAAACCACAGCTCCAATCTGTATCCATCGAGGAGGTCGATGTGGAGGTGGTACAAATATCTGGGGCTGCAGCTGGACGACAGGTTGGACTGGACAGTAAACATGGACTCTGTCCACAGGAAAGGACAGAGCCGTCTGTACTTCCTAAGAAGGCTGGGGTCCTTCTGCGTAGGTGGTTTGCTGGGGAGGAAGCAGCAAGAAGAGGGACGCTGCCAGACTGGACAGACTAGTGAGGAGAGCTGGCTCAGTGGTGGGCACAGAGCTGGACTCTCTGGTGACAGTGACAGACAGTACGTTTACATGCAGCGAAAAATCGAATTTCTGATCGTATCAGACATCGGTCGGACTTTTAAAATGCATGTAAACACCTTAAACCGACCTACTTCGGACCTAGTTCGGACCATATCGGACATCTCAAAATCGGATAAGAACACCTAGATAATTCGTCTATAGTCGGCTTTTTAACGCCATGTATACTCGGCAATCGGATCGGAATTGGACATTGCATTCTGCGCATGCTCGAGAATTTCCGCCGGGGCTTTCACCCGGAAGTGAAAGGAGACGTCGTACGTACACTTAAATAGTGGTGTTGTTGCCGGAAAAGGCCAATCGACACCATGGCTTCAACGACACACTTCTGGACGGACGAGGAGACCCGGTTCATGCTCAACCAAGTGCAAGAGCTGAACATATTGAAGTTTATGGATGGGCGCAAAACGAGAAACGCAGATCTTTCCAAAAAGATTACAAAAACCATGGCAGAAGCAGGCTTCATCAGGACTCCGGAGCAGATCCGGATAAAATGGAAAAACATAGGAAAGGCATACAATGGCGCCAAGCTCAACAACTTGAGAAGTGGACAGCAGCGGGTCAGTTGTCCATTCTACGACCTTTTAGATGATCTGCTCGGGAGGCGTCCTCTGTCCCAAGCCGGACAACACGGGGTGGATACCGGTTTCGAGGCAGCCGACCAAGGTGAGTTGCTAACTTAGTTGCTATAACTGCTAGGTGGCCTATTGTTCTATTGTGGGGGGGTATGTGTGACTACCAAAAACAAAGCACAAGTTTGTAAAACAAAGTAGAAATTACCACCCAGTTTAATGAAAGTAGTCGTGATAATACTTGCAAAGAATGTAATATGGAACCAATAATGTGATTATTCAGACTACTAGGCAAAATAAATCCATACTTCTGATATAAAAACATTGTTTAAATCATTTGTGATTTTTGTGACCCTCTGTAGAAGCAGCATCGGAGTTAGAAGAATCCTCAATGGGGGAAGAGACAACAATGGAGATGGGGGCCCTGGACCACACAATAGGCAGCACGGCACAGCAGCATGAAGATGACTCTCCTTGGTCATCTGAGAGCACAAGGAGCAGTTCCCCACTGCAGAGGAACTCTGAGTCACCAGGTAAGTTCTGCCATATTCTGGCTGCACCAACCAATGCTACTTTCTGTGTAAACATATACCCATGCCAGGACATGTAATAAGTTTTACACCAATTCTTTCTTCAGGGACAAGTGCCCAGCAACCCCGTCGGAGGCGGCAGGGGCATACAGGAGATGATGCTCTGATATGCCAGCAAATGGGGGAAATGAGGGAGTTTTGGAGAGAGCAGCTGAGGGAAAGCAACGAGCAGCAGGAGCGGTTGCTGACCACCATTATGGAGGGCAGCAACAACATGGTTGCAGCACTTCTGGAGGGCATCAGGAGTCTCACGCGTCCCACAGCCCACAAACTCCACCCCACACCCAGATGCCTACTCGGGGTATGATCCTGCCCTCCCAAGATCATTGAACCCCGTTTTTTTCACAGAAACTCCGCCCAGCATCCCACGGCCCACAAACTCCACCCCACAACCAGATGCCTACTCGGGGTATCATGCCCACCCAGGACCATCAAGCCCTGTCTACCGGGACCTCTAGGAGTGGACAATTTTTGTTAAAACAGCAGACAGCATTTAAACAATTGTTTTCATAAAACAAACCCTATGTTAAAACATTTTCTGTTTTTTATGCACCTCTTTCGTCCAAAGTCATTGTTGTAAATACTTTGTTAAATTGTTTTTGTTAAGATTGTTAAGACTATAACCTTTTTTAATTTGTTTATGTGGCCAGAGCACGGCTTACTCCCCCTCACAGTGGGGCGCCGTGTCCCCCGGTGGCACTGATTATTATTATGGGCGGGGAGCGCACCTCTATGTATAGGAGCCTGGGTACACCTGGCGCGCTCTCTCTTCCTGTTCCGCTCGTCCGTGGTGGTGGCTGTGGTCTGGAGTGGCGTGGTGAAGCCGTGTGGCATGCCGGCATCAGAGCGTCTCCAGCATGTCGCCAGACTAACGCACGCTCTCTCCTTCAGTGCAGTGTGGCTTGCCGGCATCAGAGCGTCTTCAGCGTGTCGCCAGAATAACGCACGCTCTTTCCTTCAGCGCAGTGTGGCTTGCCGGCATCAGAGCGTCTTCGGCGTGTCGCCAGAGCGACGCACGCCCTCTCCTTCGGCGCACGGGTAATGGGCATTGGCGCACACTGCTGCTTTCTCTCCAACTCACATGTCGACTGTTTGGTGATATGGCTGTTTCTGCTGCAGTGTGGCGGACTGCTGGGGTCACGGGGCTGAGTTGCTCTGCTGGGGGCCCTTCGGCGTTGCTGTGCGGTCTCCATGTGGTAAGTCGGCGTTGTCCGACCCTCGTTTCAGCCTGTTGTGCTGCTCCCGAATGATTGTATTGTCCTGCTCTGTTGTCTTAGACCATCTCCTCTCGGCGCTCTGTAATGTCCTGCTGGTGAGGCCCAGAAACTATTAAAGCCACCACCTCCTGGACCCACTGCTGTTTTGGCTCACTGGGACTGTTCTGACTCCTCAGCTCTTCTGAGCTATGATGGAGTGATTTACTAAGGCTCCTCACAGAGCTGGTGTCAGGGCCTATTGTTGCTTTAAGGATTTTGTTCATTAATAATTTTGTTCATTTATTAATTATCCTCGAAAAGATTTATTTTGTATTCATTTGTTTAGGTTGTTTAACGAACATTATTTACTTTTTCTTGTTGTTTAATGAACATTATTTACTTTTGTTTGATGGTTTGTTTCTTGTTTTTCTCTTAATTACTTAAAGTATATTGTGTTTGTTTGTGTGTGTGTTTGTGTGTGTATGTGAGTGTGAGAGTGTTAGGTGGAATCAACGGCCGTATTAACTGGGGGGCCAGTTATATAATTTGTTTTCTTTTCTTTGTGGACAGGTGCTGAGGGCCAGGCGGTGACCCAATCCCTGGTGGTGGTCTTTTTCTTCACGAACTCCTTGTCTGTGTGTGTTTGCAGTGTCAGGGGTGTTTTTGGTTAGTTATTCCTCCCCCTTGATTTGGTTTTGGGCCGCTGTAGGGAGCCTCCACAGCCTTGTTCATCCCGTTCTACGGCCCCAGTTTAAGTAATTATGAGCCAGTATTGATGTGATTATTTTATGTGATTGCAAAATAAACAATATTTTATATTTTTCTAAATACGTCTCTGCCCGTGGTATACGAACCGGCGTAGACCTGTGTAATATAGTAAAGGCATTTAACAATTTCATATAAACTATCTCCTGGGGCGAAACTCCCCAGGTGGCGTTGTCGGTACACCTTTTCCACCCTCCACTTGCCACATTTATAATAAACAAAGTTAACCCTTAAGTGTTCTTAACTATTTTACTTCGTAGATGTTCCTAAAGGCGAAATGTGGCTTGTTCCTATAAACTGCTATAAAAGTAGTATATATTTAGTAGTATATATTTAGTATATATATATTTTTTAAGTTTTGAGCTATTGGACACAATTACACACTTAAGAATTAAACACAAAACTACAAATGAAATGTCTTTATTCTTGGCATGAAAGAAACAAGTGTGTGCTGTACAGCAAAAAATATACAAATGCAAACACAATGCTAAAACAAGGGTCTGCACAGAGGGAAGTTTGCACTCAAATAGTCTGTAAGTGCCTCTCTGATCCTCTGACCACCTGAATTGTCAGAAACGTTGTAGGCACGGACACCTGGCTGTGGTAGGTCAGATTCTAGTACAGCAGCCTCATCTGTCCAGGTGGGATTTACACTCTCCTTCTCATCTTCACATAAGTTATGCAAAGCACAACATGTAGCGATCACAGGAGGGGTGAATGTAAAATGAAAGTCACTTCGTTTGAGCAACACTCGCCAGCGTGACTTCAGTCTCCCAAAGGCGATCTCAACAGTGGTCCTTGCAGAGCTTAAATACACATTAAATGATTCCTGCTCAGGGGTGATGTGTGGGGCAGCTGATGGGCATGGCTAAACAGCGCTGACTGCCTAACGCGGGATTTACACAGGGGACGTAAGCGCCGCGGAACGGCTGCGCCGCGGAACGGCTCCGTCCTCTGCCCGGCGTCAACTCACACCGGGTGCGTAACAGCAGCGTAGCGCTCCCTTGCGAGCCAGCCGTATTCACGCGAGATCACGAGATCACGCGATAATCCTGAACGTACGCGAAACCGCGAGATCCCGTGATAAACTGTGGAAACAACAACAACAAACAGCTTACTTTGCTTCTCTGACGTGGAAGAGATTATAAAAAGGATCTGTTGTGTCATAAATTATTGTGTGTTGTTCCACTTCAACAATTACTCTGTCGTCGTCCATGTTGAGACCCTTTGATCGATTGACTTATGACCTGGTGCCACTGGTCATGGCGTAATGTTGATGTGACGTTGTGATAGGCTACATGAACGGCGTATTGTGTTTTATTTTGAAAGGGGGCGGAAGTGTATTACGTTGATTCTGTGTCGGACTTCCTGTCTGGTGCAATCTGCTCTGTTGAGCTTGACGCGAATCAGCAACGGCTCCGTCAAAAATAGAAGTGCTACGGAATGCTCGCGCTGCAGAGCGGAGAGCCGCTGCTGGGACGCTGCTGAGACGTTACGCGGCGCGCCCGGTGGGAATGGTCTCATTGACTAGAGTGGCAGCGATCAGCTCCGGTGACCGCGGCGCAGCCGTTACGCGGCCGTTACGTCCCCTGTGTAAATCAGGTGTAAGAACGTTTGCGTCGTGAGCACTTCCAGGCAGTTTGCAGTTTATGTTCCAAAACCTATAAGAAATAATAGCAGCGTTACATTCATGATGCACAGACTGTACAGCGAGTGGGGGTGGCAAAAAGGGTTAAGAGGAAATGTGTTTGGCCACAACTCACCGATACGTGTCGTCTACCACAGCTTGGAGGACATAAAAAGGCCATCCTTTACGATTGGCAAAGTCCTTGTAGCCATCACTTGGTGGTAAAACAGGAACGTGGGTGCTGTCGATGCAACCGATTATCTGGGGGATGTTGAACTTTTGTTCGAACCGGCGAGCTATGGCGATGGCTTCCTCTGCAGTCGGCACTTTAATGAAGTTTTGGATGACCGACGAAACCATCCCTTTGCAAAAAATGTACACAAACTTCTTCACTGTTGACTTGTGCACGCCGAACTGGTTTGCCACAACCCTGTACTCACAACAACTGGCTAGTTTGTAAAGCACAATGGCAATCCTCATCTGAAGCGGTACCGGTGCCCGAACGGTCACGTCCTCAGGCTTCATAATACCTGACATCAAGCCACATAACTTGTCGAAGGTCCTGCGGGTCATGCGAAAGTTCTCTTTCCACTCCTCGTCATTAAATTCCTTCAACACCACTCGCTCCCACGGGTCAGGAGTCTTTGCTCCTGACCCGCATTCAGCATGAACGTTGTGACCTTCTTTGTAGCAGAGAGGCTCCAGCGTTCATCAACAATTGGCGCTCTCTATGGCCCCTTGCCGTATTATAAGCCGCCGTCGTCCTTCTGCCATCACTGCAGCCAAAAGATCCGTTGTTCTTTTTATATGCATTATTAGGACGAAAATAATGCACGAAATGTACGCTACTGTAGCATCGTCCATCTCCTCGTACGCCATCTTTGTTTGAATGCCGTCAGAAAGTTTGTTGTTGCTGATAAGTAGAGGTCAACCGGAAGTGGCTCTTTGTTGAGAGGGCTACAGCGCCACCTAGCGTAACGGAGTCAGCCACACTCTGGCCAGTTATCCAATTCTCTGAACGGCATGTATACTCAGACAAGTGATCCGGTCCTACGCATGTCATTATCCGATACGATCAGAAATTTGAATTTCTTGCTGCATGTAAATGTACTGAGAGAGAAAGACCCTGGACAAACTGCTGTCCATACTGGACAACGTCCACCACCCTCTGCACAACACCTTCATCAGGCAGAGGAGTGTGTTCAGTAAAGTATCTGTCTATCTATCTATCTATCTATCTATCTATCTATCTATTCCCAACTGGTACCTCTGCCCAGTCAGGTAGCTCCATGCAACCTCCAGCTCGACCTGCGGAGGGCGAGCCTATGCAACTTGAACGAGCCAAATTAAGGCCACAGGAGTGACTCTGCAGGATTCAAACTGGTGAGTGCCTGTATTGTGGTGAGCCTGGTCATTGTGTCGCTGTCTGCCCGGTTCACCCCAAAAGGTGCAGCTTGTCAGTAAGAATGGGGGTACTGACAAGCCAGAAATCCCCATCCCATTTCGGTTGTTAGTTAACTCTTCTCTGTGCACTGACAATGTTGTGCTTCCTCTGCAAGCCCTTGTCGATTCAGGAGCTGAGGAGAATCTGATCGACAATTTTTGAAGGCATTATTAATATTTTTATGCAATCACATACACGTTGTGTTCCCGGTCAAAAGTGACCAAGAAGATTTTATTTGTGTTAATAAGAAATTATACCAAAACTACACTTGACACTTACTTGGCCTACTGTTTGAAAGGACAGCATCCACTAAAAGCGACCAGCAGCTCATCCACTATGATGTTTGGACTTGGGTTATAGATGAATGACAGGCACTCCACCCACTTGTCCCAAACCTCTCTGATCGCTGCCAGCTTGTCTTGTTGACGATGGCCTGGTCTTGTATCATGGTTGTCAGAGAATCAGCCGTGCTAACACGTAAAATTTCTTCAGTGACATGGTGGCCCGAAAAAGTGTCCGACCAGACTCTGCATACCATAAACTGCTGGTACACACCAGTCAAAATCAAAAGACCCATGTAAGATTTGATGTCTGTCTGGGTTACCAAATCCCTACTAACTGAGCTCTTGGCCTTTCTCCTATTCACCAGTGTGGTGATCAAATATATAATCAAGAACTTCAGGGTATATTGATCTCCCAAGGTGCACACACAACGAACTGTAACCAAGGCCTCAAGAAAGCATTATATACCAAAGCTACGAAGAAAGTTAAATATTATAAAAACTATTTTGCATTTATCTATGAGAACTGCCAACAGATGTTGTTCATCAGGCAGAGGAGTGTGTTCAGTGGCAGACTGCTGTCTCAATCCTGCTCCACCAACAGACTCAATAACTCTTTCATCCCCCTGGCCATCAGACTGTACAACAGCTTGCAGTGATGGCAGGAGGCACAATAGACAATGGACAATGTATGTTACTGCTACTGGATGCTTGAATTTCCCTTGGGATCAATAAAGTATCTATCTATCTATCTATCTATCTATCTATCTATCTATCTAGGAGTGCCTGTATGAGAAAATAAGTGTATGTTGTTGTATAAATTAACACAACAGCGTTTTATTTCCTGGAGCTACACTGTAAAATCCAGTAGCTGCCCTGACATACATTCATTAGTTAACTTTACTAGGTTATCAACAATATGCACTTATGACTGGTATTTATGAAGTAACAGTTACTTGTATGGTGGAAAACGCTAAATACTCAGTGTTTAGAGTGAAGATTACTTTATTTAGAGTTAAGGTCACTCGCAACAATAAGTAGCCAACGCAGTCTCACTCCCACTGCGCATTCAAAGAAGAAGAAGTGTGCATGCACAGTAGCAACATTCAGTCTCTCCCGCTCAGCAACCAATGCACCAGTCCAGCACACAGGCCGGGGCACTGAGGGCAGCCTGCTGACTCTAAGGTAATAATAAGGTAAGTTATCAAACAAGTTTGCCTGTTAATATGTTTTAATTACTGCTACGACTGCTAGCATTCGCTAGCTAACACTAGTGTTAGCTAACGAACCAAACAGGCATAACGTTAGCTTGTTCAGGCCATGGTCTGGAGGTTTGTTTGTTGCAGTTTGTAAACATTCAAACTGGGCCCCTCCTCTCGGGCTCAACTGTGCAGCCTCCTGCCCCTGATAGCAGCAGCAGCAGCAGCAGAAGGTGACTCAAATATAAACACAGATTTTCCCAACATTTGACACACATGGAGTTTAAGAAAATGTGTTCATTGTCAGAGCTCCATGTGCCATGATAGTTAATTGTTAATATACATTTTGCAGTTTCCTCAAGTACTTAAAACACAGTCGGACTTTGGTCACTTTTTGGGGTCTAAGTTGTTTTTCAAGGTGCAATTTTACTGTCAAAAGTATTTTTAAATCATGACCTCCACCTCTGATATTTAAAAAGAAATCTTAAGACATCTTTTTAGCCTGAATTTTAAGCAAGGTGCCTCCATTATTAGTTGATTTATATTGCCTAATGCTATATTAATTTTTGCGCCCTTGCTCACCTGTGCTTTTTGTTTTTGTTGCAGTGTCTTTCTATCATGTGCAGCACACTGGGTGTAGAAATGTGCTATATAACGTAAGATTGATTAATTACATGACCACCTTTAAGGTCTAATGAAATTAAAATGTTACATTTCACGTTTTCATATTTTTCCATCTGCTCCCATTCTAAGAACTACTGCATAAAAAAATTAGATAATTCTTTTGACCAAAATTATTAGGAAACTATAGCCCCAGGTTGAATTTACCTGAAATTGTACTTTATTATTAAAAACACGTTCCTGTAATACCTGTCTAAAGCATGCACATATTAGGAATGTGTCAGTAATCTACAAACCACGATATCAGTGGAACTTCCTTGTAACTACAATATTCTTTGTCTTTTTCAGAACAAGTGCTCAGAGCTACTGAAGAGCTGCTTTGTCAACGCGGGCCCAGTGCACTGGAGGTGAGATGCCATAGCTTATAGTCTGGAGGACATTTCATCTTAAAAAATCCTCCAAACATCTTGTGAACCATAATCCATGTGTCCGGAACCAGCAACATGCAAATTTATGTGCAAAAGATGGCATTTTATATATGTTTACAGGCTAAATCTGTCTGTATGCTGTTAGCTTTGAGGCGCGTTCACACGTGCACGAGCAGTCATGTGACCGGAGAGAGAGCATTCAAATAGTGCTCAAAGCTATTATTGTTATTTATTTTTTTCAGTGGCCCTAATTCTCTTCCCATCTTCCGTAGTTCTGTCATTCGGCCTCGTGACTAAATACTAAATGGCAGTCTGCCAATTACTGTTGTATTTAAAATTAAACTATTAACAGTTGTGAATGTATTTTTCCACACTGGCCCAACCCTATTTAGTCACCATGCTTTTTGCTGTGTGTTGCAGGTGTATGCGGAGTTCAATAGGGTAGTCACCAAAAACCTACAGGTGGACCTCTTTGAGGCCCTGGACCGCCGCACACCATGCTTTGTCAAGATCTTCAAGGCAAAGAAAGGAAGTGTGGGACAGACCCTGACAGAGTTGGTGCAACAAATTGATGCAGGGGAAAGGCTTCTTTTGTCTTTATTTCTCATGGTAAGTTGACTTTAAATAGTGATTGCTGTTTTGCTGCTTTTTTTTTGCAACAACAATTGTTGGGGGGTAGAAGATGGGAGGACATGGCTAGAGGGGCACCAGTAGTATTGATGTGTTTTAAATTCATTAACAACATATTTCGAATTCATGTCACAACTCAAACGGGACCAAAAGATAATATTTTTCTACTCATTCACTACCATTCATATTTTTGTCTCATCGAAGGTCCCATGAGGTCCACCGGAAGAGGTGTGACTTAGGCACTCTATAATGCTATTATGTGAACAGTTGTAATGAATGTGAGTGGGTGGGTTGTTCTTGATTAGTCAGTTAAACGTTTCTAACATCACTAGTTGGCACCAGAAACACTAGTCGGTTAACCTATTTATTAATATTTTATTAATGTACAATGCTTATTAACTGTTGCGTCTAACTGTTGCGTTTTCTGGGTGTTTTCTTACTTTTAGACTAGTTGACTAGTCTAAATTTAAATTTTAGACTAATCAACTAGCAAATTAGTCGCCAGAAACATCCCTAGTGGGGGTGCATTCTGATGGTGTGAAGCTAGTTTTTGGCCTTGAAGAACTTGTCCTCCTGATGGAAGTAAGGAGAGACTGATATATGCAAGAGCTGTCTCTGATGATCACAGCACAGGTGTCCAACTCACCTCCACTGATGAACTCAGATGGATTGTCCCAAGAAATATACAGTACATATGATACAATATAAGTACAACTTACAGCCCCTGTAGAACTTATGTTGCTACTCACTGTTACATCTGTGGATTCTCCAATTCTCCAATCAGTAACTTGTTTGCTGCACTGTCAATTGATATAGTCCAGTGGCTGGCTTCCAGCTGTTAGCATCGCAACTTAGCTTAGCGCAAATCATGGCAGTGAATATTTTGTTCACTTTTACCGAGTATGCCACTGACTTCTACCCACTGCCATTGTTTGCGCTGAGCTAAGCTGTGATGTTAAGGGCTGAAAGCCAGCTACTGGACGTACAGACACAAAAAAGGTATTGATCATGTTGTCTCACTATGAAAATGATAGACGAAGGGATATCTCCCAAATCGTTGGAGTACTCCTTTAATGCACAAGGCTGGAAGGCAGTGTCGGCAGGACACATGAAATGGTGACAATTTCAAATTGACAATTTACAACATTTCCCTGTTGTAATGTAATTGTCCGTGAAGATGTGCAACTCCTTCCAAATTAGCTCCACCCAATGTCCCAATGTCTATTGCCATCATTGTTGAGGGAGGTATTGTAATGGATGATCTCCAGAACCTACCTGAGGCACTTTGCCTTTTGTTTGGACTGCCATACGCTTTACATTTAGACTACCTTAAATTTTGTACTATTGCTATTACAGTATTAAAGCTGTGTTTGTGGATGTCATTCAAGGCAATCTTTAAAAAAAAGTTGATATAAATGGAAGAAAAATAAAAAAACAATTGATATGATTGAACTTTCAGCTGTGTTATTACCTTGATTTATTATGTTTAATTGTAATTCAGATTATTTTAGGAGATTGGAACCTGTTTTTCATTCCTGTATAGATATTTGAGCCACTTAAAGGTACAGTGTGTAATATTTATGGTGATTTATTAACAGAAATGGAATATAATAAATATAACTATGTTGTTAGTGCTATATAGTGGCCCTATGAAACGAGTAGTTCCGTTTTTATTACTTTAGATTTCGCCTTTTTATGTACATATACCGCGGGTCCCCCTACATGGAGGCTGACATCTTGCGCGGCACAGTAGCGATTCGCCGCTACTTTGCCAAGCAAAGAAAAAGACGGATGTGACGTAGAGGCGGAGGAAGCCGTGTTTACTAGTCGCTAACAGCTAACTTTGTTGTGTTTTGTTAGTTTGAGAAGTTACATTTAGACAAATGGAGGAACACATTTATTATTTAGCACAAGAAGGGCCAAGAAAGCAGGAGTCTGTGCATCAAAGAAGAGAAAACATGAAGAAAAACGAAATCGGGACTGAGGACGGCAGAAAACACGGATAAACATCGCTGTGGACTTTCTCTCACGGATATCACTGATGACGGATTAATGTTTTCTGTTTTCATGTGGAAAGGTAATTCAGACTAATCGCCAAGAGTAATGTCTCTCTGTGTCTGTGTGTTGCGTTTAGCTTTTGTCTTGGACAGCAGTTATGCCGTGATGTTATGTTGATCAGCTGATCTCAATCAAAGTGTAACGTGATAGAAAAACGTTTTGAAGCTAACGTCAGTCACACACAGAGATGATACTTTATAGTCCTTGTGGAAAATGTTTATTTACGTGATGTTACGGAGATCAGCTGATCTCAATCAAAGTGTAACGTGATAGAAAAACGTTTTGAAGCTAACGTCAGTCAGACACAGAGATGATATTTTACAGTCCTGGTGGAAAATGTTTATTTAGTGTAACTAAATGATGAAATGTAAACCCGGTGCAGTGCACAGCATTGTTTGCTTTCTCAACTATTTTACAGAAACATGCAGTGTATTTGTTTTAGTGCTTTTTCTACCGTCACACACGTATTACTGTAGATCAGTTCATAGGCTGACCAGTGTCTGATCAACATGGCTAACGACGTGAAAATGTCGCTGCATGATGTCTGATATTTATATGATCAATCAGTAATGTTGCTGATGTTTCCCAGGCAGTGACACTTTACAACAACGCATCAAACTACAGAGTAACGTTACAGTAACATTGTAATGTAAAGCACAGAGCTGCTATACTGCTCTGACATGGTCAGAATACAGTAACATTGCAGTAAGTTTATAATATATATACATATACATTTATACTGTCAGTGATTTCAATACATACTAAAAACCGTTTGATTCGCTTTGAGCAGCTGACATATTCCCATTTACAGAACTGTCACACAAATCTGTTTATAATCAATCTTATGTAATCTTTACATGTGCAGTCTAGGTTATTAGTTATAATGAATAACTGATAATCAATGACTGAAATTTGTGTAATTACAGTTTCAGAAGGCTGTACAAGAGAGATGCCAGAAGATGCAGCGTATACACCCTGGTCAATCTAAAAGAAGAAATATATCTACAAAGTCTTGTTGTTTTTCACATTAGCTTTTTTGGGGGTTGAACTTGTAAATTAGGCTGCAGCTGCCCTGTTATGTACATATACATATAAATATACACAATACACTATAACCTGTAGTGGTAACATAGTGACACTGCTGGGAAGTACATGTTCATATGTATATCATGAAATAAATACAGCAAATACATCTGTTGATCATCTTTTATTAATGACTGTTCATGAACACCAACATATTTCAACATTATAATTCTAGACTAAATATGCGTGTGTGTATATAATGTCTGTGCTGGTGCATCATCAGAGGCCCTGTCTGCCTCTCCAGCAGCTTGGTCGTGGGCTCACTGTGTGCTCCTCCAGACTCATCTCTTCAAGTCTCTGAAGACAAAAACACAGAAAAATAAATATGAGGCTTTATAAGTTTCATGACATTATGTTAGAAATGTGATACTACAGATTAGTTTGTAGGCTGATCAGCGTTTGATCAGCATGTCTAAAAAATGTGTCAATATCACTGCATGATGTCATGATAATTATATAATAATTTTGTAACGTTTTCCAAGCAATGACACTTTACAGTATGATACAGTAATATTTTATATGTAAATGTAACAGAGTTAAAAATGCACTTTATTAATTATTATTTCCAATTTGTATTTGTAAGTTTTATTTATCATTTTATGATTATTTTGAGTATTTATGAATTTTACCTCTATGAGTTATTTTCATTTACCATCATTTTATAAACTTTCCCTGTGGACATGACCCTCCTGTACTCCTGTGCCTTTTCTGTACCTGCTGGGCTTCTGTAGCCCCTCCCCTCTGCCCTCACAGTCCGGTTTTATGTTGCTGCGGGTAAGTTGTGTGGAAAATGCAGTGTTAATCTTGTATTATTTTCTTTGAAAATGTAGTTATTTATGTTGAAATCGTTGGTCCATATTGTTCTGTGTTGCATATTTTATGTTACCAAGCTGGTTTGTGTTGTTTTGACCACTAATATAAGTTTTATGGATGTCTTTAGTTTCATGTTTTTGGCGCGATTTGTATCCATGTAGTCGTGAGCCTATGCAGCATTAGCTTGCACTCCCTGGTGTTAACACTGTATGTTCGCATGTTTAGGAGCAGAGGTGCAGAGGAAGAGACAGAAGGCTTATG
The DNA here is from genome assembly GCA_033000465.1 of Sciaenops ocellatus. Lineage (NCBI taxonomy): Eukaryota > Metazoa > Chordata > Actinopteri > Sciaenidae > Sciaenops > Sciaenops ocellatus. Next base: position 965,114 of record CP136870.1, read on the forward strand.
GTGTGTGTTAATGTCTTCTGCAGGTATGTGTTTTCTTTTGTTGGGTTAAGGATTTTGTTGTTTCTGTGTAGTTACTCCACCCCACGCTCTGTGTTCCTTTCGCCACCAGGTGGCATTCTTTTCTTCTTGTATATGTTTTTTTTATAAAACGTTTTTCTGTGAAATTTAAAGCTCTGCCCTGACAGTCCCGTTTCATGTTGCTGAGGGAGCAGAGGTGCAGAGGAAGAGACAGAAGGCTTATGGTGTGTGTTAATGTCTTCTGCAGGAATAAATAATCGCAGGAAACAGTGCCTTGAGTCCTCCTCCTTCATGCCCGAACCACACACACCCGTTACATAAAGCACAGAGCTGCTCTATGATGCAGACCAGGTCAGAATATAATAACGATACAATAAGTTTATACATACACACCTCAGTTACTGCTCATAGAAATGAAAACTGTCGTTTGAAAGCTTTTTAATATTTTATAGTAATATTTTCCTGTGTCAGTGATAAATATGGAACTGCTGCAGGACTTATGGAAACTAGACTTTAGCTTCACTGTGTGGTCAGACACGATGCGGTAACATTACGGAGATCAGCTGTCTGCTAACAATGATGTCAATCAGTGTGTAACCATGACAACACATCAAACTGCAAACTAACGTTACCGTGACAAAACACGGAGCTGCTACTTGTTTTATTGATGTTGGTCAGATTATAATAATTTTACATAAAGTTTATAAACTTACCTCCGTCACTGCTCTTCAGCCCGTTAGGCCTCCCCCTCCTCCTCCTGCTCTGGTGTCGCTGCGTCCCCGGCGGCTGACCTCTTCACCTGGACACTTTGCAGCGCCTCCTCTCCCGGGTCTCCCCGATGGCTTAGCCCTGCTCACCTGGCCCTGACCCCCCTCTTTCTTACCAGTTCATTTATCCGTTTTCTGAGGGCCAACGGAGAGAAAAACTTGTCCGCTAACGTTGTCTCACTATCAGACTAAATTCTGATAATATATTAGTTTATTAGCTTTACGTCGCTAATATTAGCTTTTATTAGCATGCGGACCAGTTTGCTAACTCTAGCCTTCAGGGGCCGCCTGTTCGCTTGAGTGAACAAGTCGTAGCTTCGCCGAAGCGAGGCGTGTTGCGTTCATATGTAATCGGAAATTACAGAATCTAGCGAACAGCGAATCTTACACACTGTAGCTTTAAGATTGCTGAAGTAACACTTACTTGCTTTTTTCGAGGTAATGGGTTTGCATAGTTTTAGCAAGTAAGTCAGATTGCTGTTCAAGTAAACAACTTAGAAATGCTAAGTTAGTCCAACTTAGTTAAGTGTGTTATATGGACTAAACACAGAGTAAATTTCACATGCAGTGACTTAGTATATTAAAATAGTAATTCTGAGTAGTCTTTACTAAGTCAAGAGTACATCTAAAGAAAGTTATCAAGTACACTCTACTTGATTGTTTTAGTTGCTTAAACTCATTTATAAGTGTACTCTACGAAGAAAGCACTAGTTAGTACAACTTAAAATACCTAGTTCTCAAGTAAACATAACTTAGAAATGCTAAGTTAGTCCAACTTAGTTAAGTGTGTTATATGGACTAAACACAGAGTAAATTTCGATTTTACAGTGTAAAGTTACAGACAGTGTAACTCGCTGTCAGTATCGATTCACATTTTTAACTTGCTATTATAAATACCACCGTATGTTTTTCCTAGCGTTAATGAACATGTTTACATTATTTTACATCACCTTACATTGTGTTGGCTCCGCTCAGTGGAAGGTACCTTCTTCAGAAATGACGAAGAAGCTTTGCAGACTTCATAAATGCTTACCTACTAGCAATGCCTCAGACTGGTACAAAAACTGCCAGACTGGGTGGCAGCCAGATGGTTGTAACAAGTCACAAAGGCTTTGATGGAAAACCAAGACTTTACCAGTTTTAATGACTTTGCTGCATTTCTGTTTTTGGAGGCAGAATGTTGCCTGCAATGCAGTTACCTCCAGCTTCACACTGTGAGAACCAAACATCAGAGCATATGTGGGGTCTCCACGTATGTTGTGCCAAAACACACACCAGCTCTACAAGACCCCTGACCACATGAAAAGGTGGCTGGAGGATAGAAGGATATATGTTAAGGACGATAAGCTGTATTGTTTGTTTGAAACAAGGTCATAGTGCAAAAGATTGTCGACACCACATCACAACACATTGGAGACAACAGCTGTCATGTCACTTAATGTTGTCAGAGTAGGACAGTTTGTAAGTACAACAATGATTGTTCCAGTGCAGACTAAACCATCTTTAATGTGTGACATAGAAAACATGTTTCACCAGTTTCAAGTCCAAGAGAATGATCACAACCCCCTCTGCATCTTAAGGTGGAAAGATGGAGACTTAAGTGCAGGTCTTCGGTACGGTGTCATCCCCAGGATGTGCAAATTATGAGCTGAAGCATCCAGCCAAAGAGAACAATGTTGCATATCTAATAGGAGCCCAGTTTATCATCAGAGGCTTCTGTGTGGATGATGAGTCACAGGTGCAGAGACTGTGGAAAAGGGCATACAGCTGGCACAAGAAGCTTGTGAGCTATGTGCAAAGGGTGGTCTTTGACTACACAATTTTGTATCAAACAACAGCGTGTTCTAAACAGTATACCAGCATCAGAACATGCAACATGAAACGAAAAGACCTTGCTTTCACTAAGACAGTAAAGAGAGCATTAGGTATTCACTGGAGCATAGAAAAGGATGTATTCACATTCACACTGAAAGGTATTATTACACAGTTGCTTCCATCTACAACCCCCTCGGATTTGTCAACCCCTTTCTTCTCAGTGGGAAAAGAATCCTACAAGAAATGTGTCATCAAGGTACTGGCTGGGATAACCCACTGCCTGAACATTTGACGCTATAGTGCAAGTGTTGGAAAAAATGATCTTGTCAATCTGGAGAAAATACAGGTAGCCAAATAGCCAACTTTAAAGAAATGGTAAGAAGAGAAGTGCATCATTTGGCAAGCACCACTGTATATGGACAGTCTTCTTATCTAAGACTTAAGAACAAAGATGGATACATTCACTGTATCTTAGTCATGGAGAAATCTTGTGTGTCTCCCACAAAGGTCACTGTGGAGGGGGCGTGGTGCAGGGGAGAGGTGTGGAGATGACTCAGGAGAGCAGCGCCAGGTGCTAAAATTAGCTCTTAAGTCCTTTCCTAACCACTTTTCCTTGACCTTGATGGAAAATGTCACAAGGTCAAGGAAAGATGACAAGGAGAATTCATAAGGACTTAGGAGAAGACGGCCGTGATATTCAGAGAATCCAACTGCACTAGACTATGTCATTATGCGACAACGAATGTTATTGGCGTGATCTGTGGTAAAACTACAAAGTTCAGAAGATGGACTACAAAATGAACGCAGCTCCACAGTCAACAACAGAACAGACTTAATGAACAAAGTTTTAAGTTTATAACGTCAATGCGTATGTCCATATTCACACGCGATGTTTTTTTTTTTTATGTCTGGTTGTGAATGAAGTCTGACTTTTAAACCCAGAATTCTGCCTTTTTCCTCAAAATAGACTTTTTTTTTCTTAAAATGTTCACTTTTTTTCATCAAATTTTGACTTTTTTTTCAGCAAAATTCTGATCTTTTTTGTCTTAAAAATCTGACTTCCTTTCTTGAAATTCTAACCTTTTTGTTAAAAGTTTGACTTTTAAACTCAGAATTATGCATTTTTTTCTCAAAATTCTGATCTTTTTTTTTTCTTAAAAATCTGAATCCCTTTCTTGAAATTCTAACCTTTTTTGTTAAAAGTCTAAATTTTAAACTCAGAATTCTGCCTTTTTTCCTCAAAATTCAGACTTTTTTTTTTTTTTCTTGAAATTTGGACTTTTTTTCCTTCAAATTTGGAATTTTTTTCTCAAAATTCTGATTTTTTTTTTTTTTTTTTTGAAAAATCTGACTTCCTTTCTTGAAATTCTAACCTTTTTTGTTAAAAGTCTGACTTTTAAACTCAGAATTCTACCTTTTTTCCTCAAAATTCAGATGTTTTTTTTTTTTTCTTCAAATTTGGACTTTTTTCCTTCAAATTTTGGACTTTTTTTCCAGAAAAATTGGATCTTTTTTTTCTTAAAAATCTGACTTCCCTTCTTGAAATTCTATGAACTTTTTACATTTTCCATAAATTTCACCCGAAAGTCAAATATCCCTAACTTTTTGTGAGTAGTATATATTTATATATATGGACATGTGTATCTATCTATAGACATTTGTAAACTGGGTAAAGGACTGATGATAGTGCAATTGTTTTCTGTACATAAGGTAGGTGGATATGAAAGTATATACGTATCTATGTACAGCAGACTAAATGTAAAATAGTGGATAAATAAATAAATTATAATGCACAGGTTTACAGGTTGTTGCACAGATTTGCAGATTGATATGACATATGTCAATGATAATGTAATGTTATATCATTGTGTGTCCAGTTTTAACTGTTGATCATAGTGACAGCCTCTGCCAACTGTTCCTGTGTCTGTTTGTTTTAGCATACAGAGTTCTGTAGCGCCGACCAGAGGGGAGAAGTTCAAACAGATTGTGTCCGGGGTGGGAAGGGTCTGCAGAGATGTGTCCTGCCCGTTTCCTGACTCTGGACACATATAAGTCATGGATGGCCTGACACCGATGATCCTCTCTCCAGTCCTCTCTCCAGTCCTGTCCTGTTTGGTGTGTGGTATATTTTCTTACAAGCATTTCTTACAAGTATTTCATTGGTCTCTCCTAATGGTACAGTTGAATGTGAAGTGTATGTCTGAAAGAACTTGCAATGGTCTCTCTCTGACTGAAGAATAAACATTCTATAGTATTTATGACTTCTCTTGGGTAAATAGCGGGACGTTCTTGCTGACCTTTTGACCTCTCTCTCTGAGTGTAATGTTCTGTGTCCTTATTTGGTAAAGACAGATGTGGCAAAGCCAGGTGTGAAAGACAACAACAGAAGTTGGTCCCATAAAAGGACATTCTCAGAGAGTATATTCGTCTGTCTGTGTGTATAACAGCTAAACCAGGAGAAGAGGGAAAGGGAGGAAAAATTGGATCAAGGAATTTGATCAGGGGATGCATCCCAAACTCACTTGTTTCTGTGAATAAAATCCTAATTATGCAAGACAAGATGTGTGGCGGTTCTTTTCTTTTCAAGCAATCCACAAACCGACTTCGGCAGCCACAAAAAGTCATGACAGGTGGACGATCCAAACCAAACAGTGATGGATGAACAGAGAACAGACTGAACAATGGCAGTGTAAAACTGGATCAGCAGCTCCTTCGGCAGGTTCAGCTTCCTGAGTTGGTGTAGGAAGTACAACTAATATGATCTTTGCTGGAGTCTACAAAACATGCATGGTCCCTTATGATTTGTAACACATCTCTGTTTCAGCACAATGCTCCTTATATACTGGCATATTGAATAATGATATGTTGTCATTGTGGAAGACAGTAACAGTTGAGGAGCAGCTCTAGTTCATTTTTTTTTTTTTTTTTATGAATGTTTTATTTTTCGCTTTTGCTCATAGTACAAAAACAAAACAAAATAAACAAACATTCAAATAAGAGCACGAAAAAAACGGGTAGCGCTAAGATAGGGGTAGTTGAGGCATTATGATAAGGGACATAATGCCTCAACTACAGGGCTTGCTTGAGAATCTGTTTCCGATGGAAGAGGAGGGACTTTGTACTAGTAGAGCAGCCAAAAATTGCTAATGTGCAATCTGGCTGAATGTTCATTTTACAAAGTTTTGAAAAACAGTTAAATATGTCAGTCCAGAAGTTATTTAGTACTGGACAGTGCCAAAATAAGTGGAATAGCAATCCTTCTGCTGTGCCACATCTGTCACACTGAGAGGAAACTGATTTAAATATTTTGCCAATTTAAATACACGCCTAGCTTCTAACTGCTTTTGTCCACAGGTCTACCCTACTCACTCTAGTATAGCACCTGACCAAATAGCCCCTAGGGCCAAATACTACACTAGCCGCGTACGTTCACGGCAGCTCTCCTCTCATTGATCTGGGCTCTTGATATAGTTGCTAGGATATTTTTTAGTGGCTTGGACAGCAAGCCCCAAGGGTCTGTTATGCCGCGTTTCCACCGGCACGGTATGACACGGCACGGCACGGTATTTGCATGTTTCCACTAGCACGTAGTACCTGGTATCAGGTACTACTTTGGTATCACCTCGGCCCTGGTTCCAAGCGAGCCAAAGCGATATTAAAACGTGACGTCAGCCGACTGCCTTCCACTGATTGGTTGACGAGTGTCGTCACTGGAAGTGTCATAAGCGCACGACGACCGACCAGACTGTAAATAAACACAAGACTCGACCACACCACTTTTTAAAACCCCGCTGCTCTTCGACTACACTCGAACACGAGAAAATGGCTTCGCAGAAAAAATCCACGCCATGGTCGGTTGTTGTGTTGCTGGTGTTGTTGTTGTTCTGGTCTTCCGGTTTTGTGCGTGGTTATGGTTTAGCCGTGTTATGACGACCCCGCCCACGTCGAGGAGGTACTATATGGTACTCAGTTGTAATGGAGACAGACCTGAACCGCACCGTGCCGTGCCGTGCCATACCGTGCTACTGGAAATGCGCCATTAGAGTGGCTAGAGTAACCGCTTGGAACCTTTAAAGATGTTGTGCACACTATACCTGATAATTACAACTTTCAGAGATGCTACAAATTCAATTGTCCACAATTTAGTCTTTAACTGCAGTTGATATATTTATTGCAAAAATAAGCAAGGGCAAGCATACAGCTCAATTTGACTAAAAAGTGATCATTCACATCCTCTAATAATGATTAACCATATCTCTAATTATTCAAAAAATTGTTTAAATTCAAACCCTGATGAAAAGGCTGTAGCTGGAAAAGGTTGAATGTCCAATTTGGGGAGAGGGAGGGAAGTAGGGAAACGGTGATCAGCCGATCCAGTCCTTCCTTTACTGCCGAACTGCTGGATTCTGTTGAAAAACTCCCAACTTTGTCCAAAGTCCAGAAAGTCTTCTGATCCGTTCTCAGTCTTCGATGGCAGGAAGACTGAACGAAAGGGTAATCCTTGCTATCCAATTGAAGACCCACAGCCGGGTGGGGATGGTTAACCCTCCTACGCACGACGCTCTCCTTCCGGCTGTAGATATTTGAATTCTCTTTCTGCGATGTTGGGCTGTTCATCTGCTCCATCTCCTGAGCTAGAAGTCTAAGTTCAAAAATGCTACGCTCCAATGTGGTCGATCAATCAGCATGCCTTAAACCCGAGTGCCAGCCGAGGATTAACCACGATCTTCCCCGTGTGGCATCATTTTATACTCTTTTTTTCTCATGATGATTACGTGTCAGCTAGCACCGAATCATATATTGTGCAATAGGTACGTACATGCTGGATTGCATGCCTTCTCATGGTGCGTACATGCCGGTCAGCATTGCACAATTCCATCCCCTCCGGTTTCAGCCAGATGCATCCTGTCCTTGCCACACCACTTCCCCATTCGCCTTCCTCCCCAGCCTGGTTACTTATTCAACATTTCAACATGATTTACTTTTAGCCTTTCAGCTTAACTCATTTCTATACCTTCATAATTCCTTAATTAATAATCAAACAGTCATTTAATCACATCTATTTTCCATTGTTACATTAATCACAATATTTCATTTTACATTTTTTAATACAGAATCAACTTCTATCAGTATACAGCTTTGGTTATTTTTATCTCTTACGCATTACTCACACACTCAGATGGAGAGTCCCTAAATGTCCAGTTGTTCATCTTCAACTATCACTGACAATGAAAAAGTCCCTTGTTTCCCACTCTCAGGCCCCTAGCTGAAAAGTCCTTTTACTTTCCACCATCAAGGCTCGATAATGGAACCTTCTATTTTTCACCTTAAGGTTAACAAGTGTCCCATCTTAAACTTTCTGCTGTTTCCAATAGATCAGGGATCTCAGCTTACTTGATAAGGGAGCCAATATTTAGTTTGAAGCTGAAGAAATGAAGCAAATTTGTTAAAATCTTCAGGGAATTTCTGAGAATGAAATTATGACCAACTATTTTGTGTGAAGTCTGCACTCCAGAGAAGAGCAGCACTGGCAAAGAAGTTCCCAGAACTGTGGAGGATTCATTTTTTAACCAAAGTGGGGCAATATCAGACCGGTCATTATCAGGGAACCCCTGTTGCCAGAAAGTGAGAGCCCTCCCGTTTGCCGCCCAGTAATAATGCTTTAATACAGGTAGGCCACCCCTGTTCATATTCTTCTGTAGGTGGGATTTAGCAATGTGAGGGGGTTTATCTTCCCAAACAAACGAAAGGATAATTGAATCCATTTGTTTAAAAAAGGATGATGGTAAATAGACAGGAAGATTCTGGAAAAGGTACAAAAACCTTGGAAGTACAACCATTTTAATAGCACTGATGCAGCCAATCATCAAAAGAGGGAGCAGCTTCCAGTTTCTAATATTAGCTTTCAATTTTTCTATCATGTCCAAGATATTTAAGGAGTTTGGGATTTTTGGAAATCTTCAGCCCAAGGTAGGTAAAATGGGTGGTAACCAGTTTAAATGGCAGAGATTCCAAAAAGCAGGGCTCAGATTGTTTCACAAGGGCATCAGTTCACTTTTGGCCCAATTTATTGTGTTTCCTGACAGTTTTACTGAAAGAGTTAATGTAATTCAGGAGGTTAGGAACTGACACTGTTGGATCAGATAAACAAATTAAAAAATCATCCACATACAAATTCACAAGGCTTTCAACATTACCAATAATTACACCATGGATACCTGAATGACCCCTGATTCCTATTGCAAGAGGTTCTAGAGCAATATTAAACAGTAAAGGAGGGGGGGGCTGATTGTGAGTCAAAGTTGCAGATGTCATTCCCCTGTCATAGCTGCAAGCTACTGATGCACATAAAATATTTCAAATATTTTCCAACATATTCAATGTATTTTGAAAGAAATACTGGAATTGCCTTTACACAGACTTTAACATCTGCAATAGTACCTGGTTTATGCCATACAATACATCATTTTCACCAAAATAACATAAAAGCTCCCTGTACACAAGAGCATAGCCCTACAGATCCGCAAGTTGCAGTTTAATTTCAGCTATTCTGCATATGCTGCTTTGACTTGGAGGTCCAACTTTCAGTATTAGCATTAAATTCACTGGTGACGGAAGTATTCAGGCACTAATGCCATTGAATTTTTAAAGTTTTACAAGGTGCTCAGTCTTTCAGGGCATCTTTCTTTATTTCTACTTGTTTGTAGATGCGTGAATAAGAGCCGTGAAGGCTTCATTCTGGGGTAACTGGGTTTCCTCACCACAAACCCACACATGACTAATATGTAAAAACAGAATTGTACTGTTGTGGTTGATTGAGATGGGCCTGATTTTGAATCACAGGACTGCAACCAATGTGCAGCAGTTATATACATGTAAGTAAAGTGCTGCTTTGTTGCTCCATCAGACATTTAGTCAGTTGCTTTCCTCTCCCCTTGAAAGCCTCTGGAAGGAAATGTGGTACAAGGTCAATGAATTTTGTGTGAAATCACATTGAATTTTGTCTCTGCTTCCACTGCAGCCATCTGGTGGCTTGTACAGTATGGTCTAAATATACTCACAGTACAGTAAAGTCACATGTAAAGTTACATATGTCTGAATAAAGAGGAGTCTAACACTATACTTCAAATTGCTTCTCCCATTCCTTACATCCGCTTGTCATTTGTATCACATTTGGACAAACACCTTTGTTGAAGTCTGCTACACTTTGTTTCTTTGCAACTGAAATATATTTTCTGCTATGTGTCAACCTTTAATAAACTTTTATCTATTATTCATGTGTTTAAGGTGGACACAAAGTCCAAGAGACCTATTTCAACAAATATAAAGTCCATATAACAAAGAATGGCCATACAAAAGGGATTGTTTCAAATTGCTTAAGGGACAAGAGCTGTATTCTCAGTGAAATCTAATGTTAATTATTCAAATTAACATTAAGAAACAAAATGGACTCAAGGGACCTAGATAAGTTGTACAATCAGCTAAAAAACATTGGATTACGTAAAACTTTATTTGGTGTGGCTAAAGGCGTTACCCTAATTTGTGTTTCACCTAAACTGTAATCATGGTGCCACATAATCTATCTATATATGAAATTATGCCAATCGTAATGAAATATCGTTGATCATAAAGTAAACCCATATGTATACATGCAAATATATATATATACACACATACATATATGTGTATGTATATACACATACATATATGTGTATATGTGTGTGTGTGTGTGTGTGTGTATATATATATATATATATATATATATATATATATATATATATATACATTCATACACAGTAAAATCAGCATACCCAAATTAACACTGCCAGAGTTGATTTCAACACAAGTGTCTATATGGGTCCACGCCACGAGTGTTAACACTTATTAACAACAACCAGTGTTAGTTAACACTTCTATGTAGTGCTGGACATTAACTCTCGTTAGACCTATAGCATTAAACACAAATAATAGTAATACAGACTATTATAATACAGGTGTTCATGTTTGGTATTATTTGAACATTTATTTTGACATTGGCGATGTAAAGACTTTGATGTTGCTTTACAAAGAGTAATAGCACAGGACAGTGTCTCATAGAAGGCTGGAGGTTGCAACAATTACTCATGCAATGAGATGAGTTCTGTTTAAATCACATCACCTGTGCCTTAGGACCTGCCATGTAATACATGTGACACTGCACTTCTGAGGGGGCTTATTAACCGTGCACATAACTTCATTCATGGTGCAAAATGCGTTGTTTCATAACAGCAACTTTAAGCTATTAGAACATTGCAGAATTAGAACACTTACACACATAACTGCAAACAAACAGCATCTGTAGTAATTTGAAACAATTTACTTCAACTTTGTCCGTAACACAGTGTCTCATGGCATGCTGGGAAATCTTCTTCTGCTGACGCAAACACTTCAAGTGTAAAAGCGAGTATCAGAGTGAAGAGTAAAAACTTCAGAGTTAATATTTATACAATCACACTTACAGGTTTGATTCAGTGACACTTTGTTATTACACTCGATTTTGACACCAACTACTTTTAAAGTATAATGGATTTGACTCTATGAGAGTATAATTAACTCTATTCTTGCTCAAATTTCACTAACACCAAAAATCTAACTCTTCTGAATTTGCTGTGTACATACATACATACACACACACACACACATTATAATTACCTTTTTATACATACATTTTCTACATATATTTACCTTGTTTTTTATTTGGTCTGTCTGAGGGAAGATAGATACATCATGAATTTTAATGCGTTCATCCTTGTTTCACCTCTCTCCCTCCCCACTCCTTCCTTTCCCGCTTTCCCTCTCTTCACTACCCTCCCTCCATCCCCCACTCTTACCCCTCTCCCCCTCTCTCTTAACTAAAACGGTCATGGCAGATGGCCACCCACCACTGAGTCCGATTCTGCTCGAGGTTTCTGCCTCTTAAAGGCAGTTTTTCCTCTCTACTGTTGCCAAGTGTTTGCTCATAGTGGGAATTGATTCTGTAAATAATGTTATAAAAAGAGAGAGAGTGTATTATATGTAAATAAAATTGTAAATACTTTGAATCTTCTGCTGTTATGTTGCAATATTTGAGCTGGTCAGCTGTTGATTTAAGGATGGATGGCAGGAGATGTCATCCACTCTGATGGAAATCTTGACAAATTCATCCCTCCTTCAAATAAAACTTAAATGTGATACTTTATCCTGGATAATAAGGGTTACCAATACTGGGTAATGTCGGTGTAATTCACTTGTTTTGGTGTCATTCAACAAAAGCAAGAAAAAAAAACATGATAAAAAGAGAAAAATTCGAACTTAAAAAAAAAACATAGAACTTTGGATAGTATGGGTTTTGTTTCTTATTTTTTTATATATGATTTATGTTTTGAATTTAACAAAACAAAACAAAATAAATCACACTAGACATAGGCCATCAAACATATGTCATGGCAAACAAAACATAGAAGTCCATTAGATGAAATGAAATAAATGTGAACACAGTGGAAGTCAGCGATATGGACAGACAAGACTATAACCAGAAAAGATAATCCAAAAAAAACTAAAAATTGATTTTAAAAAAAGGAAGAAAATACAGGACTGTAGGTGAGACTAAGTGGTTCAGGTAGAATAGCCGTTGCCATGGTGTGTTGATTAAACACAGGAAACATGAAACTCCTTTTTACCAGTAAAATAAATGGTGAGGGAGAGGATGTGTGTGGTCTACAGGGAAACATAAGGACCACAGAAAATATTCAGGACATATAGAATATGGCTGTCATTAATAATAACACTGAACAACATAACTAACAGAGGATGAACAATCCAAATCAGTTCAACATACCAATATCAATGACATAGGTAAAAAGTGCAGTTACACTAAAGCATACACATTTCTCCTAAATTACAGCATTCATAATATCAGCCTGGATAGTTATTCAATACATAAAGAAACACTAGGAACACAGTGAGTTGAATTCATACATCACAAGCACATAAAATATCTGAAAACGACAACATAATAACATATTACTCCGCCCTACAATATTGCAGCTTGATTGGCCCTGTATTTACTCTTTAACTAGCAGTCGTTTAACTGGGGAAATGCAGGTCTCTATAGAATCTCAGTGAGCTAGTGCAAATGTAGCAGGCAGACACTGATCACAATTAGGAAGTCTATATAATAGGGACTGAGGCGATCTCAATCTGCAGCCAAGGTGGAGTTTGGTTATTGGTGCAACACCAGTACAAAATAGACCAAACATTAGCAGCCCAGTGGTAGTATAAAAAGTTAAGTGCAAGTGCACCCATTTATTTACATTTTTGAAGAATGTCTTAAATTCTAGGAAGTTTGTTGCTCCATATGAACTGAGAAATCATGCTAGAAAGCGAGTAAAAAAAAATGTTATCAGAGTAATCAGCCAGCTCTGTAGAGTTCTCCAGCACCTCACAGTGGGGCCCCCCAGGGAACTGTACTGTCTCCCTTCTTCTTAACCACCTACACTGCAGACTTTAAGTACTGCACTGAGTCGTGTTATCTGTATAAATTCTCTGATGACACAGCCATTTTGGGTTGTGTTGAGGGCTGGAGGGAGGCTGAATACAGGGACCTGGTCGACCGCTTTGTGAAGTGGTGTGGGGAGACCCACCTGCAGCTCAGCGTGGCAAAGACAAAGGAGATGGTGGTGGACTTCAGGAGGAGGACGGACAGACGTGCAATAGATGTCACATGTACAGAACAAATCAACAGAGACATATTGTACAGTTACAATGAATGATAAAATGATTACAGGATACAGAGTACACAGAGATATGGTAACAACAATAACAGTAATAATATAAGTAGTGGACGTCGTGCAGGACCACAGCAGCAGCCACAATCCATGAGAACCTGCTGGACGAGAGAGCACAGGAACTCCGGGGAAGAAGTTTAGTTAGTAACATGCATTAACATGTTCTAATGAGACATGTATACAGATTTGTTTACATGTTTAATGAGACATGTATGTTTACAGATGGTGATGGTGATGGGGAGAGAGAGAGAGAGAGAGAGAGAGAGAGAGAGATTTGAGTAGAGTTTTCAGTAAAGAGAGATGTGACTACATCTTCAACCAGTACCGTGCCTGACTAGGCATAACCCTGAGAGAGACAGACAGAGAGAGAAAGGAGAGAGAGGGAGTCCCCCGGCAGTCTAGTCCTATAGCAGCATAACTAAGGGATGACCTGAGCCAGCCCTAACTATAAGCTCTATCAAAAAGGAAAGTCTTAAGTCTACTCTTAAAAGTGTTGACCGTGTCTGCCTCCCGAACCCAAAATGGTAGTTTGTTCCACAGAAGAGGAGCTTGATAGCTGAAAGCTCTGGCTCCCAGTCTACTTTTGGAAACTATAGGAACCACAAGGAACCCGGCATTCTGAGAGTGCAGTGCTCTAGAGGGATAGTAAGGTACTATGAGCTCTTTTAGATATGATGGTGCCTGACCATGAAGAGCTTTGTATGTAAGGAGAAGAATTTTAAATTCTATTCTAGATTTAACAGGTAGCCAATGCAAAGAAGCCAAAGTGGGAGAGCTATGATCTCTGATCTTGGTTCCTATCAGAACACGTGCAGCAGCATTCTGAATTAGCTGCAAAGTCCTAAGAGACTTATTGGAGCAGCCTGATAACAAAGAGTTACAATAGTCCAGCCTAGAAGTAACAAATGCATGGACTAGTTTTTCGTCTGATTTTGGCGATGTTACGTAAGTGGAAGAAAGCAGTCCTCGAAATTTGTTTTATGTGGACATTAAAGGACAAATCCTGATCAAAAACAACTCCAAGATTCTTTACAGTGGAGCTGGAGGCCAGGATGATCTCGTCTAAAGTAACTAAGTCTCTAGAAAGAGAATTTCTGAGGTTCTTGGGTCCAATTACAAGAACTTCAGTTTTGTCTGAATTTAACATCAGAAAATTGTAGGTCATCCAACTTTTTATATCCTTAAGGCATGCTTGGAGTTTAGTTTACTGATTGGTTTCATCAGGCTTAATCGATAAATATAATTGGGTGTCATCAGCATAACAATGAAATTAATGGAGTGATTCCTAATAATGTTCTCTAGAGGAAGCATATATAAACTGAATAGAAGTGGTCCTAGCACTGAATCTTGTGGAACTCCATGACAAACTTTGGTATGCATGGAGGATTCATCATTGACATGAACAAACTGAGATCGATCTAAAAAATACGATTTAAACCAGCTTAAGGCAGTTCCTTTGATGCCAATTTGATGTTCCAGTCTCCGTAAAAGAATATGATGGTCAGTGGTGTCAAATGCGGCACTAAGATCTAACAGGACAAGTACAGAGATGAGTCCTTTGTCTGTTGCCATTAGGAGATCATTTGTAAATTTGACTAGTGCGGTCTCTGTGCTATGATGCACTCTAAATCCTGACTGAAAATCCTCAAATAAACTGTTCTTATGGAGAAAGTCACACAGCTGATTGGCTACAGCTTTCTCAAGTATCTTAGAGAGAACAAGGGAAGGTTTGATATCGGTCTGTAATTGGCTAAAACCTCTGGATCTAGAGTGGGCTTTTTAAGAAGAGGTTTAACTACAGCTACTTTAAAAGACTGTGGTACATATCCTGATAATAAAGACAGATTAATCATATCCTATAAAGAAGGGCTAACTAGAGGTAAAACGTCCTTGAGCAGCCTGGTTGGGATGGGGTCTAAGAGACAGGTTGCTGCCTTAGATGAAGAAATTATTGAGGTAATTTGAAGAAGGTCGATGGGAGAAAAACAGTCTAAATATATATCAGGTTTTACAGCTGTTTCCAAACTTGCTGTGTAAGAATGCAGATCAGTGCCCGTTGAGGGCAAGAGGTGATGAATTTAGTCTCTAATAGTTATAATTTTATCATTAAAGAAACTCATGAAGTCATTACTACTTAGACCTAAAGCAGGGGTGGGGAACCTGTTCCACAAAGGGCCGGTGTGGCTGAAGGTTTTCTTTCCAACCAAGCAGCAGCACACCAGACTTGACTCATTTAATCAACTGATCTCAGTCTTCAGAGAGTTGATTGGTCAAACTGTGTGCTCTTGGTTGGTTGGAACAAAAACCTGCAGCCACACCAGCCCTTTGTGGAACAGGTTCCCCACCCCTGACCTAAAGGAATAGATGGCTCAATTGAGCTGTGGCTCTCTGTTAGCCTGGCTACAGTGCTGAAGAGAAACCTGGGGTTTATCTTATTTTCCTCGATTAGTGAAGAGTAATAGACTGCTCTTATTTTCTTTTTCAGAGGTGCAATAGAGTCGAGAGTTGTTCGTAATGAGCCTGTAGTATTATCAACAAGATGTTCTATTTGTGAGGGGCTAAAGGAAGCAGACAAGTCCTCTGCTACATTGAGACATGGCATTGAATTCAATACTGAAGGAATCACTTCCTTAAATTTGGCTACAGCACTATCAGATAAACATCTGCTGTAGGAGTTTCTGCCAAAAGGCTTATAGTCCAGTAATATGAACTCAAAGGTTATTAAAAAATGGTCAGATAGAAGAGGATTCTGTGGAAAGACTATTAGATGGTCAATTTCAATGCCATATGAGAGAACAAGATCAAGAGTGTGGTTCAGACAATGAGTCGGTTTATTTACACTCTGAGAGAAGCCAATTGAATCTAAGAAAGATAAACGCAGCACTAAGACTATCATTGTGGTTGTCCACATGAATATTGAAATCAACTACAATAATTACTTTATCTGTTTTAAGGATCAAGCCTGATGCAAATTCTGCATATTCAGATAAAAATTCTGAGTAAGGACCAGGAGCACGATATACTATAACAAATAGAATTGGCTGTAATGATTTCCAGGTTGGGTGAGTAAGGCTAAGAACAAGACTTTCAAATGAATTATAATTTAGTTTAGGTTTAGGATTTATTAATAGACTTGAGTTAATTATGGCTCCAACTCCATCTTACCATCTGTAAACATGTAAACAAATCTGTATACATGTCTCATTAGTACATGTTAATGCATGTTACTAACTAAACTTCTTTTTCTGTGCTCTCTCATCCAGCAGGTTCTCATGGATCGTGGCTGCTGCTGTGGTCCTGCACGATGTCCACTACATATATTATTACTGTCATTATTGTTACCATATCTCTGTTTACTCTGTATACTGTAATCATTTTATCATTCATTGTAATTGTACAAATATGTTTCTGTTGATTTGTTCTGTACATGTGACATCTATTGCACGTCTGTCCGTCCTGGGAGAGGGATCCCTCCTCTGTGGCTCTTCCTGAGGTTTCTTCCACCTTTTTTCCCTGTTAAAAGGGTTTTTGTGGGCAAGTTTTTCCTCACTCGAACCGAGGGTCTAAGGACAGAGGGTGTCACTCCCTGTACAGATTGTAAAGCCCTCTGAGGCAAAATGTGTTTTGTGAATTTGGGCTATACAAATAAAATTTGATTTGATTTGATTTGATTTGATTTGAATTGAAAGTGCCAGCATACAAGTACCTGGGTGTTACACTGGACAATAAACTGGACTGGTCCACCAACACAGAGCCGTTTATAAGAAGGGCCTGAGCCGGCTTTACTTCCTGACGAGGCTCAGATCTTTTAATGTCTGCAACAACAAACTGCAAGTGTTCTATCAGTCTGTTGTGGCGAGCACCATCTTCTTTGCTGCGGTGTCCTGGGGAGCGGGCATCAAGGCAAAGGACGCCAACAGACTGAACAAACTCATCAGAAAGGCAGAGTCTGTTGTTGGCTCTAAGCTTGTCACCCTGGAGGAGGTGGTGGAGGACAGGAAGCTGGCAAAACTGCTAGCAATCATGGACAATCCCTCTCACCCCCTCCACAAAACATGGGACAAACTAAAGAGCAGCTTCAGCAACAGACTCATTCAACCCCGCTGCTCTAAGGAACAATACAGAAAATCATTCCTCCCTACTGCAATAAGACTCTATAACTCATCTGCCTCTATCAGAGCCACTATCACAAAACTGGACTAAATCTACCTGTCACCTTTTGCACTCTGAACCCCAACACTCTAAAACTGGAACATATACTTCATGTTATACGTGATATGTGCTAATATAAACCATATTGATATTATATATCATATTTATACAATATTCTTATCTTTTACACATTCTATACCATCTCAGTGCCCCGTCTTTCTTTAAACCTCATCAGCAGACATCAAATGCCTCTTCTGTGATGTTCCTGGTGTTGTACAGGCATACATTAAATAATTAACAGACAGCAGCTTGATTTACCACACATCAAAGGTCAACATCGATGGAACTGATTATGGTCTAGAAATGTTTGTTTCTGTGGGACAACAGGGAGGACTGCCTCAGTTTTGCAAAATTGAAAAGATTCTCCTTGTAAACAACCATGTTGTCCTTGTTTGCCAAGAAAACACAAATCATACTACACTGAACACCTGCGATCCAATGAACTTTCACCAGGCAATTTGACTGTTCACACTGTATCAGAGCTCAATGACAAATCACCTCTCTGCATACAACACAGAAGGAAGACTGGTCTTAACTCAGTTCATATTACTTCACTGAAAAGTAGGTTTCTACTGTGCTCAATAATGAAGCCCAATTGATTTGAGCACCAAAGGAAGCAAAGGAACAAAATAGTTCAAAAAATGGCTGAAAGAATGTATAGCTTCAAACCATACCCAAATGACAGGGTAGTGGATATGGCAGCTGAAACTCTAATTACAACTTATCCGTGTCTCAGAGAACTTGGAAATCAAAATGGGTGGTATGGATGGAATTTAAGATGGGGAATTATCGGACCAAGCTGGCCAGATCTGGATGTGCTGAGGTATCCATCAACACAGACAGGAGGAGCTGAAGCAACCCTGAGAACGAGCACCCGCATTCCAACATCAAAAGAGCCAGACGAGCTGAAGTTAACTACCTGTCCAACTTTCCCAGAGGAGAGAACGAAGCCACTCTGGAACAAATGAGACTACAAATAATACAAGAGGTTGAAAAGACAAAGAGAAACAAGATACTGATTGGAAAGCTCATGCAAACAACTTTTGCCCTACGTCGCCAAGATATTGTTCAAGGAAATCCACAGATGAGGGACTTTTTGGAGAGATGGCCAGCCCTACAAATGGAGTCACAGGTAAAAACTGCTAGCTTTGCTGCTTAAAACGTGTAATGGATGCATTATGTTTTCCTGTTAAAACACAAGTTGAAAAATCTACATTAATCTATGTACATTTATGTGTTTGTATGTCTGCAGGTGTTTGCTGAGTTCCATTGCATTACAAATGTGAACCTACGTAATCAGTTCTACTGTGAGCTTGACAGAGAGAAGGCCTCACAGACAGGGAAGACAGCAGAGGCACTCCGAGAGATCTTCAGGATTTATGACCGCCATGTAAGTTTAAGAATAACTTTGCTGTGAGCACAATGATGGTTATTGATGATCATTTTATGATTATGTAATCTGAACTGGTTTGATGTGCTGGAAAATATTGCTATAATGATTATTATGTTTGGTTGTCAATCTAGGAAGAACATGATGTAAACATGAGACACTGTCTGGCCCTTCGTGCCCTCC
Source organism: Sciaenops ocellatus (assembly GCA_033000465.1). Lineage (NCBI taxonomy): Eukaryota > Metazoa > Chordata > Actinopteri > Sciaenidae > Sciaenops > Sciaenops ocellatus. The sequence continues at coordinate 984,304 of CP136870.1, forward strand.
CGGTGTACCTAAGAGAGGATGACTCTGAGTTCTTCAAGACCTGGAATGTAAGTATTTAGTGCACACAGATGTGTCAATATCAGTGACATGTAACGTGAAATTTAGTATGGGAAACCAACTTTAATGTCTCTTTTCAGGTTCAAATCGATGGACAGGTTTATTTTTTTCTCAGTACAATGCTAAAATGTGGTAGGTACAATGAAAGAGTGATTGGGGGCCTCCTCTCCAAATTAGAGAGAAATCCACAGTTTGTTTCATGCAAATCTGTTTATGTAAGTGTATTTGAATCCAATATGAATCTTCAGCTGTCTGAGTTAGAAAAAATATGTTGACATTGTTAATGATGCATGACTTTCAACCTTTCTACTGGAATTAGCCTCGTAATTGGATTGTTTGTATTTTGCAGCAAGAAGATGAGCCAGCCATTGCTGACACTCCTTTGGGTCTCCTTACTGTGGTCACTGACAACACAACCCATTTCAGCCCCAAGAGCATTTCTGTTGTCATCGAAGATGAAATTGTTGTGAGTGATCTCCCTAGGTTGACTGATGCACAAACTGCTGTTTGGCTTGATATATGCTTTGCATTTAGACTATCCAAAGAAACTCATTCACAAGTTTACCTTTTTTCAGAAAATACTGATGTGTCTTGATGACAGCAAACCACTAAAACCATGCCAACTGAATCTAAAAAATTACTTGTTGAAAGAAGTTTGAATGCACACATGTATAAACAGTCCATCCCTGCATGTGCTTCGCTCAAAATCTGTAACATAGTTTTAACTTAAAGGTGGCTTCAGATGGTAACAGTGTTAGGAACTTGTTAAAGTACTTTGAGACTGTATGTTCATATACTAAGTATATGAAGAGTATGTTTACTACAAGCCGATAGACATATTCAAATCATAGCCTTTTGCTCAGTGTTCCTTTGTATTTTGTTCCAGTGCCTTATCTACCTCACCTGATATTTTACATTCTTTGTGATTGTTTATCTTAAAGGGTGACTTACTTTCCTTGTTTTTCATGGTTTTGTGTCAAAGTCATTATTGGGGACAACAAGTTTTGAAATTGGTCCACTATTGAGTGAGAGTGCTACAGCCTACAGCCGCAAATTTGGCTACGATGGAAACTTTGTAGGCAATTGTGTGCTGTCAACCTACTTCCACTAAAAGTGCATGTTTTCTGGCTCAGATTGTTATTGTAAGTCTCTCACAACATTATGAAAATGACCCTACAAAAGAATTAAACATTGTTTTGAATATTTCACTTAATCTGGTCTATGAAATCTCCAGAGGGTCACAGCACCCACAGGATCACCACCAGTTTCCAGAGTTTCGCAGCCTTGCAGCAGCTGGTTCACCCTCACCCAGAGATAATGTTTAATTTCTCTGTAGAAATGTGTTGTCAGACACTTAAAATAACAATCTGAGCCTGACAGAGGCAAAACAAGCACTTTTAATGGACATATGGACACAAGGATTACATTGTAGCCCATTTCATGGCTGCAGTGCGCTGACTTAGTGCTTCAAAATTTGTTGTCACTATTAGTCACTTTGACACAAAAACATGTGATTGAAAAAAATCCTTTAAACAATCGGAATTGGGGCTCTTTATTTAATTTTCATTCGTTTAAAGTTAAATATCTCTTATTTATTAATTTTTATTTATTGGTTATTTTTCTTATTTGCACTTCTAAAGCACCTTTTTTATTCATTATTTTTAGTAATTGTGCTGCTAATAGAATAAAATGATGCATTGTCACTTTTTCAGAAAAAAAATACAGTGGAGGTAGTGAAATGAAAGTTTGGACTTTGCTGTTAGGTTTTTAGAGAACTGTTCAGGAATCAGTGTTCTTAACTCCTGCTTTTAAAATAAATCAGGCTGTGACATTTTGTTTTATTTGTTGAGTCCATTTCAAGTTCTCATTCATTACCTCTCTATGAGACTACGTGGGGGTATGGCTCTTTCTGATTTCGGTTACCTGCAATCCGCCTACTTTTTTTCTGAATAACTGCCAGGACCTGTGCTGATTTCTCAGGGACCCGCCTGGGTCAGACAGACACAGTTCCTGAGGACTTGGCGAATCCGGCCCCCTGGATCCCAGAGTTGCTGCTTTCCCAGTTCCCTCCGTGTGGGCATGGCGCCTGCATGGCCTAGCGATCCATGTACGGCCCGTACCACTTCCACCACGGACTCTTCTGGAACCACCCTTCCTTTGGGTGTCTGTTCCCACTTCTCACTCCCGACTACGACAATCCTCCTCTGTTCTGCTAGGCTCGACGCCTGTGGCTCCACACCTGCTGCGGCCTCCGTCGTTGCCATCTCTTTTTGTCTTTGTCGTTCGTGTCGTCTGCTCCTCAAAGCCTCCCTTAGTGCCTCAGGTTTAGGGATGAGTTGCAAACTAGATGGGCTACTCAGCGTCGTGCACGGGATATAGCTTGACTGTCCCCATGGACCGCTCTATCTCCCGCTCCTCCTTGAGGATCCTGGCGGGCAGGTGACCCAGCTTTACCCACTGGTCACCCAGCAGCACTGCCGTCCTGCAGCGCTGCTAGTCCGGGGCGCTCGGGCGGTTGCTCTCTCTGCTGCACACCCCTCTCCGATGCTCAGGCAGAGCTCCTCTCTGCCGCACGCTGGCTCTTTCTCAGGTCGTTTCACACGAACATTGGTGGATCCCTCAGACGGCAACTCTCTTCCGCTGGGGTCCCTCCTCCACTGGGGTTCTTCCTGAGGCCCGATGAATCTTCTCCGTCGTGCCCCACGTTGGGCGCCACGTGTTCGATCCCGAGTTACCCCTGTACAGGTGGTACTGGTCCAGCTCTCCGTTTAAAGGGTCCGATCTTCAAGCCCGTGGGTATTACCCTGTCGGGTCAAGTCAGAGGACTGTTTAAGCTGGTGGCGAGGAGACACGCCTAGCTTCTAACTGCCTTCATCCGGACGTCTGCCCTGCTTACTCTAGCATAGCACCTGACCGAATAGCCTCAGGGCCAAATACTACACTAGCCACGCCCGTTAACGGCAGCTCTCCTCTAAATGATCGTGGCACTTGGTGTGGTTGCTAGGATATTTTTTAGTAGCTTGGACAGTAAGCTCCAAGGGTCTGTTAATTTCGTGGGCTAGAGTAACCTGTTAGAACCTTCAAAGATGTTGAACACACTATACCTGATAATTACACCCTTCAGGGATGCTACAAATTCAATGTCCACAATTTAATCTTTAACGGCATTTGAAATATTTATTGCAAAATTAAGCAAGGGCGGGCATACAGCATCATTTGATTCAAAATTGATTGGTTACTTCCACTAATGATACTCAATCTTATCTCTAATACTGAGAAGATATTTAATTTCTAACAGTGGTGTGCAGGCTGTAGCTTGGATGATCAGTTGTTCAATTTGAAGAGAGAGAGGGAAGTGGTGCACGGGCCCTGTACGGTCCTTCCTTGACTGCCAACCTTATTAGTTGCTGTTGAAACTCCTTCACCCTGTCCAAAGTCTGGAGGGTCCCTGTTCAGACCTCAGCCGTTGCTGACAGGATGGGAGAAAGGTAAAGGTGAAATAATCCTTCTTCAGCCAGGTTGATAACTGACCAGTCTTCAGCCTTGATGGCAGGATGAGAAAAAGGTGAATCCTCTTCGGCCAGATTAATGTCCCACAGCCAGGTGGCAATGGCTAGCCCCGATGTGGTTGATCAATCAGCATGCCTTGAACCCGAGTGCCAGCCGAGGACTAACCCCGATCCCCCTGGGGAGTTGTCTTTTATACCTCTTCCTACTATATGATTCCCCCCCCCCTTTCTCTGATCCATCCTGCTGCATCCTCTCTGTGTAGTGCATTTCCTTTCTCACCTCTCTCCTTTTTTGGTCAACATGCCACACTGCACTCTACCATCAAGTTACTCAATCAACATTTCATCATGATTTACCTTTATCCTAGTTTCCAACATTTTCATGTATTCATAATTGTTAATAATCAAATAATCAGTTATAATCATATTATCATGTTTCTAGTCATTATCACATTTATCCTAACACCTCATTTCTTAATACCGAATTAACTTCAATCATTGTACAGCTTAGCTATTACTCTCTGCGCATGCCTCACACTGATGGAGACTCCCTAGGTATCCTATTGCGTAACTTCCCACTGCCACCGTCTCCGCTCATGCCTCACTCAGACGGAGCATCACAGGTATCCTGTTGCACCACCTTTCACTGTCGATGGTAGATTCCTTATTTTCTGCTTTACTTTCCACTTTTAGGGCCTGATGAGAGTCTCATATCACCTTTCTGTGGGTTTAGTGAATCAGGGATCTCAACTTTCTTGACAAAGTTTATTGCACACTCCCACCTTGCTTTAATCATCAGGTATGTGTAACGGACCACAGTGGCTTCTGTCTCAGTATCTAGTTACATTTTTGCTCCTTGCTTCAATTTGGAATCAGGGATGATAAATTTCCTAGGGATTTTCAATACCATCATTTTTATGGTGATGCTTTTTGCTTGATTATGTATTACTAGTTTCTTAAAATATATTTTTTCACTTGGAGGTGCCGGTTCTAAGCCACTATGCTTGCATCTTTGGTAAGGCTGAAGGTCCTTCAACCTCAGAAATTCTCTGTGGTAAATGGTTTTGTTTTGGAGAGGTTTGGCTTCATGTTTTCAGGACCTAGTAAAGGTAGTTGTATATAGTTCTTGTAAGTGAATGGCCATTGTTTCACTTGTACTTGATGTTCAAAAACATTATTTCTGGAGCATCTTTCATCCTATTTGGAACAATGGTTAAGGTTGAAAAATGTGTGAGGGATGAGGGAGGACATTATGTTATAGTGAAGGGTCTGTTATTTGGTAAGCATATATCTATAATGAATGTATACTATCCTCCCAATCATCCAACAGAACTGATCACTGTCTAAGAGTCGAACACCTTCTAAAAGGGGCAGAGCAGCAATAGGACTGTGTGAGGAGATGGGGTACCTTGATGTATGTGCATATAGTTCAAGAAGAATAGAGTATTTTTTAATTCCCAAGTCTAATTTAAATTATGATAACCTCTTGTTCTATTGGAAATATTACAGTCTCATAGCCATAGTAGTCATAACCCTGTATACCTCCAGCTGATGCATGAGGGCCCCCCCCCCAAGGTGTGGAGATTTAACTTCTCCTTACTGAGTGACCCTAACTTTGTCTCTTATTGTACCTCTGAATTTAAGATATTTTACACAATCAACAACACACCTGACATCTCATCTCATCTCATCATCCTTCAACTCTGTGGGAAACAAGCAAGGCTTACTCTAGAGGCCTAATAATTTCATATGTGAAAAGTAAACAACGAAAAGCACTGGAATGTCAGAGGGAGTTGGAAATCAAGCTGGCAGAAGCAGAAAACACTAATGTTACAAACCCCTCTGAGACTAATTTTAAAACAACGTTGGCTGTCAAGGCTTCATTGAATTCCTTACTTACTCATAAAGTCATATAGTTAGGGCTGGCTCAGGTCATCCCTTAGTTATGCTGCTATAGGACTAGACTGCTGGGGGACTAGACTGCTGGGGGGCTAGACTGCTGGGAGCAGACTAGACTGCTTAACTCAACCGGTCGTGGTGGATGACTGTCCACCAATGAGCTTGGGTGTGCCCGAGATTTCTGCCTGTTAAAAGGAAGTTTTTCCTCGCCACCGTCACCAAGTGCTTACTCATGGTGGAACTGTTGGGTCTCTGTAGATAATATTATAAGAGTACGGTCTAGACCTGCTCTGCATGAAAAGTGTCATGAGATAACTTTTGTTATGATATGGCACTATATAAATAAAATTTAATTTAATTTAATTGAATAAAGCCGAACAGTGTATTAGATTGGCTAATCAGAAGTTGTATGAATTTGGTAACAAGCCGGGTAAATACTTGGCTAGATTAGTAAATAAGAAATCTGATTCCCAATGCATCTCAGCCATGAAAGATGTCAACGGTAATAGGAAAACTGAAGCACAGGCTATTAACAAGGTATTTAAGCATTATTACAGCCAGTTGTATAAAAGTGAACAACCCACCTAGAGGTTTTCTGAAACTTTTTTTTCCAACTTAAGTCAATCTAAGGTCACATACTCACATAGGGAAACACTCAATAAGTCAATTACAGAGCAGGAGGTCAGGGGAGCTCTGAAGTCTCTTAGATCAGGCAAAGCCCCAGGTCCAGATGGGATGGGCTGTGAATTTTATAAAGAGTTCCACTCCTTAACAATACAACCCTTGCTCAATATGTTTCATGACTCGCTGAGGAATGGCTCCCTTCAGATCATTAATGGAGGCCAATATCAGCCTTATTCTTAAAAAAGGGAAAGCAGATGATGACTGTGCTTCCTACAGGCCTGTAAGCCTGTTGAATACAGATCTTAAATTACTCTCTAAGGCTCTGTGTCTAGAAACAGTTCTGCCATCCCCTATAAACAGGGATCAAACAGGATTTATGGTTGGCAGAAATTCGTGTAATAATATGAGGAGGCTTCAACCCTTCAACCGGGTCGAGTGGCCATATCTCTATCAGTTCCTGATATCAGACTTCACCAACTGACCTCACAGCTACGCTATATTTCTGATTGGATTATGAATGATAATGAGTCGATATGGCTTGATTTAGACTCTTACTAACTTAATCAGTCATTAAGAGGTGTTCTGTTTTCGGGACAAAAGAAGATCAAGACTCTTATTGGTGATAATTTCATTATAAATGCCACTGTTAAAGCCTGATGGGATAAGAGAAGACTGGAAGGTCTAGAGGGACAACTGTCCTCTCTGTCACCTGTATGGGCAGTGTCGATTTCCCCCCTGGGACCACTGATAAGGGCTTTAAGCTATGGAGCCTAAGGGTATTGTAGGGTATTGTCACTATTGGGCATTTATATCAAAAGGACATTTTACTCCCATTTGATCAAATATGCAAGAAATATAACATTCCTCAGAATTACTTTTTTAGATATCTCCAGATACGGAGTTTTCTAAATAGCCAAAAACACACTGACTTCTGTAATCAATCCTCTCCACTGGAGAAAATAGTCTCAGTTGGAGGGAAGAAAGGTATCCTGGGGTTCGGGTACAGACTACTCTCTAAATGTGATGCCGGTAGACCTGCATTCACGACCATAGCATGGAATGTAGACCTCAATATAGACTTTGATGAGGCAATGTGTTTACAAGATATGGGAATCAGCAAATATCTCAATTTGTAACAGGATGAAGGAGACTCAATTTCGATTGTTACACCGTCTACAGATCACTCCCCAGCTCAGACTAAAATGGACCCTAATAAGTCTGAATTATGCATGAAGTGCCACACTGAGGTTTGTACTTTCATTCATTGTGTATGGACGTGTAAACAACTGAGTACTGGGAAAACGTTGTAACTTTCCGTGGCTGCCGAAGTCGGTTTGTGGATTTGCTTGAGAATAAAAGAGCCTTTATTCGCAAAAACGAGTGAGGTTGAGATGCATCTCCTTTGCCATTTCCCTATCCAATCCCCCTCCTGTTCTCCCAGGCTAGCTTTATACCTCCAGACAAAACCAACAAACATCCTTAGAATGTCCCTTTATGGGACCTACATCTGTTGTCACCTTTTTCTGGCTGACTTTACCATCTCAATCTTTACCATTTAAGGACACAAGATAGCCTAATTAGAAAGAAAAACAACATGTTGGGAAGAACTTATTCCTTACTTGGAGAGAGAGGTCATCTTGCAAATTCTTTTAAAAACACACTTCACATTCAGCTGCTTCAACAGATGAGATCAATAAATTACTCTGAAAGGTTTGTTAGAAAATACACTACATTCCCCCCTCCGTGGCTTCCTAAAGTCGCGAAAGAGAAACACAAAATTCAGCGCAGAGCCTCCGTGTTATTATCGAATTTCTTCTCACTTGTTTAAACCCAACAAAGTCCTTCTTCTTCAACAATCAATTTTATTTCCTCATCCATCCTACAATTTGAGTCAGTTAATTTAGTATTTACTCTTACATTAAAATCATGTGCGCACATTAATTTAATTACCTTTAGACTAGGTAAACTATTCAATTGTTCTAATAAGGTCAAATTCGTAGGCTAATCCCTCCCAACTGGCAGAGCTCTTCCCAGCTACTTCTTCCCGAAAATCCCAGAAAGCACACTCTATTCACTTTATCAAACAACATTTATCATATGAGTGCAGCTGAAAAGAGGTCTGTCCAAGTTAGGCTACCATCATCTAGTCAAAACCAACTCTAGGAGATGTAAAAAAAAAAGTAGAATGATGGTCTCCTAATCTATAGAAGATCTCACCCTCACGCCAATCAGGATGAGGCACTTCTCTCCAAGTTAATCATGTCTTATTGACAACAAAAATATCATTACAGAATATTATCATCATTTAACCTCATTCATTACAAAGAACTGAATCAAACTGTACTATGCAAAAGAAATATAAAATATATAAACATAAAACAAATTATATCCAGTTGGAACTAGCCATGTTGCCTCCAAATGTAACAAATATGTCTATGGTTGTCTAACAGAAATCAATGTTCCTGTTGCTTGTCCAGGGCTTGCAGTCCATTTTATTGTCCATTTATGAGTCTCTGAGTCCAAGTGTAGGAGCCACAGACCAGCTGTGCACTTGCTGGTCGACCTCCCCACTTTATCCTGAAAGGACGAGAAAACACAAACCAACCAGTATCTTGCAAACTTCTGATACAGTGTAACATAAGCCGATACCATTATCAAATGATCATAGATCAGGCGTGTCCAAAATCCAAGTGTGAACCAAAATCATCTTTCACTATTTACTGAGTAATATTTCAATTATCCCCCCTTGTATCTAATTAACATACTTGACAAACGTATCACATAAAACAAATCAAACAACCATGTATACATATGTAACCCCTGTTCTATGTATTAAGGCTAAAGGACTATCCAACACCTACCTTACTGTTTGCCTTTCAATAGAAGGGGCCTGAGTTCATATAACTTTTTATTAATTAGTATTTCTATTTTATATCTGCGTTCCTTACCACAACACTTATACAATTCATATAAATCAAGGACACAAAACACTGTACTTTAAATCCAATTATCCTGTATCAGGTATTTATTTATAAAAACAAATAAATTTGAAAATAATGTAAAAATAAATAAAATTGGCTTCAACAAATACAATCATCAAAAATAACCTTGAATTTAATTCAAAAACCAAATTGGTCAATACCTTTTATATCAATTAAATATCAGTGGTACCGCTCAATGAATAAATCTATAAACAAAACAAAAAAAAGCCGGCAAAACCCAAATATCCAAAACAAAACGTTGCAGGCCTGATACTTGCAATTTCACCGGTGTTTCTTAAAATCAATTTAAAACAAAAATGGCATCCAACGTAGGCAGGGATGAGTCAGCAGGATGGCAGGATGAACAGCAGCAGAGGAAGAAAAAGAGGAGAATAAAAGGCCTCAGGTGCGCGCCATCATCTTTTGAAACTGCAGCCAGCACGGGTCCCCTCTCGGTCCCTGTCGTCTCCTTCAAACAAATTAAATCATCTAAATGTCCATGGCATCACTATTTTTAGGTAAAATTAGCACTAGCAGGTAAAAAAAGTAAGCTAACATGACGATAGCATTTCATATAAATGAATAAACAGCATTAACGGCGAGCGGGAAAGTAGGACTGACCGTTTATTATAAAACCTCACTGTAACTATACATCACAGCAAATAGTTACCTTGGAAGATGAAGTCAAAATATACTTTTATGAAGAAAACTGATCGTAAGCTCCAATTAAAAAAATACACTTTTCATTCAATCTCCCCTCTGACAGACAATGCTTTTCTGTGGCTTTCCTCCTGTCTGGTCGGCAAAGAAAGACAGTGCCACTAACGGAGATTTTGGACCCGGCGACAAAATCCCGCCTCTTAAACAAATAACAAACACAGATTGGCTGTTAAAGCACTTAACATCCAATGAATAAAAACAACTCAAAACCAAGTTAGATCTGAACCTAAACAAACACTATTCAACCTAACATGGAAAGTGGGATGCATTCAAAGACCATAGTAAATTTAAAATTTAACTTTGTTTAAAAGCAAACATCTATTTCAGTTTCATATTTGATCTCATTAACCTTTGTACATATTAAACATATAATTACACATTAGCATGTTGGCTGATAAATAGTTTTAAATTCATATTTCAGCAACTGGGCTACACATAGATTACTCAAATGATACTCATCAGGAGTGTCCACGACATGACCAGTCTGCTCCTCTAGATCTTCCCCATCTTGATCTTGCAGGCGTGGTGTTTCTTTTCTCTGTGCCTTAACACAATGTGCTAAGTGATATCATGTTGGAGACCCTTTAGCTCGCACCGCCATTCCTGTACAGCCTCAAATGGTCCCTCTCGATGAGAGTTAAACCATATTCGTAGTGAGACTCCTGTTTGGGCCCCGGATGAGGCTTGTTCTTCTGAACACCTTCACAAACACCTTGTCTCTTACATTGTTCTTTTCTGTCTCTGTTCTCCTCTCCAACCTCCTGCTGTTGTTGTTGCTCCTGTTTTTTCAGAGACATACCCAGATATACTCCTATGCAGAGTAGTTAAATACTTAACATATCCTTTCATCTCATCTTTCAAAGGAGACAAACTTGGACCTTTACCGCTCATACGTAAACAAGGAGTTGGCATTTGTTTGCCCGTAAGCAACTCATGCGGTGTCATATGTAACTCACCCAATTCAGTTGAACGACATGCCATTAACGTATTAATGTATATGTATGTAATATTTAATCTACCACAACAAGCATATATCTTCTTCCTTCAACAGGATGTTATCATTTCCACAGTCAATGACTAATTCACGCATGGTACCTTTAGGCGTTGGAATATGTCCAGGAGGTGTCACTACACCCTTCCTGACATTATTCATTAAACAGATCGTACATCTTCCTATAAAATGATCAATTTACTCAGGTAAATATGGTACTAAACAGCCATACTCTCTTGTTATTTACCCAATTATGGTGCCAAAAGCCATACTCTTGGTGCCAAACATACTCTTTTGTTATTTACCTTTTAACCTAACCTTCCCACTGGCAACATGGGCTTGCCCATGTGCCTTCTTTTACGGCAGGACCTGCAAGTCTGATCTGAGCCTTGAGTACCTCTCTGCTTCTAATGTATGCAATCATGGGTTCCCCTTCCTCTAAGGTTGGCAAAGTCTCAGCTGGGTTCACTGTAGTACACCTGGCTAAGGCATCATCCTCCTGTTCTAAAAGCCAATAGTTTCTGAGCCTTGGCATGGTCAAAGTATACTTGCCATGGTTCAACAAGTGTCTGAAATTGTGCTGGGTAAGGACTGTCACTGGATAACCCCTATAACAGATGATGCCTTCTCATACATTAAAGAGATTCCTAATGTTGCTCTATAGCACAGTGGCAATCCCAGTTCTATTTATGAAAAACCTTATGTCCTCGCTCTGCTAATATCTGTAACAGCTTAACTGAATCTTCATGACATGTTTCTTTATCAAATGAAGAGATAATTACTTAATCCATATATTGACACACTTTGCTGGTGATTTCCTGCCCTATGTCTTCTAAATCTTCTTTCAATACTTTGTTAAAAATGTGAGGAGAGTGTTTGTATCCTTATGGTAGTCTTTGATACTGGTAAAACTACTCCTTATACGTGAACCGAAATGTGTTGTGACTTGACACTGAGGGGAACTTTGAAAAACGCTTTACACAGGTCCAAAACTGTAAACCATTTAGCTTCTGGTGGGATTTCAGCTAACAAAGTGCGTGGATCTGGTACCTCTGTAGGGAAATCAGTCACCACCTCGTTTACAGCTCTCAAATCATGTACCAAACAGTAAGAACCATCTGGTTTCTTCAAATGCAGCTATGGTGTATTGCTCCGAGGGTTCTGCGTTATCTTTAAAACACCTGCGTGCAATAGTCCTTTAATCTGTGGTTCAATCCCCTGTATCCTCCTTTAGTGGATATTGCTGTTTCCATGGTGGTCTAGCTCCTGATCGGAGTTCAACTGTCAGTGGTTGTGCTGACTTCACGAGTCCAATATCTGTACTGTGTTGTGACCACACACCATCTGGCACTTGTCGCTGCATTTATTCTTTCATATGATCAGAATCTGACTTAACACTGAGCACTGACTCATTTGTCATCTGTACAGTCTATGATTGACCCTGTCCACGAGCTGAGATTGCAATCTTTATGAATTGGTGATCTTCACTTTTCCAGTTAGCAGAGTTTTCCTTTAGTGGCACAAAGTTAGCTTCTTCTGATTCCACCATCATAGCTCCTATAAGCTTTTGTTCGTAGCTTTCATCTGTCTTCAAAGTCACATAAGAGATGCTTTGTGATGGTTAGGATTTGTGAGGACCCAAAAGCAGAACACAGAGACTGGGTAGAGAGGGAGAGAAAAAAAGGGATTTAATGAGCAATGAGATTAGGTATTGGATTGGGGCCTGGGGGTGCTGGAGAGGAGGATCCGTGGCAATGGCTGGTAGGCTGGTGGAGGGGAGAGTGAGCGTGGCTGAGGTGGGGCTGCTGTTTAACTCTGGTCGAGGTAGAGGTTGTGAGTCCGACGGTGAGAAGAGTGGGTTGAGGCTGGGCGTGTGGTAGTTGAGGCACTGGAGCTGGTGGCTTGAGACTCTGGAGAAAATAATACAGGTGGCGGTTAGTTCTCTGATGTTGTAGAGAGATAACAATGAAAAACACTAGTACAGAACTTTTGTAACCACAGGTGATGAGCCGACTATACCGCATGGTAACGCAGACAATCTGGCGAGGAGTGGTGGCAAGGCTGGAGGCTTTATACTGGGGTAAATGAGTGATGAGACACAGGTGAGGGAACCAGGACTCCAGTGCCAGCAGACCACGCCCAGCCTGAAAAACAAAAAGGCACGCCTCCACAAACCACAAGAAAACACAACAGTGTCTAAAATCACCACATGTTTTTTTCAATGTTATATTCTTTATCTAGATATTCATTCCTATTTATCTTCCTTGCTGCCCCTTGCGGGCCCAAGATTATCCAATTTGGATTCAGCTGAATCTACTTTGGCTGTCGTCTCAGCCAATCTTCTGGATCCAAGAGGGCAGCATTCTTGAAATACTGAAGCGTACAGTGGTGTGGGTATTCAGGAAGCTTAACATCAGACATGTTTGTAGTAATGAATTTCTCCCACAATCTAGCTGGTTCCAATAGTTTTCCAATCCAGTACACTGAAGAATCTTCTCCGTCCTGTTTTTTTGTGGTTGTTCGTTTTGAACTTGTTTTGTTTGTTAAGAGTAAAACATGTTCAATAAAGATATTGTTAAAAAAAAAAAATCAGTGACAGTTTTTGACTTTGGACCACTTTAAACTGACTGAGTGCCCCTAGAAACCCGATCCTCCAGAGGACTACTACAGTCCTTCAGATATGGCACACTGTATGCACAGTGTGCTGGTGGCTAGAGGGAGTGTTATAGGATCACCAACATTTGACAGGATTCACTCTGTAGGCAACATTAATGCTGACAAAAAAGAAATCATGCAATCCACCAAATATATTGAGATATACCACTATATTTAATATCTCAATATATTTATTGAAATCACACTGTAATGGTCCTTTTAACACTTCTCTGCTGACACTAACTTAGCAAACATGCACATATTGAGCCTGGTGTCTCTGAATGCAGTTTTTGGTTTGTGCGTGTCCTTCAGTTTCGTCCCTCTGCATGGAAGAAATTTCAGAGGATGAAGAGCTAAAGACTGACGAGTTGAGTAAGAATGGACCTGTGAATCTACTTTACAGAAAGTCTTCAAGTGCTCTGGAATATTGTCTTTACTTGAATGTACTTTATAAGTAAAGACACATATTTGAGAAATATTGATGTAAAAATGGTAAGAATCTGGAGTTACATTATGTTACATTCATTACATTAAAGTGTTTTGATCTGTCATCCCAGTAGCAGCTCTGATCTGCTATCAAAACACCAGAAGCTGTCACCGACACACCTTTTCTGACGACCAATCCATTCACTCCCTTCTTTTACACACGTCTACCAGAATCCGATAATTGATAATTGGGTGCGAGATACACAGCATGCGGGGCCGGTTCGCCTTTTGCCTTGTTATCCGCTTGTCATCTGCCTGCACACACAGATAAACACACGGACCTATAAAGTACACTGAGGGTAAGAAAGAAGGTCATTGTTTAAAACCACCCACCTTTTGCGTTTGTCTATAGCCACTTGGGCAGGGGTCAAATCAAATCAAACTTTATTTGTATAGCCCAAATTCACAAAACACATTTTGCCTCGGAGGGCTTTACAATCTGTACAGGGAGTGACACCCTCTGTCCTTAGACCCTCGATTCGAGTGAGGAAAAACTTGCCCACAAAAACCCTTTTAACAGGGAAAAAAGGTGGAAGAAACCTCGGGAAGAGCCACAGAGGAGGGATCCCTCTCCCAGGACGGACAGACGTGCAATAGATGTCACGTGTACAGAACAAATCAAGAGAAACATATTGTACAATTACAATGAATGATGAAATGACAATGAACTACAAGGAATGATAGAATGATTACAGTAGCAGTGGAACCTGTGATAGAGATAGAGAGACACAGATGCACAGCAGCAGCAAATCATTAACTAATTATAAACTGTAATGGAGATATGGTAACAATAATGACAGTAATAATATATGTAGTGGACGTCGTGCAGGACCACAGCAGCAGCCACGAGCCATGAGAACCTGCTGGACGAGAGAGAGCACAGAAACTCTGGGGAAGAAGTTTAGATGAGATATGTATGTTTACTGATGGTGGTGGTAATGGAGAGAGAGAGAGAAGGTTTGAGGAGAGTTTTCAGTAAAGGGAGATGTGACTTCATCTACAACCAATACCGTGCCTGACTAGGCATAACCCTGAGAGAGAGAGACAGAGAGGGGGGGGGGTCCCCCGGGAGTCTAGTCCTATAGCAGCATAACTAAGGGATGACCTGAGCCAGCCCTTACTATAAGCTCTATCAAAAAGGAAAGTCTTAAGTCTACTCTTAAAAGTGTTGACCGTGTTGGGTGTTGTTTAGCTCAGTTGGTAGAGAATCCGCCCCATGTACAAAGGCTTAGTCCTTACCGCGGCGGCCCAGGGTTTCGATTCCGACCTGTGGCTCTTTCCCGCATTTCATTCCCCATCTCTCTCTCCCTACATTCCTGTCACTCTTCAGCTGTCTGTATCAAATAAAGCTCAAAAAGGCCAAAAAATATCTTTAAAAAAAAAAAAAAAAAAAGTGTTGACCGTGTCTGCCTCCCGAACCCAAAATGGTAGTTTGTTCCACAGAAGAGGAGCTTGATAGCTGAAAGCTCTGGCTCCCAATCTACTTTTGGAGACTATAGGAACCACAAGGAACCCAACATTCTGAGAACGCAGTATTCTAGAGGGGTAATAAGGTACTATGAGCTCTTTTAGATATGATGGTGCCTGACCATGAAGAGCTTTGTATGTAAGGAGAAGACTCTAGTCTAGATTTAATAGGTAAAAAAAAAGAGAGAAAGAGAGTTTTGGGTCTAATTACAAGACTTCAGTTTTGTCTGAATTTTACATCAGAAAATTGTAGGTCATCCAACTTTTTATATCCTTAAGGCATGCTTGGAGTTTAGTTTACTGATTGGTTTCATCAGGCTTGATCGATAAATATAATTGTGTGTCAACGGCATAACGATGAAAATGAATGGAGTGATTCCTAATAATGTTCCCTAGAGGAAGCATATATAAACTGAATAGAAGTGGTCCTAGCACAGAACCTTGTGGGACTCAGTGACAAACTTTGGTATGCATGGAGGATTCATCATTGACATGAACAAATTGGGTTCAATCTAAAAAATACGACTTAAACCAGCTTAAGGCGGTTCCTTTGATGCCAATTTGATGTTCCAGCCTCTGTAAAAGAATATGATGGTCAATGGTGTCAAATGCCGCACTAAGATCTAACAGGACAAGTACAGAGATGAGTCCTTTGTCTGATGCCATTAGGAGGTCATTTGTAAATTTGACTAGTGCGGTCTCTGTGCTATGATGCACTCTAAATCCTGACTGAAAATCCTCAAATAAACTGTTCTTATGGAGAAAGTCACACAACTGATTGGCTACAGCTTTCTCAAGTATCGTAGAGAGAAAGGGAAGGTTTGAAGGTCTGTAATTGGCTAAAACCTCTGGATCTATAGTGGCCTTTTTAAAAAGAGGGTTAATTACAGCTACTTTAAAGGACTGTGGTACATATCTGATAATAAAGACGGATTAATCATATCCAATAAAGAAGGGCTAACTAGAGGTAAAACATCCTTGCGCAGCCTGGTTGGGATGGGGTCTAAGAGACAGGTTGACGGCTTAGATGAAGAAATTATTGGAGTTATTTGATGGGAGAAAAACAGTCTAAATATATATCAGGTTTTACAGCTGTTTCCAAACTTGCTGTGTAAGAAGGCAGATCAGTGCCTGTTGAGGGCAAGAGGTGATGAATTTTGTCTCTAATAGTTATAATTTTGTCATTAAAGAAGCTCTTGAAGTCATTACTACTTAGACCTAAAGGAATAGATGGCTCAATACACTGTAAAATGTAATTGTATATCTTACTTAAAAAAAAGTGACCTTAACTCATTCCAGCTTACTCTGTTGACTATCCTCACTTAAACTTAGTAAGACAACTTTCTACTGAGGCAAGTATTCAAACTCATCAGCTGCAAGTAACCTGTACTTAGAGGTATGAGTGAGCAAGACGCATCTGCATAACCAACAGAAACTTGGCATCATTCAGCAGCTCTCGTTGATGTCAGGGTCTATGGTGTGTTAGTTTCTGTTTTATTTTGATAGTCTTGTCTCTGTGAGTTTTGTCAGCTTCCTGTTTTATGTTGATAGTCTCTGTGACTTCCTTTTCCCAGTGTAATTACCTGTCCCCGCCCTTATGTGTTTCACCTGTGTCTCGTTATCCCTTCCCTCCTGTGTATATAACCAGTGCTCCCCTGTGTGGCAGTGCCAGATTGTCTTGTCTCCCTGAGCAGCTTTCCAGCGTTTTGTCTAGAGTTTATTTCCCGTGTCTGACCGTGTGTGTGTTACTGGTTTCTGAGTCTTCGCCTGCTGATTTGGATACCTTTGACTGCTTCCCCGGATTGTGACCTTGGACTGAAATAAAAGAACTTTTTGAGAACTGATTCTGCTTGCCTGCACTT
Organism: Sciaenops ocellatus; assembly: GCA_033000465.1. Taxonomy (NCBI): domain Eukaryota; kingdom Metazoa; phylum Chordata; class Actinopteri; family Sciaenidae; genus Sciaenops; species Sciaenops ocellatus. The sequence goes on from CP136870.1 coordinate 1,001,555, forward strand.
GTGTCTGGCCGCCTTAGAGTTCTTGATAGAACAATCTGGCCCTGATGGACGCAGCAGAGCAGGGCTCCTGGCTCGCTACCCTCGAAGGACAGGAGCGGCGGCTCCAGCGACAGGAGGAGGAGATTGGACGGCTGCACCAGGCTGTGGCAGAGGCTTCCCAGCGCAGTGAAGCGGCATGTGGAACAGCTACCGCTCAGCTCAACTACATCATCAGGCAGCTTCAAGCCATGGGCTCCGCCGCTCACCCCTCCCAGCCCGCTGAACCTCCTGCGCCGTCGTCCTCATCCGCTCCGGCACCTGAACCATCCTTGGTTTCTGCTTCTTCCCCAGAGGTCAGACCTGTCCGGCTCTCCAGCCCGGAAAGATTCTCCGGGGATTCTGATGACTGCCGCCCTTTTCTCTCTCAGTGTGAGCTCCATTTTGAGTTCCAGCCCACCGCCTTTCCCTCGGACCGAGCTAAAATAGCCTTCATCATCTCATATCTATCAGGGAGAGCCCGGGCGTGGGCCACCGCAGAATGGAGCAGGCGGTCTGCAGTATGTAACTCTCTCTCTCTCCCTTGATACATTTAAGCAGATTTTCCATTCCAACCTTCCTGCCAGAGAAGCGGCGAGAGCTCTACATTCCCTGAGACAAGGAAGACGATCTGTTATGGACTATGCCATAGAGTTCCGCACGCTAGCCGCCGACAGCGGTTGGAATCAACCGGCCTTGGTGGATGCCTTCTTCAATGGGCTCTCAGAGACCTTGAAGGATCATCTCACTCCTCTGGACCTGCCTGTGGAGCTGGATGCCCTCGTTGCCCTAGCCTCCCGCGTCGACAAGAGACTGAGAGATAGAGAGAGTCGCTACACCAGGGAACCCGACCAGCTTGCCACCCCTCCCCCAGCTCCGGCCTCCATGATCAGCTTGCCTTCCAACTCTGTTCCAGAGCCAATGGAGGTTGGACGTACCCGCCTCACTCCAGCAGAACGTCACCGTCGGATGATGGAGGGTCGGTGCCTATACTGTGCACAGCTGGGTCATTTCATTGCTTCATGTCCTCTACGCGGTTCCCTGCCTGCTACACCTTCGAGACCCCGGGTGAGTGTTTCCACCTTGAAAAATGGAGCTCAGAGACAATTAACAAGAGTGAAACTGACCTCTGCCTCTTCTTCTCTGCACAGACTAGCCTTAATTGATTCCGGGGCAGATTCTAACTTAATGGATTCCAGTCTAGCCCAGAATTTAGGCGTTTCATCTGAGCCACTGTCTACACCCCTCCTTGCCACAGCTCTTGACGGCTGGCTTATTGCCACAGTAACTCAGCAGACCTCCCCCATTCAGATGTGCCTCCCTGACGGGCATGTCGAAACGCTCCGTTTTCACCTGTACAACTCCGAGATGCATCCCCTGATCCTAGGGTACCCCTGGCTGATTCAGCATAACCCCCATCTCAACTGGGCCACTGGTCAGGTAATTAAGTGGAAGAAAGACTGCTACCAAAATTGTTTCTAGGACATAGACTCTAACCTCTTGAGTAAGATGCAGCCTAATGACTCTCCCGACCTGACTGGTGTCCCAACCATGACCTACGAGAGGTTTTCAGTAAAAGCAGAGCTGCTTCCCTTCTTCCCCATCGTGATTATTTCTGTGCCATCGACCTCCTCCCCGGTGCACCCATTCCTAAGGGTCGGTTGTACTCTCTGTCCGCAGCCGAGAGAAAAACTATGGAGGATTACATTAAAGACTCCCTCGCAGCAGGACTTATTCGGCCATCGTCCTCTCCAGCAGGAGCAGGGTTTTTCTTTGTTGAGAAGAAGGACAAGACTCTAAGACCGTGCATAGATTACGCCCCTCTCAACAACATCACAATCAAAAACCGTTACCCTCTCCCACTAATTTCCTCTGTTTTCGACGTCCTCAAGGGCGCCAAATTGTTCACAAAATTAGATTTGCGGAATGCTTATCACCTGGTACGCATCCGGGAGGGGGATGAATGGAAAACGGCCTTCAATACGCCCCTTGGCCACTACGAGTACTTGGTCATGCCATTTGGACTGACAAACGCCCCTGCAGTTTTCCAAGGGCTAGTGAATGAGGTCCTGAGGGACCTCCTGTATCAAACTGTCTTTGTATATCTGGATGACATCCTTATTTTTTCCCCTGATGAGGAGTCTCATGTCCAGATGGTACGAGAAGTTCTGAAAAGATTGTTAAAGAATGGACTGTTTGTCAAAGCAGAATAGTGCGAATTCCACCAGAAACAAGTCTCTTTTCTGGGATACGTGATCTCCCATGATCGGGTAGAGATGGACCCAGAAAAGGTCCAGGCTGTGGCAGAGTGGCCAACCCCCACCTCTCGGAAAGAGGTACAACGTTTTCTGGGTTTTGCTAATTTTTACCGTAAGTTCATCAGAAATTTTAGCTCAGTGGCCGTCCCTTTAAGTGCCTTAACCTCTTCCAAGGTTGTGTTTCAGTGGTCCCCATCCTCCGAGGATGCTTTCCAGCATCTTAAGAAGCTCTTCACCACAGCTCCGGTCCTCACCCTGCCTGCAGCTGAACAGCAGTTCATTGTGGAAGTGGATGCCTCCAGCACTGGAGTGGGGCCGTCCTGTCCCAGAGATCGGTAACTGATAATAAGATCCACCCCTGTGCTTTTCTTTCCCGGAAATTATCTCAGGCGGAGAGAAACTACACCGTGGGGGACCGGGAGCTGTTGGCGGTAAAAGTGGCGCTGGAAGAGTGGAGGCACTGGTTAGAGGGGGCGGCCCAACCATTCCTCGTGTGGACAGACCACCGAAACCTGGAATACCTTAAGAGTGCCAAGAGACTCAATGCCCATCAAGCCAGGTGGGGACTTTTCTTTTCACGATTCAATTTCACTTTGTCATATCGTCCAGGGAACCCAAGAACGTCCCAAGAACACAAAGCCCGACGCCCTGTCACGTATTCATGCACCAGAGTCAGACCCCTCAGATCCCGAACACATCCTCCCTGAAACCTGCATCGTGGGAGCCTTCACCTGGAGTGTAGAGGGCAAGGTATTAGAGGCTCTCAGGGCAGTTTCGGCCCCCCCCGAGACCCCCAGGAACAGGTTGTTTGTTCCTCCTTCCCTTCGGGGGGAGGTTATCAAGTGGGCTCACGAAAGTAAGATCTCTTGCCATCCGGGCACCCGCCGAACCCTCTTCAGAGTGTTGGAGCGGTTCTGGTGGACTAACGCTCGGAATGATGTGTCAGAGTATATTGCTGCCTGTCCTGTCTGTTCCCAGCAAAAAAATTCCAATGCCCCACCAGCTGGACTCCTTCACCCTCTGCCCGTGCCGCTGCGCCCCTGGTCAGACCTCTCCGTGGACTTCGTCACTGGCCTCCCGCCATCCGAAGGTAACACAGTCGTCCTCACTGTTGTTGACCGGTTCTCTAAGATGGTTAAATTTATTCCTGCATCCAAACTACCATCTGCCAAACAAACCGCTGAACTCTTGCTCCAGAACATTTTCAGAACTTTTGGATTCCCCAAGAACATTCTATCTGACCGGGGGCCGAAGTTTGTGGCCCAGTTTTGGGAGGCCTTCTGTCAGCTGTTGGGAGCCTCTAGGAGCCTTTCCTCTGGGTACCACCCCCAGACCAATGGCCAGACGGAGAGGGTGAATCAAGATCTGGAGACCGGTCTTCGCTGTCTCTCTTCAGATAACCCCTCATCATGGTCCAAGATGCTCCTGTGGGTCAAATACGCCCACAACACTCTTCCCTCTGCCTCGACTGGCCTCACCCCTTTCCAGGTGGTTTTTGGCTACCAACCTCCCCTCTTCGCTGCCCTAGAAAAGGAGGTCAAAGTCCCTGCTGCTGCTGTCATGATCTGTCGGTGTCGAGGCATGTGGTCTCGCGCCCGCCAGGCCCTTCTCCAGACCTCTGCTGCCTACAAGAAAGCGGCTGACCGCCGTCGCCGCCCAGCCCCAACATACCGCCTTGGACAAAGAGTGTGGCTCTCCACCAAGGATCTGCCCATCCACCATCCTTCCCGCAAGTTGGCACCCAGGTATGTGGGCCCATATCCGATTTCAAAAATCATTAATGACTCTGCTGTCAAGTTAAAGCTTCCCAGGTCCACCCACATACACTCCACCTTCCACGTCAGCCGGATCAAACCAGTCAAGGAGAGTCCACTTGTCCCCGCTGCCAAGCCCCCACCGCCCCCCCGTCTCATTGCTGGTGAAACCGTCTACACTCTCAGGAAACTGCTGGATGTTCGGCGGCGGGGCCGAGGACTACAATACCTGGTGGACTGGGAGGGCTACGGGCCGGAGGAACGCTCGTGGGTTCCCTCCCGGGATATCATGGACCCCCGCCTCATTGCAGAGTTCAGGCCGTTGGGGGGGGGGTACTGTCAGGGTCTGTGGTGTGTTAGTTTCTGTTTTATTTTGATAGTCTTGTCTCTGTGAGTTTTGTCAGCTTCCTGTTTTATGTTGATAGTCTCTGTGACTTCCTGTTCCCAGTGTGATTACCTGTCCCCGCCCTTATGTGTTTCACCTGTGTCTAGTTATCCCTTCCCTCCTGTGTATATAACCAGTGCTCCCCTGTGTGGCAGTGCCAGATTGTCTTGTCTCCCTGAGCAGCTTTCCAGCGTTTTGTCTAGAGTTTATTTCCCGTGTCTGACCGTGTGTGTGTTACTGGTTTCTGAGTCTTCGCCTGCTGATTTGGATACCTTTGCCTGTTTGACTGCTTCCCCGGATTGTGACCTTGGACTGAAATAAAAGAACTTTTTGAGAACTGATTCTGCCTGCTTGCACTTGTGTCTGGCCGCCTTAGAGTTCTTGATAGTTGAACGCACATGCACAGTTGCCCACTGACAAGTGACGACGTGGTTTGAATGAAGCGGTAAACCGTCAACAACAAGGCAGTTGCTGCAGCTAAGTTGTGTCACGGTAAGTTTCACTGGTTTTCTATGTAGCAAACTTATAGTCGTTATCTTTGCCATATAATTTATCCGTAAGTCCAGGTTTGGAGGTTAACTTTATGTTTAATGATTTAGCCATGCCTTGGACTCTCTAGTTGAAATTATAATGTTTATTTAGTGGCGTATTTTTGTTGTTGCTGCAAATCGGTCTTTTGCAGTTATGTGAAAGCTAAAGCTAACCAGCCCTTCACATAACGTTGCTCGATGTAAAACTCTGTAAGGATATTGTAACATTTAGGGATAACTGGAGTTTCAGCAAACACAGCGTGCTTATTAACGGTTGAAAAAGCAACTGTGCTGATCTTTTAGGGACACTCTTCAACTCGGCAAGCATGTAATTCATTCCTCAGCTCTTAATTAAACAAAAAAACGAGTTTGTCGTTGTCCATGGCCCCTTTCTTTAACATGGCGGAGATGTTTTAAGTTTACTGTTGTCCCTTTTTATACTGGTCACATAGGTAGCACGTATGTTTCACGCTTATTAACCAGTCAGTGACAGTAAAGTTATAACTATTAACTGAAGTCACAGACACACTTACCATGCATGATGCACATGAGAATATCCATAAATCCATCCGGGACAGGATGAAAGTGTCATTCTTAAGAAATTCAAGATCTCATCAGTCATCAATCCTCTCTTCTTTGTCAAGTTTGGAAACTTTTTCATTGAAAAAATAGTAATCCAGGCGAGTGTCATGCTTCAGCCAACTCTGTTTACCTGTGCACAGCTGATAGCACACAGCTGATGGGATTGGCTACTGTTATCAGCTGTGGCCCACGTGACCTATCGTCATCCAAAATAGGAAGCAAAAGCATCATGGGAAATTGAGTCCTTATTTCTCATAACAGTAGAAAACTTTTAAATGAAAGAGAGTAGAAATGCAACTATCAACTATTTTTATTAAAGACAAAAATGACAGTTTTTAAAAATTGCAACAAAAAAAAGAAGAAAAAATCACAAAGTTGTGAAAAAAGGGATATATATATATATATTCACTGCTGATTAGTGCTGATGCTTCGAAGCCCAGAAAATGATATTCTGTACAGCCTTAATCTATGCTTGTGCTATGAGTTAATTACAGTTTAACTAATTGATTTTGTTGTTTCTTTTGTAGGTTTCTGAAGACAGACACCTAGCTATGCATTGGAAGTTTAAGTACTGCTTGTTTTCTTCTGAAAAGAGGGCTCAACTATTCAAACACTACCGCTTAAAACATGGAAGCTACGCAAGAACTACTCCAATTCCATGCCTCCACACAGATTGTCTGCGTTCATTTAAGTCATTCAATGCCCTCAAAGTGCATTTAACAAGAAATCACTCCCATGAAGTACATGATGGGCAGACGAGTGGAGCTGATGAAATCCCTGTGATATTCAATTGTCCTCTTTGCAATTTTGAAGAACCCTGCACAGAACTCATTTTTTTCCCCATTTGTACCAACATATTAAAAATAAGGAAACTGTGAAGTGTCCATATGAAAACTGCATTTTTGAGAGCAATGTCTACTCAACATTTAATGCTCATAAATGCAAAGACCATCGGCTTCCCAGTCAGAATCGGTTGAAGCCTGACATTGCCATGCGCAGCACACCTCCTGATTCAGATCCAGACATGTCACAAGATGTGCAAGAAGTTGAGGATTTTTCTAGTGATCCTACAGACCAAGACAAAATTGAGGCAGAAGCTCAAATCGAAAATTTGGATAATTAGTCATAATTTAGCCTCACTCTTTCTTAAACTGCAGGCAGTCTTGCATTTATCGGACATGGCAGTACAGGAGGTAATTCAACAACTAAATCAGCTTGTTCTTCTCTCAGAGCCCCTTTTGCGTAATGCCATTCAGCAAATTCTCAATGAACATGGTGTCAGTGACGATTCAGTCGTGAGAAAGATTGTAAATGTCACAGATCAGGAAGACCCAAACGCAGTACAATCTTACTGTGATATAGTTTTTATTTCTCTTCTGGCAACAGATGACTGCACTAGGCAGCAGGCAGGAACACAGTCTTTCTTTAAAAGTCTTTAGACGGAGCTGCAGTCCAGAAGCACTAAGCAAAAGCTCCGAAGGTGGCCGATGAGTAAACTCCCACGGAGAAGTTGCAGCAACAAGACACCAAACAGGAGCGGACGAAACAACAACAGGAAACACACAGGCTGGGTTCGGAGTCAGGGACGGAAAGCAAACAGGTTTACCGGGGCAGAGACGAAGAGTCCAGGTCAGGAACAAGCGGGGTCGGAACCGGGAAATCAAGCCGAAAAAGAATGCTGGAAAGTTCTGCATGATACAAAGACAATCTGGCAATGTAACGCTGGGCTGGTGTAGCTTAAATAGTGGCTAGATACTGATTAGGAGCACCTGAGTGCACAGGTGAACAGAGTTGGCTGATGAGAAGGGAGTGGCTGGCAGGGAGAGTGAGCAGAGGGGAGGAGAGAGGAAAACTACTGGCAGAGCAGCAGAGGAATGGATTGTGACAGTAAATGCTGTCAAAGAGAATAACTTGTTCTTGAAAATGACTGATGCTGGCCAGTCACTCTCCACAGCCAGTAAAAGAGCATCATATTTTCAGAGGGAATTTCCTACGGTCATGCCAGTTAAATACAAGCTTGAAAAAGACCTACAATCACTCTCTTATGTGGTAATTCTGAAAATGTTACAAAAACCATTAAACAGAGCTGATGTTCTAGATAAAATTCTTACACGAGTGCACCGTTGATGGATACAACACTTACAGAGATGGTACTCACTATCGCGGGAATGATTTTTTTTAAGACTGAGACCTTAAGGATTGTGCATGGCCTTTACATTGATGAGTTTGAGATAGCCAATCCTCTGGGCACTTCCAAAAAAAAACACAAACATATGGTATTTAATGGGTTCTTGCCAATCTTCCCTCAAAACATCGCTCCTGTCTTCACTCTATCCAGCTAGCAATATTATGCAGAGCAAGTGCAATCAAACAACATGGCTATGCAGCTGTCCTTCACCCACTTCTTCAAGACCTGGTCACTCTTGAAAAACATGGTTCTATGTTGAGCAGTTAGGCGGGTGTGTGAAAGGAACTGTGCTCTATGTGTCAGCTGATAACCTAGGTGCTCATTCTTTTGCTGGTTTCCAGGAGAGTTTCACAGTGCAACACCCCTGTCGATTTTGCATGGTAAAGACGAGTGACATCCAGCAAAGAGGTGTTGAGATGTCTCTGTGCATTAATGACTTGATCTCCAAGAAGTACATCACCCTTGAGTCCTTGAACAAAGTCATCAAACATTTTCCTTACAAATTCACAGACAGAACTGATCAGCCCTAGATTGTCCCTGCCACATTTGCCTCTAGAGGTACGATTGGCGGTAACGGCCACGAAAATTGGGCAGTCACAAGACTTCTCCCACTCATGATTGGTTTTGATGTCCCAGAGAATGATCCAACATGGGAAATTTTAATGCTTTTGAAGGATATCTTAGAACTGTCAGCATCATTTAGACTAACAGAAGATTCTCTTGATTTCCTTGATGCAAAGATCTCAGAGCACAGGGGTTTACTTTTAACAGTATTTCCTCACTTCACATTGTGCCCAAAGCACCACTTTGTGGAACATTATCCACAGTTGATGAGGATGTATGGGCCGCTCAGAGATATGTGGACAATGCGCTTTGAAGGAAAGCATAAATTCTTCAAACAAGTCATTCACAACACAAAAAACTTCACGGACTTCCACGAACTCTGGCTGTCTGGCATCAAAGAATGATGGCATACCATGTGGACTCCTCCTCATTTTTCAAGCCATCCATCCAAATGGACAAGGTGTCACTTTCTTTGGTTTCATCTTTACCTGAGAATATTCAGAACTTGTTGAAACAGAGGTATGCATCTCAGAACACTGTCCTTGTAGCATCATCTGTGAGCGTTTATGGCATCAAATACAGTTCAGATATGATTGTGTCTGTTGGTGCTTGTTCATGCCTACCTGATTTTAGGCAAATTCACAACATCCTTGTCATTAACAGTGATGTTTTGTTTCTGTGCAAACATATGACATCATGGTATAATGAGCATCTGCATTCTTATGAGCTATGCAGTCATGCATCATCAATGTCAGTCAACATGCTCTCTGATCTGAATGACCCGTTTCCTGTGGCAGCCTACAGAATCAGGGGCAGAACGTTTGTTACCCTTAGACACTATATTTTGTGCTGATTGGATGCTGAAGATTTTGATGTCAAGTGTCATGAAGTAACTTAACTGATTTTTTTATTGTATTTTTTTAAATCCTCTGTAGAATCGCAACCAACAATGGAGATGAGGACTACACTAAGGATAATTGTCCATGACAATGACATAAGGAAAATTACACTCTCTGCGAAACCACACACACTTGACTCTCTTGTTGAACAGCTTGAGGAGAAGCTGGGGCTTCAGTATAAATTCTCCCTCCAGTATGAGGATCCTGATTTCAATAATGCCCTCGTCAACCTCACTGACATTACTAACCTGCCCGACAAACCCACCCTAAAGATAATCGCTCTGGTTCCAACCCCCACACCAAGCACAGCCAGCACAGATGACACAGAGATCCTCTCTTTTTCCTCCCCTGAAAATCGGTCATCTCTTACTCAGTCTCCATGGCCAGACACTTTCAAAATTCCTTATTTTCCTGTGGACATCGAGTACAGATTACGCCAGGGAAATCTTCTGTATATGAGAGACAAAACATATCTACAAGTACCCAGGGACATGAAGCACAAGATACTTGAAAAGCTTGCCGAGGCAATCTACAGCTTCAAGACATATCCCAGCAATCAAGAATTCAATGATGTTGCAACTGCACTGATTCAAAAACATCCATGCCTCATTGAACCAGGCTCTGCCAATGGATGTAACGGATGGAAAAATAGTATTAAGTTCAAAATGGGCAACTACCGGACCAAACTGCGTCGAGCTGGATGTACAGATGTGGCCATAAATGAAAGGAAAAGAAAAGGCCAAGCTCCTCACACAAGCATCAAAAGACCCAAACAGTTTGAAATCAATTTTCTACCCAATTTTCCTGATGGTGAAGGTGAGACCAGTATACAAACGAAAGGAACTTGTAGAGGAGATGAGGAAACGGCATCCAACTGCTGCTCTGATAACCAAAAACATGGACTCTACTTTTGCCTTGAGAAGACAAGAGTTGGTGAACTTGGAGCCTCCAGTGAAGGACACAATGGAAAGGTGGCCAGCACTCTTTACAGAGGGTCAGGTGATTTAAAACTCTTCCTATCTTTTATGCATTAAGTTTTTTAGTTCTCATATAATTCATTGTTTGTCACATCTTTTATTAACTTACAGAATTAGCTTCAGCGTCCTGCTAGTGAAAAGTAGTCCTAAGAGGTCCAATATCACTATATCTTAAATATTGATTTGTCATACTTTTCCTTCAGATTCTGGCAGAGTTCTGTCGTTTGTCAAGCAAAAACCTGAATACAGAATTCTTCAAAGAACTTGACAAATACATCCCTCGCTTCTTTGAGATTTTCAAGAGCAAGGGGGGAAGTGTTGGCCAGAAACTTCAGAAGTATCTGCAACAAGTCAGACCAGAGGTAAGTTTCTCAGATACAAAGTAATTAATTTTTTATCATGTGGGGAACAAAATACACAATCCCATTATGTGTGCAGAGCTATTAATTGATTGTTCTTTACCACAGGAGTGATGTGTGTTTGACATGATTTTTCAGAGTACAAATATTACTGCGAAGCGAACGGCAGTCCTCCGTGGCCTTCCTGTGATCCTTGGAGATGAGAACACAGACTTCTTCAAGACATGCTTTGTAAGTCGTCTTTATCACCCAAGATGGCGACGCGGACAGTTGCCTCGGTGTGTTGGTGCATGTTGTTTTGTTTTGTTTTGTGCTTTAACTCTGTTTTTTGCGATGGTACCCGGAGCTCTTTCACCAGAGAAGAGCTCATGAACATCAGGGTAACAACACTGGAGGATTTATTTCCTACTTTTCTTCTCCCTACACTGGAAATTTTGGACATTCTGGTCAAAGGTGCGCTCACCTTTGCTCACGCAGTGAAACGCCAGAGGAGAGGGAAACGGGCCGGTGCGCTCGTGCATCTTCGCCAGCGCGGATTACGCACACCTTTACTGGGAATATTTCTCTCTAACGTGCGTCCACTGCCCAACAAACTGGAGAAATTACAACTGCTGTTGGGGAAAAACAGGGACTTTTCTTCATCTGCTGTTTTGTGCTTCACAGAGACGTGGCTTTGTGGATTAATACCGGACTCTGCGCTGCAGCTGGCAGGCCTCCAACTCTACAGAGCGGACAGAGACACGGAACTTTCCGGCAAAACTAAAGGTGGAGGAATCTGTTTCTACATCAACAGTGGTTGGTGCAACGACGTGACAGTGATCCAGCAGCACTGTTCTCCTGATCTGGAATCTTTCATCATAAACTGTAAGCCTTTTTATTCACCCCGTGAGTTTGCTTCATTCATTCTGGTCAGTGTTTACATCCCACCGCAGGCCAACGTGCAGGACGCACAGTGCATGCTCGCCGACCAGATCCTGTGTGTGGAGCGGACCAACCCGGACTCTTTAGTTATTGTCCTTGGTGACTTTAACAAAGGAAATCTCACTCACGAACTCCCCAAATACAGACAGTTTATTAAATGCCCGACCAGAGAGGAGAACATTTTGGATCACTGTTACACCACAGTCAGGGATGCTTATCACGCCGTCCCCCGTGCTGCACTGGGCCACTCTAACCACGTCATGGTCCACCTGATTCCTGCGTACAGGCAGAAACTAAAGCTCTGCAAACCTGTAGTGAAGACTTCAAGAGAGGGGACCAGTGAGGCTGTGGAGGATCTCCAGGCGTGTTTGGACTCTACTGACTGGGATGTGATCAGGACTGCTACCAACAGTCTGGATGAGGCTGTGACATCATACATCAGCTTCTATGAGGACTGCTGTGTACCATCACACACCAGGGTGAGTTACAACAACGACAAACCCTGGTTCACAGCCAAACTCAGAAGGTTAAGGTTGGATAAGGAAGAGGCCTTCAGGAGTGGGGACAAAGGCAGATTCAAAGAGGCAAAGTACAAGTTTAGCAAGGCGGTGAGAGAGGCTAAACGACTGTACTCTGAGAAGCTCCAACACCAGTTCTCAGCCAACGACTCTGCGTCTGTCTGGAAAAGGCTCAGGCTGATCACCAACCACAAGCCTTGAGAGGGATGTCAACAAACTCTTCAGGAGACAGAACCCCCGGAAAGCAGCTGGACTGGATTCTGTCTCCCCATCCACCTTGAAGCACTGCGCTGATCAGCTGTCTCCAGTGTTCACAGACATTTTCAACACCTCACTGGAGACATGTCACGTGCCAGCCTGCTTCAAGACCTCTACAATCATCCCTATTCCTAAGAAGCCAAGGACCACAGGACTTAACGACTTCAGACCCGTCGCCCTGACCTCTGTGGTTATGAAGTCCTTTGAGCGCCTTGTTCTGTCACACCTGAAAGACATCACCGACCCCTTCCTGGACCCCCTGCAGTTCGCCTACAGAGCCAACAGGTGTGTAGACGATGCAGTCAACTTGGCCCTCCACTACATCCTCCAGCACCTGGACTCCGCAGGAACCTACGCCAGGATCCTGTTTGTGGATTTCAGCTCTGCCTTCAACACCATCATCCCGGCTCTGCTTCAGGAGAAGCTCTCCCAGCTGAGTGTGCCTGACTCCACCTGCAGGTGGATCACTGACTTCCTGTCTGACAGGAAGCAGCATGTGAAGCTGGGAAAACATGTCTCCGACTCCCAGTCAATCAGCACTGGTTCCCCCCAGGGCTGCGTTCTTTCTCCCCTGCTCTTCTCCCTGTACACGAACAGCTGCACCTCCAATCACCAGTCCGTCAAGCTTCTGAAGTTCACGGACGACACCACCCTCGTTGGACTCATTTCTGATGGTGACGAGTCTGCCTACAGGTGGGAGGCTGACCATCTGGTGACATGGTGCAGCCGAAATAACCTAGAGCTCAACGCTCTAAAGACAGTGGAGATGGTTGTGGACTTCAGGAAGAACTCAGCCTCACCATCACCCTCTGTGACTCCACAATTGACACTGTGGAGTCCTTCCGCTTCCTGGGAACTATCATCTCCCAGGACCTCAAGTGGGAGCGGAACATCAGCTCCCTCATCAAGAAAGCACAGCAGAGGATGTACTTCCTGCGGCAGCTGAAGAAATTCAACCTGCCAAGGACAATGATGGTGCACTTCTACTCCTCCATCATTGAGTCCATCCTCACCTCCTCCATCACCATCTGGTACGCTGCTGCCACCGCCAAGGACAAGGGCAGACTGCAGCGTGTCATTCGGTCTGCAGAGAAGGTGATTGGCTGCAATCTGCCGTTGCTCCAGGACCTGTACGCCTCCAGGACTCTAAAACGTGCAGCAAAGATTGTGGCTGATCCCTTCCACCCCGGACACAAACTCTTTGAGACACTCCCCTCTGGCAGGAGGCTGCGGTCCATCAGGACCAGAACCTCACACCACAAAAACAGTTTTTTCCCATCTGCTACTAGCCTTATCAACAAGGCCCGGAGCCCCCCTGACTCTGACTCTCTGCCTCTCCCCATCCAGACCTACATGCTACACTAACGTAGCATCTTCAGACCTTCTGCGTTACATTAACGCACAGTCTCTATTTATTCGGGACCACTTCATCCTGTTGTGTATCTGCACATTTATAGTATTTATAGCATTCTGTGAATATAGTGTGAACTATACTGTCATATACTTGCACATCAGCTTGCACTACAGCTCCTTTGTTTTTAGAAGATATTGTATATATATTTATATTGTTTATATTTTAATACTTGGTCTTTTATCTTCCTATATTTTTTATATTTTTCTTTTACTTAATGTTTATTCTGCACCAATTACACACAAGTGCAAACCTACTTGGCAATAAACTTGATTCTGATTATTACAATTTACACCACAAGATGTCCACTCTATTTAATTCTGCTCCTTATGTTACTTTGATAGCTTTAGTTTTAGTTACTGTTCTTCCACTCAGCCTGAATCAGTGTTACTGTACTTCTTACATGATGCACTGATGACCTATCCCCAGTCAGAACACTTTTAGTGGTACACAGTAAATTCTACAGTGTTAAATATGCAGTGTCAAAGTACATTGACTCTTTCAGAGTTATTACAACAACAGCTGGAGTAAGATACCGCCTAGTGTTGGTGAAAATATATGTCGTTAAAATACGCAGTGTCAAACATACTCTGGAAAGCTCCACCCACCTCCTCTTCGTCTAACAGAAATTTCAGGCCGCCATTTTCTTCGTGCCGAAGGACTGCGGTAAGTGTCTCCTTATTGACTATTGAACGCATTATTTGTCCTTTCAACAGAAGCGGCATTTTAGAATGACTTTATGTCATTGTTAACTGTGAACTTCAACTCGTTTTATGTCTTCAAATGCCGAATTTCAGAAGGCTAATGTGTAGTGACCGAGTGAACGTCAAGTCCACGTGCGAGCGGCATTAAGGTAGCTAACGTTAGCTAATTAACATTAACATTAACTAGCAAACACTCAAACTATCAAAAATTATGTTAACTTTGTTAATACAGTGTGGATGTGTGATTGTGTAGTTCTGTGTGACGTTCAAATATTATAGTGGAATAGCGAAGATTGCTTGTGTGGGGAGTTGGCTAAACTAGCTAAAGTTCATGTTAGCTGGACTACCAGTTTCCTTTGCATGAGCGGGTAGACATTAACTCTGGGTACTGAGTAAGCGTTGTATTTTGTATTTTAAAGTTACTGCAGGTGTTACTGACAGACGTTGTCGTTTTTAATGTGTTGGAGACATCAAATTTAACCCGAAATCCCAACGGGCACGTCTCTGTCATTTAGCCCGCCAGACTTTGTTTACTTGCTCAGATTTTGGTCATTTTCTTTTGTTTATGTGCTTCTAGATCTGCTTCTCCGTGTGTAAATATGCTACGTAGTTAATTCGTTTCTCTTTTGTCTGTTTTTACTACCGGCAGTTTGCGTGGGGTGTTTGATTTTGAAAATCGACCGGATCCTCTCTGCTTTTTCTGTGTCTGGCTTCCGCCCGCTAGAGGTGGTCTGTGTTGAAGTGGGCTGCTCGCGGTGTCCGTCAAAAATAGATCAGCGGAGGCCCGCTTTTGTGACGCTTCCCGGCCCGTGGCTGCCGGTGGGTTTTGAAACATTGAATAGCACACGCAATGCGGCGTGTCCGCGCCCGGTGGTTTTTGGGGGGTTGACAGTGTTGTCTCGGTGTTGTAACGGTAGGATTAAGTAACGTTACTACAGTAATGTAAAGTAAATCCGTATGACGGTTGGGCACCTTCAGGAAGATGACATGATTAAGTTAAATTAAATCTTACTGGTCATTTCTGCAAAATAGATGATTATTTCTCAGCAGTTTGGTGGCTTGAAACTTTTTATTATACTCAAAGTGAACGGGATTCACCTCACAAATAGTGGCCTCACTTCTGGGCTGTTCAGTTGAAATGCATGATATTATGTATGTTATGTACATTCTCAAATTTGAGGGAATACAGTGCATATAGTTTTTGTTTATTGCAATAGTGAGCACATGAACTTTAACCATGAACTGTGCTGATACTCTCTGCAGGGAGCATGCTGCTTAAAGCAAAGCTTGGTGATGACCAAAAATTTGTTAGAATAACAGAGCCAAATCTGAAAGAATTTTTGATTGCAGGTAAGAAATTGACATTTTGGAATTAAGATTTGCACAAGGAGCTTTAAATGCTAATAGTAGCTGAATTTAGCTGTTTAAAATTAAATGATGGAAAGTTCTTGGATTTTGGAATTGATCAATATCTTACAAATGTCTATATGTGTTTTGTGTTCCCCTTTCTAACCACACCCTTAACTTTGGATGCATTGCTAAAAGTATAGTTGGTACAAAAACATAAAAAATACTTTTAATTCAATTTAAGTGTTTGTTTGAGCCCTACTGTAAGAGGTAATCCAGATTCAGTGAATATTAAGTGAGGAGTGAAATGTTATGATTAGATAAGCAATGATTTCCTGTTTACACAAGCTTTTGTGCCTGTTTCCTACCATTTGCAAAGTTTGGTGTCCCAGCTGTAACAGAAGGTGTGAAAGTTGTCAACAGTTCAGGGACTGAGTTGGATGAAGATGTTTTTGAGGATGTAGTAACAGATCCCTCAACTGGGGTGTTAACCATCAAATATGACTCAGGTTTGATTCTGTTAAATTTCTATTATGTTATGATGTTTATTAGAAGTGACAGGTTAGGGTTATCAGCAAACTCTATATAATGTGTTCTTATTTCGATTTCTCAATTCATGATTAGAATCTGTCCCCACGGTTGCCTCTCCTGAGCAATCCCAACGATCATCCCTCAATTCCTTGGACTCTGAGGACACAGACATAATTTCTGATAGTCCTTCCAGAAAACGCCAGAGGTTGGATGCAGAAGCTAAGCAAGTAAGTTCTTATAAATAAGTTATGACATTTACGTGGTTTGAAGACATTGTTGACCTCATGATTATGTCTTGAAGTTTGTTTGTTTTTTAGCCCCTGAAATTTTTTTATTTTATTATAATATGTATAATATGTAATAAGTTATTAAAATCAATTACATTTATATGCTTGTTTTATTATTATTATTATTATTATTATTATTATTATTATTATTATTATTATTATTATCTTTCACAATAAAGTATAAATTAACAAATCCTTACAACCTTGTCACTGTCTGGACGGAGTTTCTTTCTTCAGTGTTTGTTACTTTGGTGCAGCCTTTACCTGAATTAAGAAACTGTCTGTAGTCTGCTGATTGTTCTGCGCCGATATCTTTGAGATCGAATCGGGACATCCTTAGCCATGATATTAATTTATTTCCAATATTTAAGTGAACTCTGATTTGCAGTGGATATAGTCCTAATATGCTGAATTGTTTTGTATTGTGTTTCAAGTTGGTGGAATCCATTCTTAGCAACAAACCTGGTGGGGAACGTGTAGTAAATGAATACAACCGAACCAAATCCTTGATGGATGAAACCAGACGAAAAATGGTGAACATACTGGCAGCTGATATGACAGAAAAGAATGGGTAATTTGTTAACAGTCCTTGTGTTCTGAATCTTACTTAGAGATTAATTTGAAATTGAAATTAAATCTAGTGACTATAACTGCAAACTCCTTAATCCTTGCAGTACATCCCCACCCAGACAAGTGAAAGAAAAGTACGCCAGAGGAATAGTGACCTTATTCCCCTACCTCAGTGACCCATTCTCTAAGAATGGCTATGTGAGTTGCACACAGTAATGGTTGTAGTAATGTTATATGCTGTATTGAAATACTTTGAATCCTACTGGAGCCTGTTGTTTTTACTTTTAAATGTTATTAATGAATGTCTTTTTTTTGTTATCCTTTCATCCTCCAAGGAGCACTATTATGATGGTGAGAGTGGAACTGGGTACTTGGCTTGGAGGATTAAAACTATTCAGAGAGGCACCGCTAAAGACAGGCGATCATCGTTTGGAGGTAATACTGGAAAAATGTATGGAACAAAACAGTCGCAAGATCAGTTATTGCATTTGTTGCACATAATGTTTTTCAGTAAAATAATACAATATTTTTCTTGAAGTCTAACTACACCCTTCAATTCCTCTGACTTTGTCTACAGGCTGGCAATTTTAGGGTGATTCAAAACAGTAGACATTTTGAGCCATTTTCAACGCACAAAATAATAGTAATAATCATAAATTGTGAAGAAAAAAATGTCAATATTAACATCAGCACTGATATGTTTCATCACAGTACAGTCAGTAATTAAGTTTATACTTTTGGGTAGAGTACCTCTTTAAAAGTTGGCCAGGTTTCTAAAACTGTTTTTGATATCAGTATTTATAATACTGTATTTTCCCATGTTATGTAGAATCAGCCAAAGAATCACCTGGTGAAGACATGTCTGGAGGACCAACTGTCAGACGAGAGTCCGAGTTCGTTCCGGAGACTGCCCTGACTGAAGATGAGTGCAACGAAGCAATCTCACTGATGAAACATTCAGCTGATGAGGACACTGTCAAGAAGAAAATGAAACTGACGTTTGTGTATCACCACAACATGGTCCTTGACCCCCAGCAGTCGAGCAACATACTGTCCGACTTTCCACGTTTTAAAGACGTCAAAGGCTTGGTAATTATCTATCATTATTTTGAAAATATTATGACAGTTGAATAGTTTTTATAAGACGGTAGACAGGCGTTGTAGTAATACTCCAATAACTATCACCCGTTAACTTTGGTTGCCTGTCAGATAATTGAAATTGTCACCCATCACCACCCCACCCCAGGTTGAACAGGATTTCATTCTGATGTTTGGAGAGGATACCTC
This sequence comes from Sciaenops ocellatus, assembly GCA_033000465.1. Taxonomy (NCBI): domain Eukaryota; kingdom Metazoa; phylum Chordata; class Actinopteri; family Sciaenidae; genus Sciaenops; species Sciaenops ocellatus. The sequence continues at coordinate 1,019,900 of CP136870.1, forward strand.
AAGCAAGCTTGTGGAGAGGTGGCCGGTCATGTTCAAGAAAAAGATCATCCAACAATGCAGAAAGCTTCTATCCACAAGTGAGCTTGAAGAACTCTTGCTGGCAGCTGATCCTCCTGAGGATGGCACTGAAGTTGATGTTGACTTTGGTAAGATGATTGTTCTTGTTCTTCTTCTGTTGCTCTCGTATACTTGGAATATATAATTATCATGTCTAAACATTTACATATCAGCATAATACCTAAAGCTGGATCTGTGATAAATGTAAGAGGACATTATGTACGCAGTATATTGAACAAAACTTCAAAGGCACTGAAGTGTTTGTCCTATGGTTTGAATTGGATAACTTCTTGTGATGATATAAAACTGCTATCTTTCCGTTACTGTTTCTTAAAAAAATATTTTAAATGCTGCTGCCAATGCAGAGCCACTGAATTTTGACAGCCCGCATAACCGAAGTGTGTTGAGATCGAACACACGATTGTTGTTACAGGTTGGGACAGTGACCTTTCGTAGGTTTTATTGCTGCTACCCCTGATTCCACCCTCTGCTCAGGGTCGGAAGAGACCAGGAAAGGTTTCGGCATCCCAAGCAGAGAAGCATCTTGTGGTCTTCAAGAAGGTTTGTATTTTTGGAGGTTATTGAGGAACAAATCTTGCCTAATAGTTGTAGAATGTGGTCATGCACAATAAGGCATTAATAAAGTGCTTTATAATGAGTACTGACAGCCAATATGATGCTAATGTGTATTCTAATAAGCAACTAGTTGGTGGTGAATATGTCTAACTTAAAGTGTTTTTGTTTTATGTATTACAACTGTCCAATTGTAATCATATCTTCATGTGTTTGTCTTCGCAGACTGGAACAAACATTCAAGAGCATCTCGATGCCATCACCACCAGAGCTCAACCCTATCTCCTGGCTGTTGGAGTTAAGAAGAATGCAATCCACCAGTTCTTCATCATTTTTGACAGGAATGCCATACCTTGCAGGTCAACCTTTTCTCTTGGTGCCTTTGATGAACTGTTTAAGGCTCATTTTGTGTTTGGCACATCCTACAACAGCATGCTCCACAACATGTACACTTTCATCCAAACCACAGTGTACAACATTGATGTCGGCAAGGTCAAGGAAAGCCCTCGTGTCTCTGAAGTTAGGGCTAGGTTGCTTCATTAGTGCTTGAAGTTTCTCCTCTATCATGCAGTGTTTTGTTTGTCAGGCTGAGTTAACAAGTTCAAATATGCTTGTTAGGCATTTACGATTAGTTCATGGTTACTTACCTGGAAAAAATCTCAGGCTTAAATGTGCCCAGACTGGATGTGGATGTGTGTTTGGTACGTTTTCTGGTTTTAGGAAACATTTAAACACCAAACACACTGAGTATATTGACCAGGAGGTTGACACTGATGTTAATTTGAGCAGCGCAGGAGAGGTGGTGACAGCTAATGTAGATGAGACAGCCACAACATCGCTGACAGCTAACAAAGATGAGGTAGCCACAACATCTGAACTGTTGAGAAACTCCAATAGGAGCACTCTAGATATGTGTGCCTCTGCTGTTGCACAACTCAAGGCAGCCGGATTAAGTCAATCTGCTGTAAATAGTTTTGTTTCCTCCATGGAAGAAGTGTGTTCTGAGAGTCATAGTCAAGCTAAAGATGCAGCTTTACAGTGCTTATCTCCACAGGACACAGAAAATAAGAATAAAATAAAACAATCTTTCCAAAAGTTGGAAAACCCATTCACGTCCTTAAATTCAGAAACTAAACGAAATAAACACTTCAAAGAAAAATGGGGAATTGTAGAACCTGTTGAAAAGGTGATTGGCACAAGATTTGACAACAGAAGAAACAAAACAACTGGGACATACGATCAGGTCATTGTAACCGATAAGTTTGCATATATTCCAATTTTGGAAACACTGAAGACAGTTTTTAAAAACACAGAACTTTCAGACATGTTCAAGCCCAGGCACGTGCCCAAGGAAGGTGTGTATGCAGACTTGAGAGATGGCACATATTTTAAAAAAAGTCCCTTATTTTCTTTAGAAAAAGATGCCTTGCAGATACAACTGTTTTATGACGACTTCGAAACAGCAAATCCTTTGGGGTCTAAAAAGGGTATACACAAATTAGGTGCTATATACTTTACATTAAGGAATTTCCCTCCAATCTTTAATTCATCATTGATTAATATTCATTTGTGTGCTCTTTTCCATGCACAATTTGATACTTGAGCCACTTGTCAGTGATCTTAAAGTACTTGAGACAGAGGGACTTCAAGTTCACGTTTAAAAAAAAAATTCATGGTACCATAGTTCAGGTCACTGGTGATAATCTTGGGTTGCATAGTCTGTTTGGCTTTGTGGAGTCATTTGGGGCTCGATATTGTTGTCGTTTTTGTCTCCTTGAGAAACATTGTTTTCAAACTGTATTCTGTGAAGATGATCCAGAAGTTGTACTAAGAACTGTCGAGATGCACAAACAACACTGTCAAACTGTACAAACAGATCATACACTACCTCATATATACAGTGTCAAACGCATTTGTCCACTGAATTCACTTCAGTATTTCAACACAGCCAACAATTTTTCTGTCGATATAATGCACGATATTTTAGAGGGAGTTGCTCAGTTTGACGTCAAACTTGTCCTTCATTACATTCAGAACAACTTCCTAAATGTTGAACAACTCACTGGTAGAATGCTTTCGATTATGGTTACAATCAGCAGCGAAACCGTCCACCTAGAGTCAAGTTGCTTGATGGAAGTAATGATTTAGGGTTGAATGCCACACAATCTTGGTGCTTATTACGTAATATGCCTTTGCTATTTGGTGATTTAATACAGTCAGATGACAAGCACTGGCATCTTCTACTTTTGCTTCTGCACATTGTTAATATTGTATTTTCACCAGTCCTTTCAGAAGGAATGACCATTTACCTCAAACATTTAATCATTGACCATCATCGGCTCTTCAAGCAGTTATTTCCGGCAATCAATCTCTTACCAAAACATCACTTCATGATACATTACCCTCGTACTATAAGAAACATCGGCCCAGTTCTGCACATGTGGTGCATGCGTTATGAAGCTAAACATAATTTTTTTAAGAAACAAAAAGCAAAAGCTTTGAAAATGTTACAAAGACATCGGCCAAAAAGCAAAAAGTTGTATGGCAATGTATCAGGAGTCCTTTAGCAAGGAAAGATTAATTTTAGGTCCAGGCAAGATGGTGACAATTCATGAGTTCAAAGAAGGTTCAGAGATTGCTTACAATTTTGGAGCTGTATTGTCTACCAGCGTGTTTTCTGCGAAGTGGATAAAACATCATGGTACAGAGTACCGCCGTGACTTCATTATCTGTACTGAGGTAGCATTTGAGATGCCTGTGTTTTGTAAAATCAAAATTATTGCTGTGAAAGATGACACTGTATTGCTCTGTGGAAAACTGATGGAAACAATGTGTTTTGATCACCATTTCCATGCCTTTAAGGTCAGGCTGCATCCAGACAGGGTTCTAAAGGTGTTGAACATAAATGAGCTGCATTACTTCAGACCATTTGATGTACAATTGAAGTATGGAACGACAGATTCCTCTCTGTATGTTGTTCCATATTGTCATTTTATACAGACTTAAGGTCAATGTTTTAAATGTAGATTTGTATTTTACATGAGCTGCTTTGATGAGTTGATATTTTAGCCTGACATAGTTGAGAGCTGCTAATAAAGTTCTTAAATGCATTATATTGTGTAAACTTGTGATTTTTACATGTAAGTTGACACTACAAAAGAGTAAATTAAGTGTAAAATTAACACTGCTAAGATTTATTTTCAGAAATAGTGTCAAATTTCATTCACACTATACAGTGTTAGAATTTTACTCTATATGAGCTTGTTTTTCACTGCAAGAGAGTAAATTAGCAACACAGTAGTGTGTAATATCAACACTTACCAGAGTTGTTGTACCCTCCAGTGTTAACTTTTAATAACTCCATGCAGTGTTAATCTGTACTGGAATGGAACTCAATCAGAATTGATTTGACACCATAGAAGAGTCAATGATCAACTCTACCAAGAATAATATTTACACTCTTAAGTGTTATTTACCTTTGGTGTAAAATTTCAATAACACTATTCAGTGTAAGTGAGTGTTAAATTTTTACTCTACTTAGAGTTAATTTAACTCTGAAATTCTAAACACTATGGTAAGAGTTAATTCAACACTAATTCTGAGTGGGACCAAATACACTCGGAAATGGTGTTAAATTTAACTCTTTAAGTGTTACTTTAACACTGCAAAATTTACTGTGTATCTGCTGTCTTTCAAAAGCATTCAGTCACAGTTCTCTAGCGTCACCCCATGTGAAACCCAAATGTCTTCAAGAACAAAAAAAGTACAATGAATTTCACTTAGCTGATTTTAAGTACTTTCACTTTGCTGATTTTAAGTCGAGGGGTTCTACTGATATCTCTTATGACCGTAACAAGTGCAACGCGTAGTTAAACGTTAAATGTTTTGAACTTTCCCTTGCAACAACATCAACACTTATTTTTCGCTGATGCTCTTGGGAAATGCGCTCACTGTACTGTCCCAGGAGGCTGATGAGTGGACTGCCATAGGTGTGACAGCTGCAAACTGTAGGAGTTTCACATTCCTGTACTACATTGGAAGTTTACTCATCAGCCTCCTGTGGTAGTAGCGAGTACATTGCCCAGAAGCCGCAGTGATGAAGAAGTGTTACGTTGTACTTTTAGTGGCTGTCTTGTGTTTTCTGCCATAGAAATTCAAGGTGACATCTGATATGTAATTTTGGTGTTATTGCTGCTATTGTTGTTAGGACTGCGAAGACTCAGACATGTCTCACACCCCCATTGGGATCCTGACCATCATTCCTGAGGACAGACAGGCCTCCCCTGACTCACTGCACCTTGAGTCTTCAGGTACTGCAATCATTTTGGAAGGAAGAATTGTCATGGATGACCCTGGAAATCTTCCACATGCCATGTGCTTGCTCTTTGGACTTACTTACGCTCTGAATTTGGAGTACGCTCAACAACTGAAGTACACCTTTGACTTCATCCAAAGGGTGCTTCTCTCACTTGGACATAAATCCCTAAAACCAAAATCACTCAAAAATCTTCTGATGCAATGAGTGTCACGATGTGAATGTGACGTGACATTATGGGTCACGTTGATACCTTTACCCTTATGAGAAAAGTGATATTTATTTCTTGTTTGATCCTTTTTTGTGGGAGGGAGCCTCATCGCACTTTCCGACTACTAAATGGTTTCATGTTCATGAGGAGAAACATGAACACCTACTTTCCTTTTAGCTTTTCTTTTTCCTTTTGTGTTAATGCTGACATGATTGTGGTGATATTGATTACCAGCATCAGGCTCTTTAGCCAGTTATCTCAGACTTAATATATGTTGAAAGATATATCTGTTGACTTAATATCTGTTGAAATTCAATCTCTAGTGCAGTTCTAAATTCATCCACTAAGAATTTAAATCAGAACGCTCTGAGCAGGTTTCAGTGGGAGCTGTCTTAAATACAGGGGTTCTCAAGTGTGGTTACATACTTTGTATGTAGTATAAACACTAACCTGGAAACTAACTTTTCCATAGACTTTTTCAGAAAAAAATGACACGTGACTTTTTTCTAGGGCGGCCTTCAATCTAATATTGAGTCCCTAAAACGGCCCTCAGTCATTAAGACTTTGAGAATCCCTACGTAAATGTCGACTATGATGACTATGGTGTGAAACAAACTATAGATAAACTCAACTGTCAATTACAGGGCCTAACATTTATCATAACATCAATAAAGTGAACAGCAAATATAGCTCAACTCTGTTTCCAATCCACCTATTGCATGACTGCAAAATAAGATCACTATTTCAACTGAATGTGCAACTGTTATCCTGATGCTTCAGTAGTTTTTAGCCTGGACTCTATTTCTCCATGTATTTGTGTTCAGAACAAAAAAAGTTTAATTATTAAACTTTGTTTACCATTCAAACTGTCGTCTGTTGTCTCTTCATTTAAATAACTTATCACTTTTGGTAAGTTTAAGTAGTCAAAATTGACATTTTATAGTCAACCTAACTAATGATTTAGAGTTAACTATACTCAAGTTTACTGCCATTGTATGAGTTGTCTGAATTTATATTTTTATAGTTAACCCAATTAATGATTTTGAGTTAACTTCACTCAAGTTTACTGCCATTATCTGAGTTGTCTAAACACAGTTATTTTCAGCTATAACACCTTAAAATGAATTAGCTACTTTTGAGAGATTTTGAGGCAATCGGTTTCCTGACTTTTTTTAAGTAAAGTGAACTTATTGCAATTTACAGTGTAGAGCTGTGGCTCTCTGTTAGCCTGGCTACAGTGCTGAGGAGAAACCTGGGGTTGTTCTTATTTTCCTCTTTTAATGATGAGTAATAGGCAGCTCTGGCATTACAGAGAACCTTCCTGTATGTTTTAAGATTATCTTGCCAGACTAAACGAAATTCCTCCAGTTTATTGGCACACCATTTGCGTTCAGATTTTCATGCCTCTTGCTTTAAGTTGTGAGTCTGCTGGCTATACCATGGTGCTAACCTCCTTTGTTTAATTATCTTCTTTTTCAGAGGTGCAATAGAGTCGAAAATTGTTCGTAATGAGCCTGCAGTACTATCAACAAGATGATCTATTTGTGAGGGGCTAAAGGAAGCAGACAAGTCCTCTGCTACATTGAGACATGGCATTGAATTCAATACTGAAGGAATCACTTCCTTAAATTTGGCTACAGCACTATCAGATAAACATCTGCCGTAAGAGTTTCTGCCAAAAGGCTTATAGTCCAGTAATATGAACTCAAAGGTTATTTAAAAATGGTCTGATAGAAGAGGATTCTGTGGAAAGACTATTAGATGTTCAATTTCAATGCCATATGAGAGAACAAGATCAAGAGTGTGGTTCAGACAATGAGTCGGTTTATTTACACTCTGACAGAAGCCAATTGAATCTAATAAAGAGATAAACACAGTACTAAGACTATCATTGTGGTTGTCCACATGAATATTAAAGTTACCTACAATAATTACTTTATCTGTTTTAAGGATCAAGCCTGATGCAAATTCTGCAAATTCAGATAAAAATTCTGAGTAAGGACCACAAGCTCGATATACTGTAACAAACAGAATTGGCTGTAATGTTTTCCAGGTTGGGTGAGTAAGGCTAAGAACAAGACTTTCAAATGAATTATAATTTAGTTTAGGTTTCAGATTTATTAATTTCAGTAAGACAAAATAAATCAATATCATAATCAGATATTAATTCATAAACTAAAACAACTTTAGGAGGACAAGGACCTGATATTCAAGAGTCCACATTTAATTCTCTTATTTTGCACTGTTGGAGATGTTGATTTAATTTTTATTAAGTTTTTATGATGAACTCCTCCTCTGTTTGTATTAAATAATGTAGGTGGACGGGGGACAGACCCCCCGTCTCTATACTAAAGGATTGGGTGGGCAGCTGCTCCAATGGAGGCGCAGAGAAGCGTGTACGACTGCAGTGCTGCTTCCTGGTCTCAACTCTGGGCTGTCACAGTTTTGGTCGACTAATAAACTTGGCCATATTTCTAGATATGAGAGCTCCATCCAAAATGGGATGGATGCCGTCTTACCTAATCAGACCAGGTTTTCCCCAGAAAGGTGTCTATGAAGTCCACATCGTTTGCTGGACACCATCTCGACGGCCAGTGGTGAAATGACGACATGCCCATTGGGTAGGGGTCCAGAGAAAACTACGGAGTCCGACATCGTTTTGGCGTATGCACACACCGATGAAACATTCATTTTAGTGACCTCCGATTGGCATAACCGGGTGTCATTACCGCTGACGTGAATAACAATCTTACTATATCTACGTTTATCCTTAGCCAGAAGTTTTAAATTAGACTCGATGTCGCCCGCTCTGGCCCCTGGGATGCATTTACCTATGGCCCCCGGTGTCGCTAACTTCACGTTTCTCAAAATGGAGCTGCCAATGACCAGAGCTGGCCTCTCAGATAGTCATCTCAAATCTCGGCCACTGCAAAGCAGAATCTTTGCCACACTCTGCCATGAAATGGGATCAGACCACGAAGCACTTCTCTTTCACACAGAGGTCAGGTGGCTTTCTCATGGTAAAGTTTTAACAAGACTCTTTGAACTGCGTGAAGAAGCGTGAACTGACCCAAAGTGGGTTGCGAGCCTTGCATATTTAGCCAGCATTTTTGACAAACTAAACAGCTTAAACTTGTCCCTACAAGGCCCAAACACAAATGTCCTTATTCTCTCTGATAAGGTCACAGCATTTAAGAGAAAGCTGGAGCGGTGGGCTGCGCGAGTGGAAGGGGGGAGTGTTGAAATGTTCCCTGAGCTGGATGACTTTATGGACAGTTACGACATAACCATTCAAACTATGAAAGGAATTATTGCCTCTCACCTCAGGAGCCTGCTTGAAAGAAAGTACTTCCCAAACGATGACACCCCGGAGAAGTACGACTGGATATGCCAGCCTTTCACCAACTCCACCGCGCATCACCTGCCATCACAGCTGCAGGACGCCCTGCTGGATCTCTGCTCTGACCGCACATTACAGACTGCTTTCTCGGCATGTACACTGGAACAGTTCTGGTTGTCAGTAGCTACAGAATATGCAGCATTGTCAAAAGCTGCAACCGATGTACTGTTTCCATTTGCATCCACATATCTGTGCGAAAAGACCTTTTCTGCACTGACATATATGAAAAACAAATACAGATCATGACTCCTCAGAGTTGAGAGTGATCTTCGCGTGGCCGTGTCTAACATAAAGCCAAGAATGCAACTGCTCTGTTCAAACAAGCAGGCCCAGCCATCACATTAAATAGGCCTAGTAGTTGCAGCTATTTGGCTTTCTGAAAAAAAAAAAGACATGAAATAGAGTTAGGAGTTTTTGTTAACAAAACGTAAACTGCTTTGACATGGAAAGGGGCCGAATGAGCGGGTTGACAGTGTAAGATTTGTGAGAATGTTATGACTCGTTCTTTTTCATGTTTACAAGCTCTCAGCAACATAGATGTTTAAAATGAAATATGGGCTGTTTTTATCCCCATTGTGTTTTGTTAAGGCATTAATTAGCATGTGTTGATTACTATTGTTTTCTTTCATTATAAAGAAAAAATAAAGTTTGCGTTATTTCTTTACATTATTTGTCGGTCGATCGCTCCACTTTGTTGTGTTTCCGCCATCTTTCGATTCCTCTACTGACATTAGAGTGAAATTAGAGCCAGAGTTTTATTGACAACCAATAATGGGAGTAGAATATGAACTCAAAGAAGATTTTTCAGTTGGTCTTTCAGTATACCTGCACCGCTTTTATTTCAGCACTGCGGACAGCGCTTTATCAAAAGTGCGTTCACACGGGGGTGGGGGGTCGCGGACAACATGCATGTTAAATTGGGGGTCGCGACTCAAAAATGTTGACAACCACTGCTTTAGTGTATGCAAGTGTACCATCAACCTGATTGCTAATTCAAATCCAACTTCTCAGACATCTACATCTGTGGCCCAGACATTTAGTGTATCTCTGATGATGAAGTTATTTTCCTCACTGATGATGGAAACATTTCCTTCGATGTTCTCTGTGACACACTGATTTATGAGCCTCTCAATGCTTCTGAGTAGCAGGCATCAGATAATGTTATTGAAGTTCAAGAAGATTCCAACCATGCCTCCTGTACCAGAGGTTGCGTAATAATACAGCAAGCGACAGAAATTGAGAATCCTGAACCTGTGACTGAAGTACATATAAATCAGGAAACAAGTTCAAATCACACCTCAACAGCCAGCTCATCTGCAAATTTCCACGAGAATCCAGAGAACATAGTTGAGAAGCAGACCCTTACTATTTACACAGTGCATTCTGACATGGTTGAGTCATTTTCAGATGAGAATATATTAGATGCCAACATTGGATTTAGGCGTGTGCTGGAAAATGGTGAGCTGGAGAATGGAGTTGGGAATGGGCTTGTTATGGACTGTCTCACTGATTTCTGGAGCAATTTCTATGCATCAAGAACCTCTGGAACCACATACAAGATCCCCACTTTGCATCATGCCTTTCAAGAAAGGGAGTGGAAAGCTGTTGCCCGTGTTGTGGCCTTTAGATGGCAGAGATTTAAATACTTACCTATTCAACTGGTTCCACCATTTCTTAGTGAAGCCCTTTCCATATCTTCACAAACCTGCAGCCTTATGGAGGTATTTTTCAACTATATTAGCCCCACTGAGAAGGATGTATTTACAGAGGCTTTGAACAATTTCAAGGTAGCTGATATGGAAGAGCTTCTCACCATCCTGAGCAGTCACAACTGCACCATTCTACCAACAGAACAAACTTAAGAGGTTGTTGGAATAAACTGCACATAAGGAGTTGGTACAACAGCCATCATTTATTATAAAGTGCTGGAAGCCAGTCCTGGAAACTGTTGGAGAGTATTTGAGTGGTGGAGTACTGGACAAGTTCATCGCTGATCTTCAACCAAAGGCAAGAAGTATTACAAAATACATTCAGTTTCCAAACTGATGATGACTGGTGATGGATATGGACTAAACATGGTGTGTGATACTGTAAAGACTTCAGAATGGTCATGGTTGTGATGTTCTTAAGAAATTGCACTGATCTTTAGTAATGCACCTGCACATGTATCAGGGAGCATAATCATACATCGACCAGTCACTTCATTAGATACACTTGTACAATCCAGTGTGATTTAATACAACAACTCTGCCATAAATTTGACTTTTACAAAGCTTTAAATTTTTCAGTGTTGGCACTGTCAGAGGTATTAATTGAGATCTTAGTGGGTGCTGTTGTTGTACAGAAGTACATTATATTGAAAAGTATTTCAAGTATTATAGCCCTCTCCCTTATGTAAATGAGGTGGTCAAACTATTAGAAACATCTCCCAATATAAATGCAGTCCAGTTTAACACTACTGCAAAGTATAACCTCCATAATAAACATAACATTAAAATGAATACCTCTCTGACAGTGTCAACAAAAACTGAGATATGATAAGCTTTGTAAAAGTCAAATTTATGGCAGAGTTGTTGTATTGAATCACATTGGATTGTGTAAGTGCACCTAATGAAGTGACTGGTCGGTATCCATTACCACTTACCAACAAATCAAATCAAATTAAATCAAACTTTATTTGTCTTGCACTTTTCATACTTAAAAGCAACACAAAGTGCCTCACAGAGGCTAAAAACAACAAAACCAAAACCAACCCTCCCACCCCCATAGATACCCAGAGAGACACGTAGACATACAGACAGACACACACATGCACACACGCGCGCACACACACACACACACACACACACCCACTGCACACACTAGAGAGAGACATGGCCAGGCACCGAGACCTAAGGCAAGGAAAAGCCACCTTTGGGGGGCCGACCACATCGAGAGGGCCCGGCCCACGACTACAGGGAGTGCCGCCACAAAGACAGCCCCGACCCGGGCAGACAAGAGGCCCCACACCTAAGGTGCAGAGCTCTCCAGCCACCCAGGCCAGAGCAGTCCACAGGACAGCACCCCCGTCAGTAGGCCAAAAGCAGCTCCCAGTGTGGTCGGCCCCCATGAGGAAACACTGGAGATAAAAAAAAACTAAGAGAGACTAAAACAGTAAAGATAAGATAAAATGGTATAAAATAACCACTAGGTGTCAGTATTCTATTTACAACAGTGTCCCAAGGACCATAAATATTAAGTTCTGTACCAACATTACAAAGCTGGATTGAGACTAAAGCCTGAGTATTTCAAAGACTACTATGTTCTTAGAGGAGTAATGTTGTGATTGTGGATGTTTGTATTTGTATTTCTGGAGCATTTTGTATACTGTATATTTGTTTAGCATAGACACATGATATCACTTGGATGATTTGAGTGTGTTTTCACTTCAGAAGTGGAACAGTGGCCTCACCAAAAGCCAACAATGTCCCGAGAACTTCAAATATGCTTGCAAATACGTTAGAAAACCAAAAACAGAGATAATACCTTTTGATGAATTCTACATGTTTGCCCAAAAAGTTGAAGTTGTTTACAGAAGGTTAAGAAGCTTACAAAAAGTTTTTTTTTTTTTTTAACCTATAATGTTTCAGATAGCACAATCCAATGCAAAGTAATAATGTAATGCATTCATGTTTTTAATGCACATGCTGGTGCTTTTTGTTGTTTTCAAATGTTGAATTTTACCCAGAGGTACTGTTAGAGAATTACAGTTTCATGACTGTTACATTATATTGTTGTGTATTTTCATGCTTCCCATACAACAAGCTTTTAATTAATTAAAGAGATGTTGTGATGTAATAGAATGGAAAAAATCACAACCTTGAGGAAGTATTTTTGTGTTTTATTTTTGTATTCACATGTTTTATATGAAACTGTTTTTTCAAACTTAAACAAGTTGTTTATCTTATTATTTCACAGTCAGATCATATTTGGTTTTGGTTTGGTTGTTAAAAAACAAAAGCTAGAAGTGCACATCTTTAGTGTATCAATAAAGTTTTGTAAAAAAAGTGTTCTTGTTTTGTATCTACACTCAAAATGTTTCAAAAGAGTTTAAAGTACAGATAAAAAGGGAGACTGTGTACAGAAAGGGTTTTTGTTAAAATAATGAGATTTACAATACTGTAAATACCCTTAATGTCAAAGCTGGTTAAGGGCATTCTTTTGCATGAAGTAATTTTCTGAAGTCTGATGTTGCTGAAATTTTCTGGAAAACACCCACTAATACAAAATAAAAGATCTTGAGTCAATCAATTGATCCTTGAAGGTTTTGTCATTTCATCGTGCAAGAGGACAGTCTGCAGAAAATGTTCAGAGTGGGGCAGTCCCACGCTTATTCTTATACACCTCTAGGAATATTCTTCATCAGAATCACTTTATTGGCCAGGTGTGTGTACACACATGAGGAATTTGAGACCAGTTCACTTTGCTCTTATTTGTACATACAGGTATAGACATAAGTACAGTTTAAAAAGACAAGGGACATGACAGGTAGGCGCAGACATGAACATAAAAACATTAAAAACATAAAAAGGTAAAACAAAAAAATAGCTAATTTAAAATATATATATATATATATGTGTGTGTGTGTGTGTGTGTGTGCATAAATATACATATACATAGATATGTGTATCTATCTATAGACATTTGACAGATATTTGTAGACTGGGTAAACGACTGATGATAGTGAAATGGTGCAGGTGATGGAATAAATGTGGTTTCTACAACCGGTTGGGTTCTGTACATGAGGTAGGTAGATATGACAGTATATACATATCTATGTACAACAGTTACGGCCACCGCGGTCTCGCCCCTATGTATGTGGTATGTTGTCTGTTTTCCTTATGTAGATACAGGTGTGCGGTTGCTGTTTCCGATTGGCCCCAACTGCCAGAGGCAGGGTTACGCTCGGCTGCGTGTACAGGACCAGGATTGGCGCGGCAACCTCTCCCAACCGGCCCAGGGCCGTGCAGAGACCTTTGGAGGGGCAGGTGCTCAAAGTTAAAAGGGGGCATGGAGCACGAATTTGAAACACCATGCAGAAACATACCTTACAATATAACTGGTTGAATTGTAGCAACCCATATTCATAAAGAATGTAATATGGAATCACAACATACCATATCATTGTCCACACCTCATATCTTTGTTAGGGGGCAGTGCAAAGCAAAAGTAGTCTATGTTTTTACCTGATGCGGTACACGGAACAGCTTCTGTTGAGGGGGTTGGTGAGGAAGCTGCTGCTGATGATGATGATATCGCTGGAGGTGGGCTGTATTGATTTGAGAGTGTAGACACTAAAAAGGGTATGGGAGAGATAGTAGCTGATTAAACAAGTGTTATGTGATCATGACAAGATGCAAAGATAACTAATACTGAAAATGGCTCACTGTGACCTGCCATACTGCTGACTGTTTGTAGGAGACTCCTTGCTGAGAGAGGCTGCAGCCAAGGCTGACTGTTTGAACTAAACAGAACAAGTTGCTCATTCGTAAACTGAAAGGGGAACATTAATGGGGGGACGAGAATAAAGGAGGGGTGGAGGTACAGCCTATATCCACAAAGCCATAATTCAAGCTGTGCATTAATTTAGGACATAGGAAGACAACGCATTAAGTTGAATTTAGATCACCATTAGACACTGGACTGTTTAACTGTGGCTACTCTTCCTGGAGTTCTTGCTTTTCAGTTTTAAAGGACCAGTGTGTAATATTTATAGTGATTTATTAACAGAAATGGAATATAATACATATAACTATGTTGTTAGTGCTATATAGTGGCCCTATGAAACGAGTCATTATGTTTTATTACTTTAGATTTCGCCTTTTTATGTACATATACCACAGGTCCCCCTACACGGAGGCCGCCATCTTGCGCTGCCATATTGCTAACAGTGGCCTAGATCTATGGCATAGATAGAACGGACAAAATGTGGTGCAACTGCGATTCGCCACTACTTTGCAAAGCGAAGAAAAAGGCGGATGTGACGTAGAGGAGGCGGAGGAAGCCGTGTTTACTTGTTGCTAATGGCTAACAGCTAACTTTGTTGTGTTTTGTTAGTTTGAGAAGTTACATTTAGACAAATGGAGAAACACATTTATTATTTAGCACAAGAAGGGCCAAGAGAGCAGGAGTCTGTGCATCAAAGAAGAGAAAAGATAAATCAGAAAAACGAAATCGGGACTGAGGATGGCAGAAAACACGGATAAACATCAACGTGGGCTTTTTCTCACGGATATTACTGATGACGGATTAATGTTTTCAACATGACGCCGAAGTTTTCTGTTTTCATCTGGAAAGGTAATTCAGACTAAAGTTACGTGTGTAAATGAAAACTGTTGTTTGAAAGCTTTAGCCACAGCACAATCACCAAGAGTAATGTCTCTCTGTGTCGCGTTTAGCTTTTGTTATTTGGACAACAATTATGCCTTGATGTTACGGAGATCAGCTGATCTCAATCAAAGTGTAACGTGATAGAAAAACGTTTTGAAGCAAACGTCAGTCAGACACAGAGCTTTTCTCAACTCAAAAAACGTGCAATTTATTTGTTTTAGTGCTTTTTCTACCGTTACACACGTATTACTGTAGATTAGTTTGTAGGCTGACCAGTGTCTGATCAACATGTCTAAAGACGTGAAAACGTCGCTGCATGATGTCTGACATTTATATGATCGATCAGTAATGTTGCTGACGTTTCCCAGGCAATGACACTTTACAGCAACTCATCAAACTACAGAGTAACGTTACAGTAACATTGTAATGTAAAGCACAGAGCTATACTACTCTGACATGGTCAGAATACAGTAACATTACAACAAGTTTATAATATATACATATATATTTATACTGTCAGTGATTTCAATACATACTAAAACAGTTTGATTCACTTTGATCAGCTGACATATTCCCATTTACAGAACTGTCACATATTTTTTTTTATAATCAATCTTATGTATTCTTTACATGTGCAGTGTCTGTGCCTATGTTATTAGTTATAATGAATAAATATAATAACGATAATCAATGATTGAAATTTGTATAATTACAGTTTCAGAAGGTTGTACAAGAGAGATGTCAGAAGATGCAGCGTATACACCCTGAAACCTGAAAAAACAGATGACTGCAGAGGGCTCAGTGTGGTGCCCTGAACACCAGCACCAAGTCAAGAGAGGGCGAGGTAAGTGACACACACACAGTAAAATGGCATTATGTTCGAAGAACTGTAGAGAACTATAATAAAGCAAATTAACTTTATGTGTGATGTCACTGTTTTCAACAGGACCAGTTTCCTGCAGCTGCTGATTTGTAAAGATCCACGCAGTTCACAGGGCTTCTTCCAACAATACATCTCTTAATCATGGTGCTCATGTCTGTCAGGATCATAGAATGAAAGAGCTGCAGCACACCGATACACTCAGTTTTTACTGCTCAAAAAAGTTTTTTATATGATCGTGGCCAGCAATTCTCATTCTACGTTCAGACTGAAATGGACAGCCAGCGATGTCAATCTAAAAGAAGAAATATATCTACAAAGTCTTGTTGTTGTTTTTCACATTAGCTTTTTTTGGGTTGAACTTGCAAATTAGGCTGCAGCTGCCCTGTTATGTAAATATACATATAAATATGCACAATACAAGCCACTATAACCTGAAGTGGTAACATAATGACACTGCCGGGAAGTACATGTTCATATGTATATCATTGAAATAAATACAGCACATACATCTGTTGATCATGTTTCATTAATGACTGTTCATGAACACCAACATATTTCAACATTATAATTCTAGACTAAATATGTGTGTGTATATAATGTCTGTGCTGGTGCATCATCAGAGGCCCTGTCTGCCTCTCCAGCAGCTCGGTCGTGAGCTCACTGTGCTCCTCCAGACTCATCTCATGAGCTTTAATGCTCATATTTACATTATGAAATGTATTAAAAATTCATACAAAATATGAGAAGTGTTAAAATGCTATAAAAAGAGGTGTGTCTAATACAGCAAGTGTAGATCTACTGTCCTACATTGATTCTGAGCCAACAGGTCACATGACCTGGAAGTTATTGAGCTTTAAAGCTCATATTTACATTATGAAATGTATTATAAATCATATAAAATATGAGAAGTGATAAAATGCTATAAAAAGAGGTGTCTACTGTCCTACATTGATTCTGAGCCAATACAACACTATTGAGGTATAATTTATTAGAAATGAACAAAACAAAAAAAAATAATAATAAAAATAATAATAATAATAATGATTAAAAAAAGCAGCATGCACCCAGCCCTCTGGGTCTTATTTTCCTTGTTGAAAGTATCTATTTTGAGAACATTGTTTAACAAGCAATCAACAACTCAGAACAATCTTTTTATGTGCAAAGGCGAATTCCAGTCCTTCCTGAAGATACCTCAGGAGGTTTCTTCCACCTTTTTTCCCTGTTCCCTGTATGATTATAAATCATAATCAAAATGAAAAAAACATAAAGGGGCTAAAGGGGTGATGAAGACCCTTTATGAGCTTTAGTTGAGTGTATGAGTTCCAAAAAAGATCCCAGAGTTATCTTTTATAATTAAATAGCTAAATGCCAGCATCTTGAAGTCATTGATAGAAGTATGTGGCACCATTGGATTTCCTCTGCTTTAGAACAAGGCATTATTCTAATAAAGATTTGAAAGCTAGGGTCTCTATCTGTGTAGAGGACAGTAACCTAAAGTTCTGGCAAAGTCAACCATCTCAACCTTTACTGTCTTTTTCATGTATTGTTTTTAGGGATGTTGGAAAGTTAGTCATCCCATGACATTGCTTATAGTGAATTTGTAGTTTGCTTAGAAACACTCCTCTATAACTATACAATAAACCCCAAATCATAAATGATACATAATAAACAGTGAAAAAACTCACCCAACGAGTCACTGGAGGTCCTGATCCAGGGGGCTTTGAGGCACAGCACATCACGCAGTTGCTGTCCAGGTCTAACACTGAAATAAAATTATTTTCTGTTATTGTTGACATATTGTCATATGTACACATTACACACTTAATTGACAGCTGTGTAGCTATCAGTGTGGATTGTCAGCTGGATCATTTATAATCATGAATACTGAAGGAGGTTTCAAATGTATCAAAGAAATTAAACTGTCACTATCATGGTTCCTTAGTAAAGAAAAAAATAATAATAATAATAATTCTATACCTAATTGCTAATTGTCATTTGCATTTGACTGTATAGAAGTTTTCACAGAGTTATTTCTGATTCTGTGATAGGATTTTGAGTTCATCTGAGATGTATGTGATTTTTTTCATAAAATCTATGACACCTTTCACTAAAATAAAAGTTATTGTGTGGAATATTTTTTAGAGGATGTAGATTATTTTGATGTGTTCTATTTCTTATCTTTTAACAAGATGAAATACTTAATATAAAGAAAAGAGAACAATGACTTATTTACCTGAGTCACTCAGTAATGCCAGGGCAAACTTTGTCCTTTCCGATGCCATCTCCTTCTTAGCTGTGCCAAAGGACATGACAGGTAACGCAGGATATGCCTCCATCACTGCCTTTGCCATCTGCATCAACAATATATAATAATAATAATGCAGAATTAAGCTTGTCATCTTTGAAACATTATTTGTGAAGGATAGCGCAGTAGAAAGCCAAAAGTGATTTGATTGGTCAAACAGTAATGCATCACCTAAAACATGTAAATGACAAACTATGTTGTATACACGTTACATTACACGAGTCACGTTGTACAGGATGGTCCATGGTTAATCCCCTCCATCTGAGTCTCCCCCAGTCATTCTTGCCAAGGGCGATCTTTCTGAAGAGCATATAATCCCTATGAAAAACACATGGTGTATCAATACACTTGCAATATCGATATGAAAGTAATGTTTAAAAAATAATGACTTTCAAATGAATTAAACTTGTGATCTCAGTTTTATAAAATGAAGAGCAACATTTTGACTAAACAAGGGAACATTATATGAGACAAGATAGTATGTTCTTCTTTCAAAATTTCTCATTGTCACAAACTGACTCTGTAAATGTGACAAGAAGAGAGAGCAAACAAAGTTTAACAAAGAACAAATAAAATGTTGTAACTAAATAACAAAAAGAACATACAACAAGGTGAGGGAGTCTTTAGGATTTAGCGTGAATGCTATGCATGGATGAGTGGTCTGTGTGCTGTCGAGGTGTTGAAAGTGCTACACCGAAACCAAAAGGATGTCAGCAGGTGGATGAGAAAGTCAGAAATCACATGGCCAAGCTTTTATAGGGTGAAGGGCCCAGGTGGATTTAATGAGCTTATGACCCTCACACCTACATCAATTGGCTGCCAGGATTGCCAGGTCAGCCTATAAGTCCATAAGAGGGTTGTTCTTTACGAGAAAAAAAGATGACCTACTGTATTCTTTTTGCAGCATCTGCAGACTCAGCTTTCTCAGATTTATTAGCCATTGGGTCCAGTAAGAATACAGCACTTTTGGCGGGAAGTACATACTATAAGAACACATTAATGTTATTTCAAAACAACAAAATAAAAATATACACAACACAAAAAGATTTCAGATGAAGTAACAACCAGTAACTTCCAGTGTACTCCCCCAGCATTTACAAAAGACAGTATGGCCTCATAGTTGTTGAAGTCAGTCTGTAATGGAAATAAAAACACATCTAAGTAATTCTCAATAAAAATGACTTTTCTCTTTAATGAAACATCATATTCTCAAAATTGATTAACTTCAATTGTTACATTACATAAACAAAATCCTTCAATACATATAATTAATTTCAAATACACTCCTGATCAAAATCTTAAGACCAGGTGAAAAAGTACTAATATCCGCATTTCACGCTATTGGAACTTAACCACATTGTAAGTAGAGCTTCAGAATGCAAAAAGAAGAAACAGGAGCGAGAGACAGCAAAATAGAATCAGCAGTTTATTGAAAACTGCATTTAAACTAAAACAGACTTTTTATCAGCTGATCAAAAGTTTATGATCACAGCCCAAAATAGCCCAAAAATAGATCTAAAAATGTAAAAAATGGACTCACTAGTGCTCAGTAGTACTCAGTAGTACTCAGTAGCCCCACCATTCTTGTTTATCATTTCAAAAATTAAATTAGGCATGCTTGATGTGAGTTCTTCCAGAAGGCTGGTGAGAACATTGCCCCATGTGGTGAAGATGGCTTCAAGAAGGGCATCCATGGTCTGGAACTGATGTCCATTTTTGTAAACTTCCCTTGCCATCCATCACCAAACATCCTCAGTGGGATTTAGATCAGGGGGACACGCAAGATGGTCCAAAAGAGCCCAACCCTAACCCTGGAAGAAGTCCTTTGTCAGGCGGGTGTTGTGAACTGAAGCGTTGTCCTGTTGAAAGACCCAGTCATCACTGCACAAACGAGGGTTCTCAGTCAAGAGAACCTGCTGCAACATCTCCACAGAGCCAGCCGCATTTTGACACCCCTGCACAAACTGAAGCTCCATTTTTACATTGAAGGAAAAAGCACGCCAGATCATGATGGAGCCTCCTCCACTGTGCCGCGTAGAAAATGTCTCCAGTGGGATCTCCTTGTCATGCCACTAACGTTGGAAGCCATCAGGACCATCCAGATTAAATTTTTCTTGTCAGAGAATAAAACTTTCTTCCACCTTCTAATGTCCCATGTTTGGTGCTCCCTTGCAAAGTGCAAATAGGCAAGTTTGTGGTGTGGGAGGAGACGTGGCCTTTAAAGACATTTTTTGTTTTTTGCCCTTCTGTTGCAGATGCCGTCTTATGGTGATTGGGCTACACTCAAAAAGTACAGTACAGTAATGGTCTTGGTTTGGGTCAAGAATTGGCCTGTGTCTTCACGGACAGCCCGTCAGATCCTCCAGCTCAGTGCAGGTGAATTTTTTTTTGGGTCTACCACTTGACTTTTTTTGTCCCATAACCCTCCCATAACCCTCAGGATCTTTTAAGAAATTTAAAATAACTGCCTTACTGCGTCCAAGCTCGGCAGGGATTGCGCGTTGCAAGAAGCCTTGCTTGACAGCGTGAATGCCCAATAGAAAATGACATGAAAGCCAGATTTTTGCACAGATTTTGACTTTTTAAGGCTGTGGTCTTAAACTTTTGATCAGCTGATAAACAGTCTGTTTAAGTTTAAATGCAGTTTTCAATAAACTGCTGATTCTAATTTGCTGGCTCTCGCTCCTGTTTCTTCTTTTTGCATTCTGAAGCTCAACTTACAATCTGGTTAAGTTCCACCAGCGCAAAATGTGAATATTAGTCATTTTTCACCCGGTCTTAAGATTTTGATCAGGAGTGTATTTTAGTTAGGCAAGTCAGTATCTTGAGGTCTGGACGGGATAGAGGAATGAAAACGAGCATTACCCTTCGCAGGCTGTGCTGTCTGACTCTGTCTGCTGTTTCAAAGAGTATCACACCAGCTGTGTAATGGTTGAGGAAGAAAATGGCCCTTCCAAGGTTGAGCTGTTTGGCATAAAGATGGAATAGACCCTCCATAACCTAATATGGAAGAAGATAGGATATACAGCTGATCAAACAACAATTTTAAATCCACAACAAGTACTATGTAATTGTATGGAAAGGTGTTTACTTTTTTTAAACCTCAGAATAATTACTCCAATGAAATATGCATAACAACTTCATATGTGATATTTGCTTGTCTTGTGGGTAACGTTTAAACCATCAAATACCTCGCCTGTCAGCCACTGGTGAGGTCGCAGTGAACACAGTTCACTGTGATGTATGAGGAAACGAACCTGACCAGTTGGCAGATGGTATTACTGCGACTAACACTTCAGTTTTCTTTCTTTTCCACAGTGATTGTAGCTGGGAAAAAAGTATAATATTTCAATTCTTCATGTAATCAGATTACTCTAATTAAAATAGATTACAAATGGAATCAAATAATAATCAATAATCTCAAACTCTGGGCATTTTAAGTTAAGTCCAAAACATATGCAGGAATAAAATGCTTACTGAGTGATGTAATTTTTGTTGGATATGCATTCAAAAAGTGAGAATATTCCTTTCAGTAGTGATGATTACTCCTACCAGCTGTTCTTCATCTTCTTGCATTTTGGTGGATGGTGGTGGGCCCGCCTCTTCCAGCAAAGTGTCAATGTCTGTTTGGATGGTTGGTTCTGTATCCAACTGTACAGTACACATGTTATGGATCAGGTTAGGTTCATGCATGGAATACTGGAAAATAAATGGAGGGTGGCTGATGTGGAGACTTGAGCTGTGATAAACAAGACTGAATAATTACTTGACATCCATACATCTCCCATTATAACAAATGTACATTATTAACAGTATGTACATTAACATTATTATCAAAAGTGAAGGGGTTGTATTCTAGATGTCTTACTATATAACTGACTATACACTGTGTTTAGAGACAACCACACACCCCAAGAACATTACACATACGATTACACAAGTTATTAAACAATAAGCTGAGGCTGTGTGTCCTGTTTAAATAGAGTGGCATCAGTGTCTGTGTGTCTTCTTACAAAAAAAAGAGAGATGTATTGTTTTTAATTAACCTCTTTTCGGTAATCTGCAGTTCTTTTGGTCAAGTGTTATTATTCATTTGAGGTCGTGGGAGAGGGATCCCTCCTCTGTGGCTCTGCCATCATTCATTGTAACTGTACAATATGTTTCTGTTGATTTGTTCTGTACATGTGACATCTATTGCACGTCTGTCTGTCCTGGGAGAGGGATCCCTCCTCTGTGGCTCTTCCTGAGGTTTCTTCCACCTTTTTCCCTGTTAAAAGGGTTTTTGTGGGCAAGTTTTTCCTCACTCAAACCGAGGGTCTAAGGACAGAGGGTGTCACTCCCTGTACAGATTGTAAAGCCCTCTGAGGCAAAATGTGTTTTGTGAATTTGGGCTATACAAATAAAATTTGATTTGATTTGATTTGATTTAGTAAGTAATGTGATGGACAATTACATTCACCAGAAAAACAGTGAAAATATCATACCTTCTTGATTTTTAGAGAGTCCTTGTATTCTCTCAAAAGAGCTTCATGCATCCTCTTGTAGGTGTGCACAGTAAGCCTCTTGTGGTGAAAACGGATCCTTTTCAGATCCCACTGAGACTTCTCCATGATGCCCTGGGTCTTGTTATCCTTGGTGTAATTCTATTGATATTCTAAAGATATGTTGAATTTAACATGGGGTCATGTTAGTACAGGGTTTATGCAGGAATCCAGAGGTTGAATTTAATACAATTTAATACCTTTTTAATACCTTCTAAATATTTTTTAAAACCTCAACGCAACTTGCCTCCGGTCATAGCAAAAACAGGATCGATGGATGGATAAATGTTACTGTCAATCCCTTAGTTATTTACATTTACATTTAGTCATTTAGCTGACGCTTTTATCCAAAACAACTTTCAGAGAAGATGCGATGGCTGCAGTGGAAGTTTGACTGGTGGTGGGACTTGGTTGGAGCGGTGTACTGGGAATACTAGCAGCACAGAAACTTGATATTAATGGCTGCTCTCCCATCAAGTTGTCAGTCAACTGAACACTGTAGATAGATCCAACTACATAATTAGAGTTGGATCAGAGTCAGAGTTACGCTACTTGATATCTGCTAAAGAAATGACACAGTGCATAAGGTTTCAGCACCATTCCACACATAACCATGTTATCTGATAAAGACATCAAGTGTTTTGATCCCGGCCTGGTTTGGGTCACACGCACGCTGTAAACAATACCACTGTCCACTGGCTGTGTGACAATCTGCCAATAAAAACATCTCCCCCCTCCTCAGATATACGTTGATCTCATAAATGGCCTCTGTGAACTCTAAATGATGGATATAGCGACAGAGAACTCTAATGCATGAACTACACAGAACAATCCTGGGTCTACCGCTGTGCGCTATGGAAAATAGCTGTACTGTACAGTCTATGTAATAAATTCTGGCGAACTTTTAACAAACAAACTTACAATAAATCAAGTGCTATTCTTTAAAAAAAAAAATTAATACTTTTTAATACTCCGCAGACACCCTGTAGTATACTATTATTTCAATTACTGTGCACACAAATCTAAAGATAATAATTCTCTTATAGCAGTTTATGGTTACCTGTTAACCCACATTAACACTTGCATTTACCTGTGTCAATTTCTGGGCAGCTCTTTTGTACTTCTTTGAGAGCATGTAATAAACAGGACCTGTTCCATGCCGTCCAAGGTCTCCTGCAATACAAGTACCTTACTTTAATAATTACAAAAACAATCTGAAAAAACTTAATACATGTAGGGGAGTAACCAGACTTACTGAGTAACAGTCCAGACCACAGATCTGCCTGAGGGAGAAAGTACTTTAGAAGCTTGGGGATGAGGGTGGGGCAGTAGTACCCATTTGGCTCTCCCTGTGTGTCCAGAGGTGCCTGCTGGATGACTTCTTTAAAATGCTCGTCAAATGGTGTTGGGCTTGATTCATCCTGTAAGAGGCCAAAATTCTATTAATGTCACATGTCATTTGGTCATGTTCATTGGATTTTGGAGACAGCACCAGTTATTATTTAGAACATCCTGTTTCTGTGGTACATGCAATTTTGTATATGTTGACTACATGGTTTGTGATGTCAATGCATCAACATTTCTAACCCAAACAACAAATAGGTCAGGTCAATGTCATGTCCAAGAAAAAGTGTTAAGTTAATTTATTCAGTATGTCTCGTGTCTATGTTGTCTTGTGATTTCCTGTTTTATTTTGGTTCCACTTCCTGTCTGTGTCCATTGTTATTAGTTTTACTTTTCCTCTTTGTCTGTTTTCCCACCTTTAGAATTACCTGTCTCCGCCCTGATTGTTTCCACCTGTGCCCTTACCTTGTGTGTATATATAGTCCATGTCTCCCTTTGTCCTGTGCCAGTTCGTCTTGTCTCATGTCAGAGAACCAGCGCTTTGTCCATTGTCAGGTCTTTGTTTGGCTTCACTTTGTTTTGATACTTTGTCCTAGAGTAATTTTCTGTTTGTTTCCTTTTCATAGTATAGCCTCACAAGAGTGATTTTCTGTTTGTTTCCTTTTCATAGTATAGCCTCACAAGAGTGATTTTCTGTTTGTTTCCTTTTCATAGTATAGCCTCATAAGAGTGATTTTCTGTTTGTTTATTTTGTTTTTCTTAGTCTAGCCTTAGTTTTGTGATGTCTTGTTTTCTGAGATTAGTGTAGAGTTTTTTCCTCTGTTAAGAGTGAATTTTGGTTTTGTTTTGTTTAATAAACCTTTATTTTGAAACTTTGGTCTCTGGAGTTGTGCATTTGGGTTCGGTCCATAGTTCGGTCGTGACAGTCAACGTCTATGAAAGAAAAAAATCAACACCAGAAACCTCTCAGAAACACACAAATACACACATGGCCAAAGACCTACTGTAAATGATCCATAACTCAACAAAGAAAAACTAAACATGTAAATTTCAAATGTACAACAGGATAACTTACCTCAAAGTCTTCATCAGTGATGTCAGAGTCTTTTATGACTAGCTGTGCAGTTGAGGTGAGTAGTGTCTGCAGGTTATGAAAATGTTTTTCAACATTCTCACCACTCGATGGACTGGAGAGAACCACAGAACCACAGTCTAGTTGTTCTAGTGTCGTAGCTTGAGTCATAAGCCCCAGCAGATGCATACATAGGAGGTAGTGTTTGCCAGCACCGTGGGAAAGATTTTTAGAAGTACATATAAATATTGCCAATACAACACCATACTGAAATTTAGTAGAAGAAGGCATCACTAACTCCCTGTTTTTTGCAGAGGCCCTTAGCATTCTTCATGACGTGACTTAAACACCGATGAAGAATTGGAAGCTCAATGACACTCTTCTTTGCTTTTCCAGTTACAATGCTGTAGTACTGGGCAAGAAGCAAAAGAAAAAATTCCATTTCTTTTCTATAACACACATTCTACATCTCGGAGGCGACGCCCGGCCACATCTTCCTTGGCCCTTCAAACGGGGCAAACAGTGGTAAACTGTAGGCTATAGGAGACACAGCCCGAAGCGGCACGGGGATCTATTTATTAATTGATATATTAGCTACTGTAGCCAGTCGGCCTTGTCAGGTCCAACCTATGGGGCAAATTTTGATTTTCAGAGAGACAACTTTACAATTCTACGTAATGATTAAAATAATAAATAAATAATAAAATTTAAAAAATAATAAAAATGACAGTGGCCTACCTTCAAGCACCTCCGTTCTTAATCCTCTCCTGTTTTCCGTCCATATAACTTTCATCCACTTGATGAATTTTGGGTGACTTTTTTTGAAGACATCCAGAGTGACTGCCATCCACTTCTCTGCTGTTGCACTGTCTGATAATGTATGTTTTATCAATGTTTTCAAAAGAGCATCCCGACCTCCAGCTAACTGCCAGAGGTCTTGGCTCTTCTGTCTTTCGCCTTTCCTGAGACAACCCATCGAGTAACTCAACTCACACCCTGGCCATGTGCTTTGACTCCAACCAGAATCTGTGAAGTTCTAGAAGTTCAGCCGCACTGGCGCCATCTACTGGCTTGAGGCTATTGGTGATGCATGTTTTCTCTTTATTAGTAGGCCTATAGCTTAGATTAATAGGTTGCATTATTCAAATATGAGCATTTTTTTTTCAATAGCTAGTTACTGTATGGGACTTTTTATAGCATTTTAACATTTCTCATATTTTATATGAATTTTTAATACATTTCATAATGTAAATATGAGCATTATAGCTCAATAACTTCCAGGTCACGTGACCTATTGGCTCATAATCAATGTAGGGCAGTAGATCTACACTTTCTGTATGAGACACACCTCTTTTTATAGCATGTTAACACTTCTCATATTTTATATGAATTTTTAATACATTTCATCATGTAAATATGAGCATTAAAGCTCAATAACTTCCGGGTCATGTGTCCTATTGGCTCATAATCAATGTAGGACAGTAGAGCCACACTTGTTGTATGAGACACACCTCTTTTTATAGCATTTTAACACTTCTCATATTTTTCTTATTAATTCTTAATACATTTCATCATGTAAATATGAGCATTCCTTCCAGGTGATGTGACCTATTGGCTCAAAATCAGTGCATGATCATACATGTTTTATGAGACACAACTCTTTTTTTTTTTTTTTTTTTTTTTTTTTTTTTTTTTTTTTAATAAAATCTTAACATTCTTCATATTTTTGAAATAAACGTTTAATACATTTAATACACACGTTTTATTTTGAAAACCGGAAGTTTCCACACGCTGCAGTAAGCTAGCGCTGACTTTCCCAGTTGTCTCAAAGTATTTGCCATAAAGTCGGCAATAAGGGCGCACTTGAAAATGTTGGAGCAGCTGGCTTGACCACGCGAAAACGAGAGACAGCTGGCTTGACCGCAGTGTTTTATTGATGTTGGTCAGATTATAATAACTTTACAAAAAGTTTATAGACATACCTCCGTCACTGCTCTTTAGCTCGTATGCCTCCCCGTCCTTCTGCTCTGGTGTCGCTGCGTCCCCGGAGGCTGACCTCTTCACCTGGCCACTTTGCAGCGCCTCCTCTCCCGGGTCTCCCCGGTGGCTTAGCTTAGAGATTTGATGTACAATGTGATAGACTGAAAACCTTTGAAAGTCGAATGGAAGCTAACACACAAGCAGTGAGAGAAAATAAGGAGGAAATAAGCAAAACGAAAGAAGAAATGATGTTGAAAAAAGAAAATGTCTCACTGAAGCAGATTTGTTTGGAACAAGGCAGATATAAGAGAAGGTGGGATCTTAGATTGATGGGCCTTCCTGAAAAAGACAAGGAGAATACAAGAGAGACTGTGATCGGCATCCTTACAAGAGTAATCCTGCTGTCAGTGGAGAAACTCCATGAGTCAGTAGACACAGTGCACCGCTTGGGAAAGAAGAACGATGCAGCTACCAACAAGATGCCCAGACCTGTAATCATCCAGTTTGCCTTGCGAACTGTTCGTGATGAAGTATGGAAGAGATCAAGAGAGGCAAGAGTATGCAAAGAGATGAACATTCAGTTCAAGGAGGACTTCTCAAAGGAAGATCGTGAGGCCCACGCTAAGCTGTGGCCCAAGGTGGAAGAAGCCAGACGAAATGGAAAGAAGGCCTCTCTAAGAGAAGGATATGCACTCATCGATGGACGCAGAGTTGACCCCTAACTGCTGCTTAGTATGCAAATATTTAGGCAACTTCTGATTATACAGAGAAAAATTCAGTAAAATGGTTTTCTGATATGATGTTATTAAGGACAACATGTTCATTCCTGCATAGAAAAAAAGAAAAAAAGCGAAGTTAAGCGCATTTAGAAACAATCATAATTTCTTTTATGTCATTGAATGTTAGGGGGCCTTTTTTTTGTTTTGCAAGGATCAAAAATCGCAATGTCGTATCTTTTCCATGGCTGCCGAAGTCAGTCTGTGGATACTTGAAAAGAAAAGAGCCGCAACTCATCTTGACTTGAATAATTAGGACTTTATTCAAAGAAACAAGTGAGTTTTGGATGCATCCCCTGATCGGGTCCCTTCCGAATCTCCATGCTGAATTCTACATTGTTGTCCAAATTGTTCCCAACATTGTTCTACCCCTCTTCTCCCGGGCTAGGTCTTATACCTTCAGGAAAACATGAATAAACATTCTGAAAACCGTCCTTTTAATGAACCAACTTCCATCATTGTCTTCCAAAGTTTACTTTACCACATCTGTTTCTTTGCCAAAAGAGAGATGGCCAAAGGTCATCACAAACCCTATATTTCAGAGAGAAAGTTATACAGTTCCTCAGGCCTGCACCCTATCCTCCCAAGAGAGATCGTAAATACTATAGAATGTTTAGTCTTCATGTAGGGAGAGAGGTTACTAAAAGTTCTTACAAATATACACTTCATGTTCAACCATAATCTCAGGAGAGATCAATAAAATACTATAGAAGGCTTATAGGAAAATATACTACAGCAATGTGTTTTTTTTACAGGAGACTCATTCTGTTATGACTGATGAGAAGTTCTGGAAATTCAATGGGGGGATTATGCCTTTTTTGCACATGGAACATCACACTAAGCAGGAGTCATGATATTATTCAATAGATTTCCGGGTAGCGTAATTGACCATAAAAAAGATAATGAAGGTCACTGGTTAATGGTGGTAGTGGAGATAAACGATAAACGTTATATTTTAATATGCATTTATGGCTTCAACAACCAAGCAATTAATATGAACTTTTATGCAAAATTAAGCCAACTTATAAATGAATGGAAAACAACATACAATTCAGATAAAGTGATAATGGGAGGAGATCATAATATAGCCCCAGATTCATGGTTAGACAGATTTCCTCATAGGAATTCTCAACCTGTATACAACGAAACTATACTGTCTTTATGTACAACAACACATGTAATTGATTACTGGAGAACATCAAATCCAACATCAGTTCAGTATACATGGTATGACTCTGCAGGAAACGGTCAATGTTCAAGACTAGATTACTGGCTGATTTCGTGTGAGTTATGCAATGATATTTCAGATTGTAAAATATCAGCCTCTCCGCTCACAGACCATTGCATGATTAGTCTAAACTTATTAACATCCAAGCAACATCCGAATTCTCCAAATATTTGGAAGTTTAACAATGATTTCTTACAAAATGTTGAATTTTGTGATCAGGTGAAGTTTCTTATCTTGGAGGTTGAAAAGTTAGACATGAGTGACATCAGTAAATGGGAATGGTTTAAGTTTAAGACCAAACAAATAGCAATTGACACAGGTAAAAAACTGTCACGTATAAGGATACAAAAGCAAAAGGATCTAATCGACAAAATCAATTCATTAACAAGTAATACACAATTATCCTTAGACAACATTACTGAATTAAAGTCATTACAATCCCAACTAGATGACATGTACACAGCAAAGGCAAATGGAGCTTATATTCAATCAAGAGCTAGATGGATCGAAAAGGGTGAAAAAAGTTCAACATATTTCTTTGGACTTGAAAAACGAAGACTATGGAAAAAATAAGTAAGCTTATGACAAATGATATTATAATTTAAGATCAGAAATTAGTCCAGGACGAAATCTGTCTCTTTTATTGCAACTTATATAAGTCAAAATTTAATAAATCAGATTGTGACATTTTATTTGAAAAAATTGATGAAGACATAAAAAAACTGGATGCGGAAGACAAACATATACTTGAAGAAGGATTAACTGTAATAGAAATTGAAAATGCATTAAAACAAATGAAAAGCGGTAAATCACCAGGGATTGATGGTTTAACATCTGAATTCCTGAAACATTTTTGGGCAGATATCAAAAAATTACTATATAACGCTTTTTGGGAATGTATTCAGAAAGGATGTTTGTCCCCTACTATGAAAACAGGTTTGATAACTTTATTACCAAAACATAAAAAAGACTTGTTGATGCTAGACAACTGGAGACCAATAACCTTACTATGCAATGATTATAAACTACTTGCTTTAGTTTATGCAAATCGCTTAAAGCATGTAATTGGAAAACTTGTAGAAGAATATCAGTCAGCTTTTATAAAGGGAAGATATATTCACAACCATATTCGACTGATTCTGGATATGATTGATTACCAATCATTCATTCTATCAGATGGTCTTGTATTATTCATAGATTTTTTCAAAGCATTCGACACTGTGGAACATGATTTTATGTTTACGGTGCTCAAAAAACTCGGATTTGGAAAAGGATTCTGCAAGATCATAAAAATGTTTTATAATGATATTTACAGTTACAGCTCCCTCAACCCTGGAATGACACCCAAAATCAAGATTTTACGTGGAATCAGACAAGGTTGTCCTATTTCGCCAAAATTGTTTATTTTATGTACACAAATGCTAGCATATCTAATTGTAAATCACCCTCAAATTAAAGGAATTAACATTTTCGATTATGAATATCGAATAAGTCAATTTGCAGACGACACAGTAATCTTCCTAAAGGATAAATCTTTAATTAAAAAAGCCTTGGATATAATATCAATCTTTTCCAGAGCTTCAGGGCTATACCTAAACTTGCGAAAAAAATGCGAAAATACTATCTCTTCACCCGTGTGCTGAGACAAATATAGGCTCCATTCCTGTCAAAACTGAATTAAAATACCTAGGTTTAATAATGTCTAAAGATAAAAATAAGAGAGAACGACTAAACATTGAAGGGAAAATAGATAGTATGAAAAAATCTCTCAACCATTGCCTTATGAGAGATCTCTCTATTCTTGGCAGAATCTTATTGACAAAAGCAGAAGGTTTATCAAAACTAGTATATCCTTGTCAATCTCTTTATGTTCCTCCCAAAATGATTAAAAATATAAATTCCATCATTTTTAATTTCATATGGAAAAATAAGACCCACTACCTTAAAAAATCTGTGATGGTTAAAGAATATAAACATGATGGGTTAAAAGCTGCCGATTTTGAATCCATGATAGGTGTATTAAAGTTGAACTGGATAAAAGCTTATTTGGCACAAACTGATTCCATATGGTTCCACATACCAAAATATCTTTTCAAAAATGTTGGAGAATTAGAATTTTTGTTAAGGTGTGACTTTGAAACTACCAATCAAATTGTCTGACTTCCATAAACAAATACTGCTCTACTGGAAATGACGTTAACAGGAAGACTTTATTTAAACAAGAATGTTATGATAAAAAGGTTATATATATTACTGACTTGATGGATGGTAAACAGCAATTTATTGCAGTTTAATTCATTTGTAGAAAAGTTTAGTTTACAATGCTCTTATAGAAAATTTAATCAAATCAGTAGAGCTATTCCGCTTCCCTTAAAATACATGATTAAAAATATCCTCATAACCTCAAATGTGTCTGTTAAACTGCCCGATTTAAAAATCGGTGAATTGAAATTTGGTGAAAGGAAATGTAACAACAAAGTACTTGGAAGTATGTTTAAAGAAAAGCATCCATGATATCAAAAAGTCAACAAAAATAAAGATAACAGATCATGAAGCAACACTAACAAAGACTTATTTTAGTTATCTTAAATGGCCAATTTCACCCAAGGTAAAAGAAATGCAGTTCAAATTAATAAACAATATTTATCCTGCTGCTGAAACTCTAAGGAAAAGGTTCAATTTTGAAGTAAGTCTATGTGTTTTCTGTATGGCAGACACAAAACAATTGAACACTTATTCTTCTCTTGTTCGGTCACAATGATGTTTTGGAAAGATGTGTACCGATGGTTAAATATTGGGATTAACAATTCTTTGTTTAACAAATTTCAAGTGATGATTTATATGGACGGTCTGTCAAAAAAGGTATCTAAAATGGTGAACATAATTCTTATTATGGGAAGATATCATATACACAAGAATAAATGGCAAAACAGCAAACCCACCATAAACTGTTTTAAAAATTAAATTAAAAACTATATAACATCTCTAAAGGTATTATCGGAAGAAAATCAGTCTATAACTGAATTATATGAAATAATGTCAGAGTCTCTTGTTTTTTAAGTTACAATCCTGTGTTCTTTTAACACGCTTAAAGCACTTTTGTTTAAATGTCAATCCCTGTGATTATTTTATTTTAATTTATTTTATGTTGTTAATGTGTTGTAAGCTTGTAGTGTTTCAAATGCAAGCAAATGTTTCCTCAATTGACTTTTGTAAATTGACGTGTATTTCAAATAGAAATGTACAGTTAATTGAAATTGGATGGATGTGAAATAAAGTTTTGGGGAAAAAAAATGGTAACCCTTCCTTTTACAGTCCCCTAATTACCAGGTATTTACCAGGTAAATATATTGAAATTACAGTGTATATTGGGTAATTACTGCTGGTAACAAGTACAGTCCCCTAATTACCAGGTATTTACCAGGTAAATATATGGTAATTCATAGCATCTTCTTGTGTTATTACCACCAGTATAAGAAGATAAATACACTGAAACTACAGCCAAAGTACAAAGTATTTACCTGGTAAAATATATTGAAATTACAGTGTATTATTGGGTAATTACTGCTGGTAACAAGTAGGTAAATACTGAGAAACTACAACTAAAACACTAAGAAAAAAATCTGCACTACTGCCCATCTTTTCAACTGAGTACCATGTAGTTGACAGGTTTTGGTTGGTAATTACTCAGATATAATTGTAGAAAATATGGAATTGTTCCTATTTAAGTTGAAAATTTTTTGCATGTATTTACCCGTTATCCTCTGCAGGAACAGTTTTCCTCTGGTGTCGTAGCCCAGTATATCTTCTTAAATGCTGGGTACTAAAACAAATGTTTTTAGAACTTACCCAACATGTACGCTGAAACTGTACTGTAAAAGGAAGCCTGGTTTGTTTCCATGCTATTACTATGTTCTTACCAAATCCTGTGTAATAGAATATTCCATTGTCTGTGCAGTTAAATGAATTTGTACCATATAAGTTCCACAACGTTACTAAGTAAAACATGTCAAATTACCCAGTTAGTAAGATGAAAATGCACTGTAAAAGGAAGCCTTGCTTGTTTCCATTCTATTAACAGGCTCTTGCTATACAATTTGTAATAGATTACTCCCTTTTCCATGCAATCAACACAAATTTGAACCTTGAAAGTTCCACAACATTACTAAGTAAAACTCATCAAATTACCCAGTTAGTAAGATGCAAAGGTACCACACAAAAGGGAATGTTTAATACCAAAATATAACAAAGGCACAGTGGAAAGTAACAAGATGTGCCGAAGTTACCATAAACATTATTAAGTAATATATACTTATTACTGCAGATTTGCGGTTCAAAGACAACAGTGCAACAAAAAAACAAAAACAGAACTCTTCAAAATGTTTACCAGATTGTAAACACGAGCAGACTGTAAAGTAGGCAAAAACAAACTCGGGGGAAAACATATTACCTTTCACAAGACACTTGAAATTTGGGCTAGTGCAATACTGTACTTTCTGCAATTAAAAAAAAAAGTCTGTAGTCTGTAAAAGTCTGTCACAAAATGTTTCAAGCATGAATTAACAAAATTGGCTTCAACTCCCTACCATAAGGAAAAACACATAACCCTTGCCAACATTATACAGTAGTGTAGTGTCTACTACTGAGTAGAGCAAACCCTCACTTCCTAAATTTACATTTTATGGGTAGCAGCTCAGACTTTTTTTTCATTTGTTTGTTTTTTTCTTCAAGAGCTTTGTTACCCTCCAGGTTGTTACACTTTGTAACATGCTCTTATGTCTTTAAATAAGCGTCCAAGAATGCCTTTCCTGTGCTCCTTTCCAAGCCAGTGGTTCCATTCAATGAACCGTAAATTCATTTTCAAGGCCCTCTCTGTCAGGTTTCCCCTGTATCTGTAAATGTCTTCTTTGAAACTTCGCCATGCCCGTTCAATGTGCTGTGTGTGAACACCACTTCAAGGGTGTACGAAATGTCTCTGGTGATTCACCTGATAGTGAATGTATCCTTCACGTGACAATCTGTTGTAGGCACGCCAGGAATCACTAATCACCTCACTTCCAGGTCTGATATATTTTTGGATTATTCTGAGTAATTGCATCCTGGATCGATTTTCCACCAGCTTTAAGACAGGACGTCTACGGGACCGCTTCACTTCCAGCATTCCAAAGACCCACAAGCATCTTCGCCAGGTGGGTCCACGTCGTCCACGTCCATACTGAAAATAAGCTAAATGTCATGCTTCTATGAAATTCATCTGAAATTATAGTGTTAGACTCACTTCAGGGCTGTCTGATTCACCCCCATTGTCATGGTAGTGCTACCTGGCATATGACATTTCATAGGGCTAGCATCCAAATCAAAATTTTTAGGTGTCATATTTTTCCAGCAGATATGTATTTGTATGCTATGAAATAGACATATGTAATGCAGTATTACCAGCAGCATTGAGGCTGATCAACAGGACCTGAAGTGATTCTAATCTTATGTAATTATAGATAAATTTGGGTGGAGTATTTTACTCTATGAAAACCTGTTTCCAATGTATTTATAGTACTGTAGTAATTCAGATGTACTGTACTTACACAACAGAAATGACTATTTTACTTACATAAACAGACCTTCTGTTTGTGTCTGAATTTACTCTCATCTATTGCTACAAAAGCTCTCCTCCCTCCAATTCTCATTTTCCGTCTTCTTTCCAGTCGCCTAACTGCTTCACCACAGATTTCTCGCAACAGCGTAGTTACTCTGGTCAGTGATTTGCTGCTTCCACATACTCCATCCTCTATCATGTCTACTTGTCTCTTCCTCAAGCCCTGTGAAAATGACTAAATATGACAACTATCAACATATCATCAATTACGTTTTTTTCTGAAACACTAAAACACAACAGTGTAAGAGACAGACAGAGAGAGAGAGAGAGAGAGAGAGAGAGAGGACCTAACCTGTGCATAACTTTCATCCATGATGGTAATGGAATATGTGATCTGGAGAAAACTGAGCCCTCTCTGATGGACCTCGTGATGGCCCTGCCCTTGTGGGTTCTTCTTCTACAGCACCTGTACATAACAGTTTATCATAGTATCGCCATGGTTACACTTGTCTTTTAAAAAAATTATAATGTTAAATAAATAAATAAATAACAGTAATAAATAATAAAACCTACACAAAGATAGCTCAAATAAGTTAATTTTGTCTTCTCTCTTTCACAATTTTAGTCTGATATAAAAGAAACAATAGCTAGAGTAGAATCTACATGAAGATAATCTGTTAAGATCTGATCAATTTGAATGTTACAATATAATATAATGGCATATTGATCCTTACTTACCACCTATATCCATCCTTGGTTGTGTTGGTTCTTTTAAATTTCATTCTGTTGTTGCACACAGGGCATCGTTTCTTCCTTGCTAACAACCTCTCCTTCTGCATCCATCTTATTAACTTTTTACCCCCTTGCGCTGTCTTCTTAATTAATGTTCTTGTCAAAGTCATATTAGGCCTACTGAAATATTCACACATACGCGGAGGACACTGGCTTTCCCGTGTGCCACCTGCGCGGGCTTCTTGTCCGAAATTTCCACCTGATCTCTAGGAACATACCATTCTGAACTTGGTGTTGGGGGGAGGGGAGTAGGATAGCGCAAAAACAGATAGTGTTGAATCATTAGATCGCGGTAATGCCAAGTACAAATTTTAAATGTTAAATGTTATATTTTGTTTCAGTTAATGATACACGTCTACTGTTATTACGCAACTACTCTTATCAACTGTTTAATTCCATTTTATGGACTAATCCATTCATTGGCTCCCCCCGTAGAGGCTCGCCCGGTAGAAGAGGAAGGTGCAGGCGGGAAGCTCCAACACATCACGTTTTCGTACTATCGCATCAAGAAGAAGCATTTTGTCAAGGTATTTTGATAATGCAGGATAAGTTAACTGTTTTGTCTCGAGCGAAAATTTAGTCTCCAGCAAGGGCTGGCGTTATGCATCTAAATTTGAGAAAGGGCTGGCTCATTTCGCCGCGGCAGCCGTGGCAGGTCAGTGGCAGTTGATGCTGCCACCTAAAGTGCTACTACTAGCTGCCACTGCCACAAATTGAGCTCTTTCTCAAATTTAGATGCATAGTGTTATTCCTTTATTGTACTGCATTTTGATTACCGTAACTGATGTTCATTAAACACAACAGAGAACAAATACCAGTGCGGTGGATTCTCTCCATGGCTCTTATCTCCTGTTAGTCAGTACAGTCCAAGTGCTAAAACAGACTAACTTAGTCTTTATTTCTTTCTTTTACATTTAGTCATGCCAATGACACGGGGTAAGAGACAAACCAAGTCAAAACGAACCAGCAACCCACCAGATGATGGCATGCTGCAGTCTGGTAATGAAGGTAACTTAATTTTTTATGGCGAAGGATGTAAATACTACAGAAGTATTTTATGTGTAGCTTTTGGTTGCAGGAACACACACACACACACACACACACTCATTACAGCCCTGATATATATAAATATGAAATAATTTCCCTTTGCATCTTTTTTAGTGGAAATGATTGCACAGCCATCTGCTCCAACCATTGCAAAATTCAAGGAGGATTATAGATTGCTAAAAGAGGAGAACCGCCTTCTGAAAGAGGAGAACCGACTTCTGAAAGAGGAGCAGGATTTCCTTAAGCAGAAAGGTCTCAACCCAGTGAAGACCAGACCCTCAACATCTTCAAAAGGTATCCAGACAGTGTTCTTCCCAAAAACAACATGGAATGCTATTTCTATAGTTTAAATGAGTTGCTTATTTTGTATCCATGTCACACAAATAATATAAATACACTACGTAAGATAATAAGGTAATTTTTTTCAAATGCAAAATCAGAAAAAAGAATTACAAGAAAAATAATTATTTCATCATTTTTGTTACTCTGTTTAAGGGTCCAACAAAAGGAGGCTCATGGATTCCTCAGACTCTTCAACATCTGACTCTGATTCAGACTCCTCCTCTGAAGAAGAAAAGAGGAATAAGAAGAAGAGAAAGAATAAGAACAAGGAAAACTCTGCAAAATTTGGAAAAAGAGGTAACTTTCATCATTATGAAAAGGATAGCTCACAATCATCTTATATTATACAGTCATATTACGCTTGTAGGTTATCATAGTTCAGGGTATTGCCAAGGGCAGGGTATTGTCAACAACTGTGATACAAACTGATTTTCAATATTGACCATGTCCTACACAGAATTTAGTACGATAGCTATTTGTTACTACTCTATATTAGTTAAACAGAACAAGAACAATTAAGGCCCACAGAGATCTTCAAAGTAAAGTCAAAAATGTTTTAAACCCACAGTTTTTGATTGCAAATTATTATTTTTTAAAAACTTTAAATGGCCTTTTCTGTTTTATATTTTTCCGATTTCCTGTATTGATCCAGGACCATATGTATTGATATGTGCTTCAGTATGGAGTCGTGGTGGGTGGCAAATGGCTTTTCACATGAAGCCTTCAGATTATTGTACATGGTCCAGGTGACAAAAATGGACCTAGTTTAGTCTATGGAACATTTTCATCTCAGTGTTACAATCTTTTATATTCATAAAGCATAGGGTTAGTTCAGGCAGGCCACAACGTAATGCTCTATATCAGGTGTCAGCAGCAAACCAAGCCCCATCAGCTGATCACTCAGCTGACTTCCCCAATTCCCCTATTGGCTAATCACTTTCAAAGCTCAGTATTTACACTGCTCTCACCTAGCTTTTCTTGCTACTTCCTCCACTAGCCGACTTCAACCCACTGCCGACCCCAGCTCCCCCTGTTGTGCTTTCCACCTGTTCATTGTCATTGCTGCTGTCTGCTCTGTCTGGGTTTTGCTGCTGCACACCCTGCTTATAGGCGATTCATGATGGCTCGTGAAAGGCAGGAGGGGGTGCTCTTCCTGCCTCAAGGTTTTACATGCAAGCACGTGGAAGAGCAGAGAGTCCCCAGAACAGAACCTTACCGCCAAATATAATGTACAAGTTAGTAACGATTATTCTTGACAAAGTGGTCCTGACTGAACGGTAGTTTCTACCCTAGTTTCAATGTAGCACCCTCATGTGTTGACTGATTTTTTTTGGGCAAAAGTTCAGTGCCAGTGTGCACACACGCAATAGGCTGGGCCTATCATAAATCACTATTTATGAAATTAATCACTTTTATAAGGGTAGGGTGAAGGAGAGGAGTGCAGAGACTAGATTATCTAAGTTTATTTACCACTCTAACTCTAGAATAGTTTGTGTGATTATGATATATTGTTAATAGATCATATTTTATAATCTGTCTTATAGTTCAGAGTCCAGAGGACGTTGTACACCGATACAGAGCTGTACTGAAAGAATTTTGGCGTACAAGGAGCATCAGCCTCAGCTGTGAAGCGCTGAGCGTGGACAGAAACACAGTCGCCTTAACGGCAATCATTGCCGAAATACTGATTGCTGCAGACGGTGAAGATTTTGGGCTGCTACCAGAGTTCACTGAGAAGGACACTGTAGGAAACTATGCCAAAACCTGCAAGAGCTTCCTGGAGGGTAACAAAGCTCTTGAAGAAAACATTAAACAAATGAAAAAAAAGTCTGAGCTGCTACCCATAAAATGTAAATTTAGGAAGTGAGGGTTTGCACTACTTAGTAGTAGACACTATACTACTGTATAATGTTAGCAAGGGTTATGGGTTTTCCCTATGGTAGGGAGTTGAAGCCAGTTTTGTTAATTCATGTTTGAAACATTTTGTGACAGACTTTTACAGACTACAGACTTTTTTTTTTTTTTTTAAATTGCAGAAAGTACAGTTTTGTTTTTGCCTACTTTACAGTCTGCTCGTGTTTACAATCTGGTAAAAATTTTGAAGAGTTCTGTTTTTGTTTTTTTGTTGCACTGTTGTCTTTGAACCGCAAATCTGCAGTAATAAGTATATATTACTTAATAATGTTTATGGTAACTTCGGCACATCTTGTTACTTTCCACTGTGCCTTTGTTATATTTTGGTATTAAACATTCCCTTTTGTGTGGTACCTTTGCATCTTACTAACTGGGTAATTTGATGAGTTTTACTTAGTAATGTTGTGGAACTTTCAAGGTTCAAGTTTGTGTTGATTGCATGGAAAAGCGAGTAATCTATTACAAATTGTATAGCAAGAGCCTGTTAATAGAATGGAAACAAGCAAGGCTTCCTTTTACAGTGCATTTTCATCTTACTAACTGGGTAATTTGACATGTTTTACTTAGTAACGTTGTGTAACTTATATGGTACAAATTCATTTAACTGCACAGACAATGGAATATTCTATTACAAAGGATTTGGTAAGAACATAGTAATAGCATGGAAACAAACCAGGCTTCCTTTTACAGTACAGTTTCAGCGTACATGTTGGGTAAGTTCTAAAAACATTTGTTTTAGTACCCAGCATTTAAGAAGATATACTGGGCTACGACACCAGAGGAAAACTGTTCCTGCAGAGGATAACAGGTAAATACGTGCAAAAAATGTTCAACTTAAATAGGAACAATTCCATATTTTCTACAATTATATCTGAGTAATTACCAACCAAAACCTGTCAACTACATGGTACTCAGTTGAAAAGATGGGCAGTAGTGCAGATTTTTTTCTTAGTGTTTTAGTTGTAGTTTTCCAGTATTTACCTACTTGTTACCAGCAGTAATTACCCAATAATACACTGTAATTTCAATATATTTTACCAGGTAAATACTTTGTACTTCGGCTGTAGTTTCAGTGTATTTATCTTCTTATACTGGTGGTAATAACACAAGAAGATGCTATGAATCACCATATATTTACCTGGTAAATACCTGGTAATTAGGGGACTGTACTTGTTACCAGCAGTAATTACCCAATATACACTGTAATTTCAATATATTTTACCAGGTAAATACTTTGTACTTGGGCTGTAGTTTCCATGTATTTACCTTCTTATACTGGTGGTAATTACACAAGAAGATGCTATGAATTACTATATATTTACCTGGTAAATACCTGGTAATTAGGGGACTGTAAAAGGAAGGGTTACCAAAAAATACATAAATAAAATAAAAGGCTTAGCCCCGCTCACCTGGCCCTGAGCCCCCTCTTTCTTACCAGTTTATTTATCCGTTTTCTGAGCGCCAATGGAGAGAAAAATTTGTCTGCTAACGCTGTCTCACTATCAGACTAAACTCTGATAATATATTAGTTTATTAGCTTTATGTCACTAATATTAGCTTTTATTAGCATGCGGACCATGCTAATGCTAGCCCTCAGGGGGCAAGCGAGGAGTGTTGCGTTTAAATGTAATCAGAAATTACAGAATCTAGCGAACAGCGAATCTTACACAGTGGTCCTTTCATAAAACTGGAGGACAAAAATGGAACAATTCTGACACCTCTTTATTTTAATTTCACAGCTTTATTCAATTCAAATTCTTATAATTATTATTGTTATTCTTGTTGAATTTATACTGTAATAGTCTAAAATTATGTGACTATGCATGTACATTGCATAGTTTTAGTGAAATAACATAGCCTATGCCTCATTGCCTCTAGAAACACAGGAAAAACACTGCAACTCGCTTGACAGTAAAATGATACATCTCTCTAATGCACTTTGCCCATGACAAAAGAAACATATAGAAACAAAAAGAAGCCTGGCATACTTTTTCCCCTCAGGATGCTGTGTGTGGTTAACTATCGGCTATCACTTGTGTGCTCAGAGTCAGACACACACACACAGGATGCTCACTTCACTTCGTCAGTCATCTTGCAAGAATACACCGTGCACAAACGAATACCGCTGCAAAACCTACTCACCGGACCATCAGTTGTTTAAATACTCCCTCGGGTCTTCGGTTTCTAGACTAGCAGTGACCGCCTCTAGCAGCTTAGCAGCGTTTAGCTACAGGGCAGTGAGGGCACGTCTACGTGGATCATGTGACCGACCGAGGGTAGTTCTCTTTCATAATATTTCGCTCAATGTCTCACTATGGGATGCACGCCTCGCTGCAGACCTCAGAAGCATTAATCTCATTACGCCAATCCCGATTGGCTGGTGAAACGTGTCCGTCCGCCCCAGGTAGTACCACCTACCTTAAATACCCCATGCGGACGGCACCACGTCATTCAAACACCTCTTCTCACTCGGAGCATATCTCGCATCCTGGGCTAGCTAGCTAAACTGTCCACAGACAGATCTTATTTAGCTTCTGTCGCTGGGCGCTACCTAGCCTTGGAGATTTTTTGTTCTGCTTCGTCGGTCACACCAGATCAAATTCTGTGCTTTCCTCGCCCTCCACGGCTTGGTCAGCACTATCCTCGACGCCTCACCACGACTGTTTGAGTACCAAGCGTGAGCACACCAGCTAATCTCTCGGTTTTCTTCACAGTTAGCACACCAGCTAACTGCCTTGACTCCCTGCCTGCACACCAGCTCGCGAGGAATGGAGGCTAAAACCCCTCACACCAGAGGGCACGGAGACTCTGGGGCCCGTCCCTGTCGCTGCGGGAACAAGATATCGAGCAGATACCGCACCAGGTATGCTCGAGCTGCCTGGGGCTGGAACACGCCCGGCTAGCTATTGAAGTCCCCGGCTCGTGTCAACACTGTGCAGTGTTCACCATCAAGAGTCTCCGCAGACTTCCGGTGACGCCATGTTCTGAGACACACGCACGGAGTGTGGGCTCCCCTGGAAATCGGTGGTGTTTTGCTGTTTGTAGGATTATAAGACATTTTAAGTGAAAGATGGTGAACCCAAATTACTGCCGACTAACATGAGTACGGTCAGAGACACACGGAACGCAGGGAAACAGCAAAAACAGCAAGAAGAAGCGAAAGGAAAAAAAGGGACGCCATCTTCCCCGAACGAGGCGAGTGGAAAGGCGGGCGAAATGAACATGGAGCACATTCTTAAGAGAGTTGAGGAAAGAAAATAAGGAGTCGTTTGCAGACACCAAGGCCGCGTTATCTAGACTGGAAGCATCGGTCACGGATTTGAACCAGAGGATGGAGAAATTAGAACAGAGAACCGAGGAGACGGAGACGAGAGTCAGCGTGGCGGAGGACACCGGCCAGCGTCACGAGAGGATGCTGCGGCACCTGTTGAAACGCAAGGCGGATCTGACTACTATGTGTGATGATTTGCAAAACCGAATGCGCCGCAACAATTTGAGAATTTATCAAGTCCCTGAAGAAAGTGAGAAAAATGACACGGCTGGTTTTGTGAAGAATTTAATTGAGACCGCGCTACAACTCCCACCTGAGGTAAATATAAAGATTGAGAGGGCACACAGATCACTGGGACTAAAACCTGCCAGATCAGCGCCTCCACACTCCATTATCGTGAGGTTTCTGGATCCCCAAACCATGATACTGCCTCCACCATGCTTGACAGTAGGTATTCTACATGCTGGGGATAATGTTCACCTGGCCTTCTGCGTACCCTCACATTAGCAGGAGGAAGATAAAGCTGGAAACTGGACTCATCTGACCACAGAATCTTCTTCCAGTTCCTGGCTGTCCAGTTCTTGTGTGCTTGGGCCCAACGACGCCGGGCTAACCTCTGTCTCTCATTGATGAGGGGCTTCTTGACAGCCTTGTAGGATCTTAAGCCATGTTCTAAAAGTCGGCCACGTACAGTGCAGGTGGAACACTGCACACCAGTTTGGTTTGACCACTGCTGCTGAAGCTCCTGTGATGTCATTCGGCGGTTTTCCCTGCACATGCGGATAAGGATGCGGTCATTCCTGCTGAAGAAACCCTTGGACGCCCAGATCTTGGTTTGTCTTCCAAGCTGTTGGTTTGCCTTTATTTCTGCAGAGTGTATCCAACTGCTGAAGGACTGCATCTGCACTTCCTGGC
The DNA here is from genome assembly GCA_033000465.1 of Sciaenops ocellatus. Lineage (NCBI taxonomy): Eukaryota > Metazoa > Chordata > Actinopteri > Sciaenidae > Sciaenops > Sciaenops ocellatus. The sequence goes on from CP136870.1 coordinate 1,062,828, forward strand.
AATCTGGCGGCAGCTGTACCCTTCCTGGCTGAGAATCTGTATCTTCAGGTGTGTTTCCTGCGTTAGGTTCCTTGTTTTAACCATTTTTGTCTCTGAAGAACTTTCAAATGTGCTGGCTTTATATAGGCATGGAGCACGGCAACATATTATGTTTTTCATATTGTGTCTTTTAATAAAAAGCACGACCTTCATTAGAGGATCTCTGGTTACCCAATAACCCAATACTCAAAATGTCTTATGTATTTTTTATGGAACCAATCAATTTTAAGTTTTTATGGCTTTTTTAGGATTTGTTTAGTATTTTGGCTGTGACTGAACTAAAAGAAATTACACTTGAAGACCTAAAAGTGATTCTTAATGCAATATTTCACAAATGCATGGGGTGTCCGAAAACTTTTTTCCACTACTGTATGTGTATGTATGTATGTATGTATATATATGTATGTGTGTGTGTATATATATATATATATATATATATATATATATATATATATATATATATATATATGTGTGTGTGTGTCTGTGTGTGTGTGTGTGTGTGTGTGTGTGTGTATGTTTCAAACAAATTTTCCCCACTCAGTGACACACCTGCTGAGAAGCTAACTCTGGTAATTGGCAGCCAGAGCCGTTTCTTGCTATATGTGGACTATGTGGATGTATAGGGCCCCACAGCCACCAGGGGGCCCCAAGTTCAGCCTCAATATACTTTGCAAAAATATTAGCTTTTTTTTTTTATTTTTTTTTTTTATAAGTTATTAGCAAAACTAAGCTGCAATGATAGGGAAGTCGTGACTTGTGTTCGTGGGGTAATCAAGTCAAAATCATCTTTGGGCTGGGCTGTCATGCCCACCATTCATTGAAGTGAGCAGAATAACTGTAGGCACCATTAAGCTATTGCATCATGGCATCAAAACAATAATAGATAATAGCTTTTGCTGATTTCTGTTGATCTTGTGCAGTGGCCTCAAACGTCAGATTTGTGGTTCTACATACCACAATCACAGAAACAGATCCACAATAGTACAGAAGGGGCTGCAGTGTTTCATGTAAATGTTTCTTACTACCTGAAATACCTAAACATTTTTCAGGAACATGCTGCATCTGTTGCATTTATTAATGTATTCCATGTACTGATGTTAGAAATCGCTCCCTCAGGGTTTGACAAAATAGGGGTCCCCCAAACAGCATCTCGCATAGGGCCCCCAAACAACTAGAAACGGCCCTGTTGGCAGCTCCATTATGCGAAATGTGAAGTTAGAGACACTGGGGGCCATAGTCAAATGCATCCCATGGGCCAGAGCGGGCGACATCGAGTCAAATTTGAAACTGCTGTAAGCATAACGTAAATACAGTAAGATTGTTATTCACGTCGGCGGTAATGACACCCGGTTACGCCAATCAGAGGTCACTAAAATTAATGTTTCATCGGTGTGTGCATACGCCAAAATGATGTCGGACTCCATAGTGTTCTCTGGACCCCTGCCTAATGTGACCAGTGATGACATGTTTAGCCGCATGTCGTCATTCCACTGCTGGCTGTCGAGGTGGTGTGCAGCAAACATTGCATTCACAACTCTATGCATTACATTAACGCTCAGCTCGGACTTCCTTGTTTTGTTATATACTTGCATATTTAAAATACTCCGCATACTGTGAACATTTGCACATTGACTATACTTACTCAGCTGTACTACTCTTCTTATTTTCACTTTTAAAACATACTTTGTATAAATATTTATATTGCTTATATTTTTAATACTTTATTTTTTCTTTCTTATATTTAGAGAATGTTTGACATGCACCAATGACACCAGAATGTCCTTGTATGTATAAAAAATGTTCTTTGAAATAAAGCTTGTTCTGATTCTGATTCTGATATAGTCTCCAAAAGTAGATTGGGAGCCAGAGCTTTCAGCTATCAAGCTCCTCTTCTGTGGAACAAACTACCATTTTGGGTTCAAGAGGCAGACACGGTCAACACTTTTAAGAGTAGACTTAAGACTTTCCTTTTTGATAGAGCTTATAGTTAGGGCTGGCTCAGGTCATCCCTTAGTTATGCTGCTATAGGACTAGACTGCCAGGGGACTTCAAATGATGCACTGAGCTCTTCTCTTCTCTCTCTCTCTCTCTCTCTCTCTCTCCATGTGTAAACATATATGTCTCATTAATGCATGTTAATGCATGTTACTAACTAAACTTCTTCCCCAGAGTTTCTGTGCTCTCTCCTCTAGCAGGTTCTCATGGATCATGGCTGCTGCTGTGGTCCTGCACGACGTCCACTACATATATTATTACTGACATTATTGCTACCATATCTCCATTACAGTTTATAGTTAGTTGATGATTTGACCTGTTTAAATCAGAAGTACATTACCACAGAAGGATCGTGTCTGCTGATGGAAATAGGATGGAAACAGGATGGACACTGCCAACACTACTGCAGTAAGGGCCCTGAAAAGCAAACAGCCAGGTACTGTCGGTGAGTTAAGAGCAATCTTGGAACTGTTGAGTTATTACCGGCAGTATATCAAAGATTTTTCATGTATTGCCACCTCCTTATATGACCTGCTCAAAGCACCAGTAGAAACTGAGATCCCGCAAAACAAAAAGAGAAAGTGGCAAACAAGGAAACATAGCAGGAGTGTCCCATCCAACACACCCATTGAGTGGGCCGATGTGCACCAGTCAATCTTGGAAAAGTTAATAGACTGTCTCATTGAACCGCCTGTTTTAGGTTTCCCAGACTTTTCACAGCTATTTATACTTCATACTGATGCTTTCAACCAGGGATTAGGTGCAGTGTTGTACCAGAGACAGAATGGAAAGCTCTATGTGATTGCTTATGGCTCCCGTACTTTAACTGCAGCAGAGAACAACTACCATTTACACTCAGGCAAGTTAGAGTTCCTAGCCCTCAAATGGGCGATCACAGAGAAATTTCGTTATTATCTCTACTATGCACCATTCTTTACTGTCTACAGTGACAATAATCCACTGACGTACGTACTGTTGACTGCCAAACTGAATGCAACAGGTTGCCGGTGGGTTGCAGAACTAGCTGATTTCCATTTTGCAATCAAATACCGCCCTGGCAAGGAAAATATTGATGCAGACAGCCTGTCCAGAATACCGTTAGATAAGGAAACGTTCCTGAAAGAGTGTACAGAGGAAATGTCATATGATGTGATTGGAGCAGCCACACAAGCAGTGGAAAATCAGGATGAATCCAGTGTGTCTTGGTCCATGGGTGTTTCAGTCAGATGTGTGGCAGTAACTACAGGCACATCCCTCATCCCACTAACAGCAGAACAAATCAGACATGATCAGAAGGATGACCCCACTATTGCACCAGTGGTTCGGTACAAAATGTCAGAAAAAAAGCCATCAGGTCAGGAACTAAAAGGACTCAGTTCACAGATCACATGTCTCCTGAGAGAATGGGACAAGTTGGAGATAAATGAGAGTGGGATGTTGTACAGGAAAACTGCAAACAGAAAACAGTTGGTGCTCCCAGAAAAACATAAAAGTACAGTACTGAAGGAACTTCACGATGAAATGGGCCATCAAGCTGTGGGTAGCACAACATCACTGATATGGGACCGGTTTTATTGGCCCTATATGCGACGAGAGATAGCGAATTATGTCACAAGATGTGTGTGCACTGTGAAAAAAAATCGTAATTTTAAAGTAAATTACCCTAAATTTTTACAGTATTTTTCCCGTTTTTTAAAAATAGTATTAAAAAAACAGTAAAATTACAGAAATTATCTGTAAATTAATAACCCGCCTGTTATTTTATGTGTTATTCCAATAATGACAAACTACAGTTATTTCCCATTTTTTTTACGGAAAATTACTATAATAATTATACAGTATTTTTCCTGTTTTCTTAAATTACGTACAAATGTATGTAAAAATATGATAATTGCCTGTTATTGAATGTTTTGCTTGTTATATAAAGGTTTATCGCCATACTGACAACTTAAGATTTTTTTCTGCAATTTTAAGGTAAATCTCATTAGTTATATGTGGTTTTACATTCAATAGAGAAAGAGGGAGAGACAGACAGACAGACACAGAGAGAGGGACAGACAGACATAGACATAGAGAGACAGAGAGAATAGTAACAATAATAATAATAATAATAATAATCATTATTATTGTTATTATTATTATTATTATTATTATTATTATTATTTATCCGTATTCACTTATTTTAAGAGAATCTGCAACAAAAGGTATTTCCCAATTTTGGGATTACTAAAATATGTGATTTCTAATTTTGATTCTGATATCATCTTTTTTGAGTAGTCCCGCTGAAACAATTGCTATTGGCTGTCTCACCGCATTGCTTAGAGTATGATTGGTCAATGTGGCTGTCATCCAGGAAACTGGCCAATGACCACTGAGCGCACCTTCATTTTAAACGCCATTTGTACGTCAGTTTCAATGCTGCAGGGCTTCAGCACTACTCTGTCGGTCCCCTCGTGGATCATTACCTGGATTATTTTACATCTGCACACCAAATTCTTATTTGAGTGAATCTGAGTTGTGGGATTTCAATGGAGAACAGAACAACAAAACAAAAACGGGAATATGGACAGAGGAGGAGTCAGGATCTGTGCGGTCTCGTAATATGAACTTCACGTTATAACTGTTATCCTGGCGATATCAGGTAAGAAAACATTTCCCTGTTATTTTTCTAAGTTAATAACCTAACGTAATGTTTGTGTTCATATCCATAATTTAGACTGTAATGTTGTCAGACTGTTAGGTTAGCTAACTGCTGAGTAATGAACTGATGTTACAGCTAACTTAACGTGGTACGTTAGCTAGCTTGTTAAGCTTGGCATGATACATGTGAGCAAAACACAGCGTTAATACTGAGTGTGCTTTTAGTCGGGATGGTTTGCTTGTTCTGTTTACAGGCAGCAAATCTTTGTCATAACATTAACGTTATGTTACTAACGTTACAGACACTTGTTGTTGAGTTAACCTAATGTACAGCTCAGTAATAACGTTACGTTGTTATAACGTGATTGTACCTGCTTGTGTAATAACGGTGGCGGTTTTGGTGAGTGGTAACAGCCTTACTGCCTTCTGAAAATATTAATTTAAAAGTTATAATGTAGCCTAACTTTTGGTCACAACGTGTGTGTGTGTGCGTCTGTGTGTCTGTGTGTGTGTGTGAGTGTGTGTGAGAGAGAGAGAGAGAGAGAGAGAGAGAGATGACTGGTCTAATGCTAAACTATTTGTCCAATTAAACAATCCTGATCAGTCTGAGAGACTGAATGAGACTGAATGCTTATCATAGCTACCATCCTTATCTCCCATCTGGTGTTCCTTATCTAATTGAGAACTTAGTAGAACAAAGACATTTGATAAACATGACCTGTCCTGTCTCTGTCCTGGCAATTTTTGCAAAGGGCCACATGCAGAATTTGCTAAGATTGGCAGTTCGGTTCTCGGCTCCTCCAGTCCACCTGTCGAAGTTTCTTTGGGCAGGACACTGAACCCCAAGTTGCCATGGATGGTATGCATCAGCGTGTGAATGTGTGTGTAAATAATTATGGCTCCCTCATGAGCTCCCTCATGGGTTCACAGCAAAGTCGCCAGTGTTAATTTTCCAGTGTTAGTTGAAATCAGTAGCATCCAGTGTTATTTTAACACTTAATTTAGTAAAACTAACACTTCCCAGATTAAATCCATTGAAGTGTTGGTGTAGATTTCTGACGTTAATGAACTTTAACACCGCTGGTGTTGAATAAACCACACCTCTCATTTCCGGTGAAGAAGTGATCTCCACAGTCTGCAGTCGCCATTTTCTCATGCTCAAGTTTTATTTGATAAAATATTATGTTTTAGGGCAATATTATCATAAGTAATATCACTAACTGTGAGTTTAATTGCATTTGAATGACAAATTCTAATATTAAAGTGTCTAACCCAATGTTTCACCGTGTTTTGTCGAACTCACTGACAGCTAGCATGATTTCGAAAAAGTCGTGCGAACCAACAATAATTTAGCACTCTCAAAGCGGAGAATATCATGAAGGTTGGTGGCTGATATCTGCTACAAATTATAATGAGCGTGTTTCGTTCGATTTTCTTCCATAAACTGTCAGTACCTGGATAAACTATAGGTTTAGAAATAGCTTAGGTAGCCACTGTTAACGCCATTAGCATATAGCTCAGCACATAGGTCGCCTCTTTTTCGCGGTCATTGCTCGGACTACAAACACTGAAAGCGGTGGTTGATGGGGCACTGCTGCAGTGCCTCCGTGTGTGCTTTTCACAGAGGCTAGCGGCTAGTTAACCGTGCAGCTACCGTACATCAAAGAGCGAGCAGACAACGAGGTAATGTGGTGGTTTTTACACTGGACCACAGTCACGACTCGGCGCTGTGTACACCAGTCAGTGTTGTTTGGTTTTGCCGACGTGCAGCTGGCACCACTCACGGTGACCACTGCTGAATCGGGACCGACACAGTCTCCGAGACCGAGACAAGCGGTGGCCAGGTTGACAACAGGGAAAAGAGTAGCCTACAGTAATTTACTGGCGCCTGCTGGGCTCGACTCGTTGCAGCCCGAGGCTATGGGTCAAAGTAAACTGTGTCACTTTCAGCCAAAGCTGTAAATAAATGGGTAAAGCGGTGCTTTTGCACAATGAGACACGTTATCAGCGTCAACGAGTGCTTGATGAGACCTGTGTGTCCAGTGGCGGTGGTGGGGAAAGCTAAGGTGGGTTGCTGTGGGCGTGTCTATACCTGCTGTATGTAACCGCTGTGAAACAATCAGGAAATAACTTTTTATTCCTCTGATTAATAACAGCTTTATCAATGCCTGTGCTCGCTCTCTGTTATTGTTACTGTCTCTCGACCAATGCGCGTCTCTCTCTCTCTCGCGCTCGCGCTCCTCTCGCTCACTCTCTCTCGCGCGCTCGCGCTCCCTCTCTGTCTCTCTCTAATCATCGGGCACAAATCAAATTAAACTTCTTCATGTCACTATTTTGCGGTGTAAATTGCGAGTCAGATTTAGAAGCTGGGTACATGAAATAAACAAAGTGACACATGTAAACTAACTTTGTTAGTGTATTTCAGCCATTGTAAACATGTGATGGATGTTTTGTTAGTAGATTTTGTGTGTAATATTATGTTATGTATGCCATTCTTTCCTTTTGAAGGTGTTAATATGCTGGTTCCTGTAGAGTACAATGGAGTGAGTAAATGGGTGAGGGTTCCAAAGACAGAGGATGTCTACAATTATGCTGAATTTTTACAAGGAGGTAAAGTACAATTATTCTACTTTATTCCTCTCCTTCAAAATTGTAAATATTGCACCTTTTACTCATCTACTCCTTACTATTAAGTTACTGAACATATATATTTTAGAAGTACAGAATATAATCCACAAAGAAATTATGGTGTCATGTTAGAGATGAAGATATAACTTAATTGAAAGATGTATTGATCAACTGATAACTCATTTACTTACCAGCTAAACTGTATAAAGTATTTAAATCACCTTTAACCAGCTTAAGTATTAATGTGGCACTTTTACTACCTCTGCTACTAAATCAGAGTACTTTTTCCCCTTAGAGCTTTGTATGTTTATTCATGCTCTTAGGGTCTTATTGTATGCTTAACTTCAATTCATGGTATGTTAAAACTCTCAGTGAAGTTGTCTTTTCTGTTTTAGTGGTGGCAAAATTCAGTTTGCCAGCTTTTACCAACTTGGTCCTGAAAGATTCTGCTGGAGTGGAAGTGGATTGTGACATTTTTGATGAACTTTTAAATTCATCTCAAAAGTCATCTCTGTCTTTCATCGCCTGCATGCACTGCACTGAAGAGTGCAATGGTAAGTTATTGTAGTCTTGTATTGCACTCAAAATAAATTGTTTAATGTAATAATTTATAGCTAGTGTATTTGTTATTTTGTAAACTGAATGCTGTAACACAAGGCTGTTTGTAGACAACATTGTTATGGGGTCTTCTCCAGGGACCCTGTCTTCAGAGTGGTCACCATCACGCGCATCTGAAGGGTCATCAAGTTCAGACTCCACAATAATACTCGAATCTACCAAAATCCGGGAAAAAAGGCTGATTGAGGGACCCAGTGACAGCAGCATTGCAAGGGATGTAAGTATCTTTTAAACTACAGTCTAATATGTTTTAACTAAAGCCTTTGTATTATTATTGTTGCTATAGTTAATATTATTGAAAATGACAAACATTACATGCTGAAAATACCACATTCTCTGTAAGGGGGACAAGTAGCCAGTGAGGAAAGTGATGGATATGCCAATATCTGATTATCCAAAAATGTTGATAATAGTCCTAGTATATTGATCTTGATTGAATTACACATGAACTTGTTTTCACAATGGTTAGTTCAGTCCTGCATGTTCAGTAGGTTTGTCAGCCTCAATGTATGTTATCTAACATGAGATATTAATGTATATGAGTTTCATGTAATTTTTGTTTCAGATTGTCAAAGTAGCCCTGCATGCAAAGCCAGGTGGTGACCAAATACTCAAAGAATATGAGCAAACAAAGCGTCTTTCTGATGGTACAAGAAGAAAGATGGTTAATATTCTTGTGGCAGACATGGTAGAGAGTCATGGGTAAGTGAATGTGCTTTTTTGTTGTTGTTTTTTAATAATGTTAAGGCATGTACAACTATTCACAAAGTGAAGTGTTGTCAACTTTTTGATCAATTTCTCAACCAGTATTGCATTGTGTGCCTTCAGGAATACTTTTTATTTGCTTTCCTTCATTAAAAATGTGATTCCATATGTGGTTGCAATTTCTGATTACAATGCTGTTGATTAGGGTTGAACAATAATAACAAAGCAGACATGGCAAATTCTCAAAATACTTCAGTGGTATAATCTTAAGTCTTAGGTATGCAGTCATTTTCCCAGTATGCACCTTACATATATTTTGCAGAAATATGTTTAAAATCATACCTAGAAATCGTCACATGAACAAACATGCCATGGGGTCCATTGTCTCAAAATGAATGAATGAATTTGAACACCATGCAGGCATGTGACACAGTCATCATTAAATAGGCTGTTTAGCACATAATATATAGCAATAGCAATAATATGCAATGCATAATTACTTTGAGAATTTGTTGCAGATGCTATGTGGGGTAAGTAATTGATATGAATGTTGTAATCTTTTGATATCACTTTCATGATGCATTTGTCTCTTTTCAGGAGGATTCCTCCACAGAATGTCCGCATTACATATGCACTTGGCATTACAACCTTGTTCCCGAACTTGAAGGATCCAGATTCAAAGAATGGTTATGTAAGTATTGATATTAAGATACATCCATGCTGGCCTTACTTTCTGAAAGCACTGCAATATTTTCCCATTGTGCAACCAAGGGCATTGTATTATGAGTTATCAGTTCTGTTCAGTTTTGTCTTTTTTGTCAAATGGCCTTTAGCAGGCATCATAAGACGCAGGGTTTCCCAGACAAGCACAAAATACTAAACATAAAGTATAGAAATTCATTTTAAGGGATTTTGAAATGCACCTGATATCATGTATGATAAAACCAAAGTTGTACTAAACATTACACAATTTACTCCAATGAGTGTTAGTATTTGTTAGCGGTAGCTTGATAGCTCTTCCGCTATTATACAAGCTGACATGATTGGTAATGCTACTATATTGTGCTATTGAAGTAACATTAGTTTAATTATTTAACCCCACAGCCACGCCACTTAACAGTATCTATGCTTTTTCTTTAACTGGTAATTAACTTTTTTTCTTACTTTTTTTTTTTAATTAACAGGAACATTTCTATGATCCCCAGAGTGGTTCTGGTTACCTAGCATGGAGGCTGAAAACTGTCCAGCGCAACTCAGCTGAAGAGTTCAAGAAATCCACGTCCACTTGGACTCAGGATAGCCCCAAGGCTCCTCGCAACATGCATCTACGTGTCAAGCAGTTGTCGGGCAATGAATGCAAGGAAGCTATGTCAGTGATGAGGCACTCCGCTGATATGAAACTTGTGTGTTATAATATGAAGGCAACATTTCAATATAGACAGAAGGTGGTTCAGGACCCAGCTACAACATCCACTGTCCTAGACCTTTTCCCAAGGTTTCTGGATACACCAGGCTTGGTAAGATCAACTGAACTGTTGAAGTTTTCTGAAGTGTATTGCAGTGGTTCCCTACCTCTTTGTTTGTTCTCTAATGTGTTTTATTTCAATGTTATGTGTTAAAGATTGACCAAGACTTCACTGTGCTCTTTGGTGAGGAAGTGTCAGGTAAATTCCTTGCAAAATGGCCAACATTCTTCAAACCAAGGATCATCGCAGATTGCCAAAAACTATCTCAAAGTGCGCAGGTGGATGAGCTTCTTCTGTCTGCCCAACAGGAGTCTGATGATGGTGGTAAGTTCATATGCTTCTTGGACATTCACTGTATTGCCCACATTTCCTGTGATGGAATTGGACTATACCAGTGTTGCAAATCACTATTACTGATGACCATTTCCCAAATCACTCAGTTTATATATTCAAAATGTGTTTCCTACATTACAGGCATCTCGTTTCCATTTATTTCAGTGACATGAAAATCAACTTTCAGGCTTGAAGCTTGCATAAGGATGATACAATGTTACTAATGTTCTGAATACATATCCACATTGAAGGGTTGCCTGTCTGAAGAAATTGTTGTTAATTGTTATGTCTGGAATTAAATTTTTTACATATACTGTAACCTATACTTCCAAATAAATGGAAACTGGTGGATATCCTGTAGGGAAAATAATTTAATCAATTAAAAAAACAACATATGGATATGGAAAATAGCTGGAAATAGATGTATTTGCAATCAATAAATATATGTGGTCCTTGTAAGTTAAAGGAATTGCTATGGTGTTCATTTTCATTATTTAGTGTGGGACTGTGAGGTGGCTGCCATCCTTTTGCTTCTTCACCTGCTACCTCCGACATCTAAGGGCAGGAAGTCCTCCAAGGTTAGTGTATCAGATGCCGCGGATGAAGTGAAGTTCATGAAGGTATCTTCTTGGAATTGAATTAAATGTCTAACTTAACGCATGAACCAATATGGGGCTTTCAATGGCCGAAACTGATTTTTTTAAATAGAAAGTGTGCCTGACATGCAGAGTTGCAAATTCAATGCCAAATTCCAAGTTTGATTCCATGTGATTAATTTACTTTTGTTCACTCTCAGGTGGGGAGAAGCATGGAAACCTTCCTCAAGGAAACTGGTCCTGCTCAGCCATTTCTCCCTGTTCGACGCATACTGGAGTGGCTGCCTTTGATGAGCTCTTCAAGGCACATTTTGCTTTTGCTGTGTCCTATGATGAAGCGTTGTGCAACTTCTACACATTCATCCAGACGACCGTGTATGGCATCGATGTTGGCAGTGTGAGGGAGAGTCCTCGGGTCAAAGAAATCAGAGCAAGAATTCTTCACAGTGCAGTTTGAAGAGGAGAATATCTTCGACTGGAAATAATGTTCACATGTTACATTTGCAGGGTACACCACACAAGTTGTTCAGTGTTATTTAGACATTTGAAGTTTCAGCATGGTTTGTACCCAGGAAGGACTTTGCGTTTGAACTGTGGAGAACCTGGATGCTCATTTGTTTTCTGCACATACTCTGGTTACAAGCGACACTTGTCTGGAGCACATGGAGCGTGTGTTGATCCACGTGTCATCAGCAATGTTGAGTCCGAGCTTGTAGCTGATGTTGGAACCTCTGTTTCACAGCCAGTAGATGCGGATCCTCCCATGACTGTCACTGCACACATTCCTATTGAAAAAAGGCAAATACTTGACATGTGCAGCTCTGTTATTGCTCAAGTGCAAGCCTCAGGAGTCCCCGAAAGTACTGTGCAGTCTTTAGTTGGTTCAATGGAGGAACTGGTTAATGACATCCATGCTCATGCAAAACAAGCTGTTGTTGAATGTTTGTCATCTGATGCATCAAAAGAAACCATAGAGAAAGTTGAGGATTGTTTTGATCAACTTTAAAATCAATTTTCATGTCTTAACACAGAATCTAAAAGGATGAAGCATTTTGAGGAAAAGTGGAAGATAGTTGAACCTGTAGAGCATATTCTTGGTGTGCGTTTTGACGTACGCAGAGATAGAACAACAGGCACCTACAGACAAGTTCTTGTCAATGATAAGTTCATGTATGTACCGATCATGGGGTCTCTTGCATCTATGTTTCGGAATAGTGAAATCTGTAATAGTTTCCAAAAAGTGAAACCACACAAGGAGGGTTTTTACAGAGATTTAAATGATGGTTCTTACTTTAGGAATCACAATTTATTCTCACAACATGAACATGCACTTCAGATTCAGCTCTACTACGATGACTTTGAAACGGCTAATCCACTAGGCTCAAAAAAGGGAGTGCACAAATTGGGCTGTATTTATTTCATTTTGAGAAACCTGCCACCGAAGCTCAATTCTGTGTTGATGAACATTCATCTTGTAGCCCTCTTTCACTCAGAGGACTTAAAGAAGTATGGGTTTGATCCTATTCTGAAGCCTCTTGTTGATGAGCTGAAGATTTTGGAGACTGAAGGAATGCAGGTGCCCTTTTCAGACATGCCTGTGAAAGGCTCAGTTTTTCAAGTTACTGGAGACAACTTAGCTTTACATGGTCTTTTCAGTTTTGTCGAATCATTTAGTGCAAATTATTGTTGTCGGTTTTGTTTAACTGAAAAGACAGAGTTGCAGTCAGTTTTTAGTGAAGATCATCCAGGTTTAATTCTGCTTTCGAAAGACCTTCATTCAGCACATTGCCGTGCCATTCAACAAAATCCTGCTTTGGCCTCAACATTTGGTGTGAAAAGAACTTGTCTGCTTAATACCCTCCAGCTGTTCCATACTTCGGACAACTACGCAGTCGATATAATGCATGATTTGCTTGAAGGAGTGGTGCAATATGAACTGAAGCTTGTGTTTCAGTACCTGATAAAAAACTCCATATCTTTGAGTTCATTGTCAGAGAGAATTATAAGCTTTAATTATGGGTATTCACAGAGAAAAAACAGGCCAAGTGGGCTCAAACTAGATGATAATAGCAAAGTTCTTGGTCTTAATGCTGTTCAGTCATGGTGCCTCTTGTGCAATACCCCATTGATGTTTGGAGATTTAGTATCTAGGAATGATACTTGTTGGGAGTTGCTCCTCCTCCTAATACAGATCGTTAACATTGTGTTTTCACCTTTTGTAACCCATGGCATGACTTGTTATTTGAAACACCTGATTTTCGACCATCATAAGCTTTTCAAAACTATTTTTCCAGAGCGTAATTTGATTCCAAAGCACCATCTAATGATTCACTACCCTAGCTGCATCAGGAAAATTGGGCCACTCATACACATGTGGTGCATGCGATTTGAAGGGAAGCATAACTTCTTCAAAAAGTCTGTAAGGAACTTTAAAAACATAACAAAAACACTTGTAAAGAAGCACCAGAATCAGTTGGCCTTTCATTTTGAAAATTTTTATTTCAAAAGATTACAATTTGGCTCTCTTACTGAGGTCTTGGTCAGCAGCTTTGAGGGCAGAGAGGCGCTGAATGAACAGTTTGATGTGTCTAGTACTGTTTCCACAACTTCCTGGGTCAAAAACTATGGCACGGAGTATCAGGTTGGGATGTACATCTGCTCTGGTGTTGAAAATGAGATGCCTTTGTTCAACAGGATTGTCAGTATAATTGTTGGAAATGACAGAGCATATCTTCTAACTTGTAAAGTCTCAACTATGTATTTTGATGATCACTTGAATGTGTTTAGTATTCAGGAAGAATCTGATTTCTTCACACTGATCTGTGTAGATGACTTGATGTACTACAGACCTTATGATAGGCAATTTTCGTACGACACTCATGGAATGTACATTGTCCCATACTGTAATTTTGTGTAACTGTGCTGAACTGTTAAGTTATTTGTTGTGTACCTGCCATATTAATACACATTTTGTGCAAGTTGCCATCTTGTATTTTTGTTATTTATGTATATGAGATAGGTCTATTGTAGTTAATTGTGTTACACCGGTTTTTGTAAGTTTTAACAGTGACGGGTGTAATGCAATTAACTATAAATCAACACTGTTGATTTATTTTTTTTTTGTAACACTTGCTGGTGTTAAAAAAAATCAACACTGTTAGTGTTGATTTTGTAACACTGACACCAGTGTTGAGTACTGTTAGCACTACTAAGTGCTAACCAGTGTTAATTTTCAACACCACACAGAGTTAAATTAACAATGGGTGAGTGTAAAAAAAATAACACTTTCAAAAGTGTTAATTTAACACTCAAAAGAGTGGACACATATACACACTTTAAAAGTGTTAAATTTAACACTCTCAGAGTTAATTTAACACTGGCGATTTTGCTGTGTTGGCACCCTGGTAGAGCCTGCCATCAGTGTGTGAATGGGTGAATGATAGACATGTATTGTAGAGTGCTTAGAGTGGTTGATAATACTAGAAAAGCACTTTATATGCAAGAACAATTCATTTACCATATTCTTCACTGTGTCCCTGTACTTCACACAGCAAAGAACCTATAGTTGTGCATCACCTGTGTGATCATGAGAAGGCTGAAGAACCAGTATGACAAGATATCACCGGCTACTGGGGTGCAAACTCGGACAGGTAGGCAAGCAGAGGCAAAACATACAGAGAATGGATTTGTTTTATGAAACCAAGTTCACATCAGTCATAATAAGAATATCATGTAAGAATGAATGTATGCGTGAGGCTGTTGAGTAATATTTTGCATGTCTATGTCTCCAATGGTAAACTGGCTAATATTGTTTGTTTGTCTGTGTGTTTTCCCCTCATGATCCAGACAATATGGAAATGAAAAGTCTCCTGCCACAAGATCTTCAGAGCCAGTGAGTATTCATGTTATCCTGACATAAAGACTGAATGGATAATGTGCATACTATTGGCCATATTACTGCCAGTTTGTCAGAACAAAGACAATATATTACTATTTTGTACTATTTTACTATATTGTACTCATCTATGCTGTGTATGGATCCAGTGGTGTCAAATGGTAAATAATGGTTAAACAACTTCTTTCAAATATGAAAATGTACACAGTGCCTCAAACATGAATCCCTGTTTTCTATGACTTTTCCGTCATGCTGGCCAGTAGTATCTTTAACACAATGGGAGTGCACATTGTGTTAAAGATAAGTTGGCTGCTCATTTCCCAAAGTTATCCAGGAAGTAGCTCTGCAGTCCAATGGCCACTTTAACATCCTTTCTGGGTAAAAACCTTTAACTATGTCTCATAGAAAATTTAAATGAAGTTTGTTTAAAAGAGTAGTTCACTTTAAATTAAAAATCAGTCATTACCTAACCCTCATGCTGAAAGAAGGTCAGGTTATTTTTATCAATTCACAAAACACTTCTGGAGTTTCACATGAAAACAGTTTGCAGCATCCTTCCAAACAACTGTAGTCAACAGCGGCTTTGTTTCAAACGTTAAACAACTTAACAAAAACATAAAAATGCCTTCATACTGCTTGTCTATCGTAATCCAAGATTTCAAAAGTCCAGACATGCCAAGTTGACCTAAAAAAGTCATCATTTACACCATGTGTTAAAAAGAAATCCTCACTGTAGCTTCTTAGCTGGAAGCTGCGTTGACGTACACACTGTCTGATCTGTGGCTGTGGGTTTGCTTTACCGCAGTGCAGAGCTAAGAACCTGAGGATTCTTCAGTTGTTTTTTGCATTTAAAACGTAGTCACTATTTACTGCAGTTGTTGGGGACTGAATTTTCATTTAAAGTGAACTATAAATGAAATCCTTTTTACAGTAAGGACCTTTCAGTAATAGTTTCTCTCTGTGTGTGTCCCCTGCAGGATCACCAAAGAGCCAGACGATTACTGGCAATTTGGAGGAGGATTCTGATTTTTCTGCCTTTTCTGCTGTGTTGCACCTCTGTTACAGATTCATTGACCTTTTGTGGTATGTTTTGATTTTAGTTAATAATAAATACACTGTATAGTTAGGATTCTTAATTAAAACACTGTAATACTTGTCCACAAATGTGGACTACCTTATACAGAGCCCACAAGGGTTAGGGGAATATTGTGGAAACAATATTAACCTTGAGTGAAAAATAAAAGCTAAATAAAACACAAGACCACAACCCCCTCAGCTCAACAGCACAATTTGTTTGTACAGTACAGTTTGACAACAGTTTGTTGCTTTCTCTATCCATTTCACAGGTGAAATCTTGACCTCATTTTGATAGAAATGCTAACAGAAACACGTTACACACATGGATAAATACCATTTGTAGTTTTTCAGTTCCTCCTGGGGGGCTCTAAAGAACTGTTTGTGAATAATTGGTTGATATTGTAAATTTACATCTGAATACATTAAATAAAAGGGTTTTAGAATCAATAGTGGTGTGTACTTTATTTGTAATTAATTTCCCACGACATTTAGCATTGTCCCTTTATTGAAGGTGATCGATCATAATTATTTGGGAAAAAGCTGTAAAATAACGGTATTTTCCTGCAGAACTTTTAGGACTGTCCCTTTATTGAAGGTGATTGATCATAGTTATTTGGGAAAAACGGTGTCCGCGGGGTATTAAAAAGTATTAACTGTCTCATTGCAAGTTTTTTTTTTTTTTTAAGAATAGCACGTGATTTGTTGCAAGTTTGTTTGTTAAAAGTTCGCCAAAATTTATTACATACAGGGTGTCCACGGGGTATTAAAAAGTATTAAAGGGTAGTAAATGTCTGATTGCGAGTTTTTTTTTTTTTTTTTTTTAATGAATAGTATGTGATTTGTTGTAAAAAGTTCGCCAGAATTTATTACATAGACTGTACAGTACACTTATTTTCCATAACGCACAGCAGTAAACTCAGGATTGAGATGTTTGTTTGTAAAGTTTATTCAACATGTGAGAACACGTCTGACACACTGTTGTTGCTTCATGTGTGAAACAACGACTCTACTTGGACTTTGTCCACTTTGTCGTCGCTCCCTCTCCTCGGGCACTGTGAGTTACATGGTTACGGTAACGCCCTGATACTTTGTAATGATTCTCAAGAAGTTTGTGGTTAGTATGACGGTACAACATCGCTGAATACTGAAAAGTTCTGTACATGGTTGATTGCTGGAGTAAAACTTGAAACAAGCTTTGCACAAAAAAGTTTGATTTCATAGACTGAAAATTACATTGAAAAGACAATAAAGAAAAGTGTGAATAGAACAGCTGTTCCAAGCATCCTCCTGTAAAACACTGTTGGTCAAGTATACTTGATGTCTTCATTAGAGAACATGGTTATGTGTGGAGTGGTACTGAACTCTAAGGCATTGTGTCATTTCTTTAGCAGATGTCAAGTAGCGTAACTCAAATTATGTAGTTGGATCTATCTACAGTGTTCAGTTGACTGACAACTTGATGGGAGAGCAGCCATTAATATCAAATTTCTGTGCGGCTAGTATGCCCAGTACACCACTCCAACCGAGTCCCACCACCAGTCAAACTTCAACTGCAGCCATCACATCTTCTCTGAAAGTCGCTTTTGATAAAAGCGTCAGCTAAATGACTAAATGTAAATAACTAAGGGATTGACCATAACAGTGCATGTGCCCTCACATTTATCGATCCTGTTTTTGCTATATCACAAAAAGCAAGTTGCGTTGAGGTTTTAAAAAATATTTAGAAGTTATTAAAAAGGTATTAAATGGTATTAAATTTAACCCCAGGATTCCTGCATAAACCCTGAAACATCTGTAAAATAACGGTATTTTCCTGCAGAACTTTTAGGATTGTCCCTTTATTGAAGTTGATTGATCATAATTATTTGGGGAAAAGCTGTAAAATAATGGTATTTTTCTGTCAAAATTTTAATGACATTTTCGGTAAATTTAATGTTTTTGCACACTATTTGAATTGCATTTTTTTACTTTAATTTTACGGTGTTTGTTTGGCAGCCATAGCTGCCAGTCATTTACCGTTTTTTACAGGGTTTTTTCTTACAGTGTGTCTCAAACAGCCAAGTTGTGAGACAAAAGTGCCACTGTCAAACACTGTAACCACTCAACCTTTTGAGCTTGTTTCAGTTGATTTCTTGCACCTTGACAAATGTAAGGGTGGCTATAAATATATCCTCGTAATCATTGACCACTTTACCCATTTTGCCCAGGCCTATGCCTAGGCCTACAAAATCTTTAATGACTACGCACTGAGATTTGGCTTCCCAACCAGAATACACCGTGATCAGAGTGGTGAATCTGAAAACCAATTATTCACACAACTGAAAAAGTACTGTGGAGTTGCCGAGTCCAGAACTACTCCCTACCACCCCCAAGGGAACAAACAGGTGGAGCGGTTTAACTGAACACTACTCCAGCACACCCTCACAGAGAGACAAAAGAGTAACTGGAAAGATTCACTTAACTAATGTATGCATACAATTGTACTTGCAGTGAAGTGACTGGTTTCTCGCCCTTCTACTTGTTGTATGGGCACTCTTCAAGGTTGCCGGTCGACATGTTGTTCAACTTGACTTCAGAACAAAGAGATTGTAATCATCACAACTACATGGAAAAGTGGAAGCAGGGCATGGAAGAAGCGTATGAGATCACTGGAGAAAATGCCCACAAAGCTGCCATGAGAAGTAAGAAACATTATGACAGTAATACGATGAAAAGCTCTGTATTACAGCCTGGTGATTGTGTTTTAATCAGGAACTTGACACCATGTGGTGGTCCAGGCAAACTGAGAAACCACTGGGAGGACACTGTTCACACAGTTGTGTGCCAAGTGAGTGAAGATATCCCAGTTTATGAACTCAGACCTGAAAAAGGGAAAGGAAGATCAAGGATCTTGCGTTGTAATCTTCTCCTCCCATGTGACCACTTGCCTCTGGAAACAGCACAGCCACGAGTAAGGAAAAGAAGGGTGGAAGGAGTTGAGGAAGCAGATGAGTCAGAGGAAGAGGACGATGGTGAGAAGTATTATCCAGTGCCACTTCAGCAGCAATCCGAACAAGGCCTAATACGGCCACAATACAAAGTAGGTTTGGCTCAGCCTTGTGACCGGCAACATGCAGAGAGGACGCCACACCTGAGTATAAGTTTCAAATCAGAAGTAATTTTATTTTACAAATAATACCATTACTTAACCAAAACTATGGGAGTGTGGAGGTCTGGCCAAAAAGAACAAAAAAATGGAGGAAGTCTGGGCCAGCCCCACAAGGGCCGTAGGACTGTTGTACGTGAAAGAGAATGTTATTACATAGAGAAAGTCTAGTTAACATGTAAGTACTACACAGACAGAACTGGTAACAAGCCAGTTATGGACTGTGGACACTGTGTTGAAGCCATGCGTTGCTAAATGGACAGTGTAAGTTAAAAGAATGGACCCAAAAGAAGGACACTGGGTATTTGCCCATCTCTGAAGAAATGTATAAAAAGAGTTCAAGTCTGTAACATTGCACTATATAAGGTCAAATGTAGCTGAAGAATTCATCTGAAATGTTGCATTGTGTGTTTATTAATGGTGTACAGTTTAACCCCTTATTTGCACTAGGTCAAAGGTTAGGATGTTGGGGACAACATCTATTCTGAGTATGTAACGGTCATCTGTAGCAATACCTCAGGGTTCCAGTAGGGCAGATCGCGCTCCTCTTCTGTCCAGACTTTTACTAAACTATCTACTATAGCTTAATAAACTCCCCTCTGGAAGGGTTATCAGAACAAGTACGGTGGATACAACTTGAGTCACTTTATGAAGTTTTATTGCGCGCACATACACAATAAGCATTCACACACTAGTTAGCCTGACTGCGACAGCTACACTAGCCTACCGACAGTTAAATAGTTAGTCAGTAACGTTAGTTAGGTTGTAAACCTGCAATGCAAACACAAAACCCAGAATTAACCAACGAAATTATACACTCATTCATGTGACATTAATTCTTGATTTGACATACTAGCAATGCTAGTTTATAGTCACTCACCGACTAGTACTAGTACCGTACTAGTCTGGAGACCAGAAACGATAACAAAACAAACCTTAAAGTAAGACGAAAGATAATAAAGCGATCATTGTTACAGTGATCTGGTTTGATTATAACGTATATAAAATATAAACATAAACTATGCCCGTGCATTCGAAATAAGTTGGTATTGTTACAGTAAATGTACACACCTATGGCCTTAAATACTCTTCTCACTCGTCTGCGTAGACAAATGATCAAGAAAATAGTCCAAATACTCAAGAACATAATCATAACATCTATCACTTATAACATGGTTTCTCAACGGGGGCGGTACCGCCCCCTGGGGGGCGTTATAAACATTTTGGGGAGCGCTGGACGCGTGAGGGCTGGTATGGGGGCGCTCAGGCACGAATGGGGGTGCCAGAATTTGGCTTGTACAAAGTTCATTTGAACTCTACATTTTAAACTTTCATGGTTTCCCAACTAAAAATAAAGCTGCTGTCTGAGACCAAGAACCCGAGTCTGCTACTTCCACTGCTGGGTAAAAGGGAGTAAACCCAGACGTCGCCCCTGGAGATCTCCCCTCTGCTCCCTGATCACGATCGGACAAGCCGAGCAGGAACGGTCTCCATAGTAACGCCCAAACAAATCCACCACAGCAGCAGCGAAACCCGGGAAACACAAACGCTACTTTTGACAGCTGTCACCTCATCTTCGCGGGCTAAAACTTAAATAACCAATGAAAACGTACACAAGCACGATAATGTAACCACGTTTAATCACACACAACATTACAATCAAACATGGCGGAAAATAAGAACAAGTTCCTGCGGGAGAGGGGCATCCCGGTGACGAACATCATCGCCTGCGCCACGGATGGAGCGCCAGCTATGGTCGGCAGATACCGGGATTCGCCACCCTGCTTAAGCAGCAAGCCCCCCGTGTGTTAACAGTGCACTGCGTACTGCACCGTCACAACTTGGTGGCCAAAAAATTGTCCCCGTCACTCCATCAGTCCCTGGAAGTTGCGGTCAAGGCGATCAACAAAATAAAAGCACATGCGCTGAATGATCGGCTCTTCAGACAGCTGTGTGGGGAAAATGATGAGGCCTTTAAGCGCCTGCTGCTCCACACAGAGGTGCGCTGGCTGTCAAAGGGCAACTGCTTGACCAGGCTGTGCGAGCTTTTCCCTTCAGTCATTGAATTTCTTGACCAGGCCGACACATCCTTGAAGGCCCAGCTGTGGTCCTGTCGCCATGACATTTTATACCTCTCCGACTTCTTCGGGAAAATGAAGGAGGTCACATTGAAGCTCCAGGGGGATGGGGTGACGCTGGTCCACTCCAAGGCCACCATTTGCAGCTTCCTTGCAAAACTGGAGCTCTACCAACAAAACCTGGGGAGGCGACAATTAATTCACTTTCCACAGTTAGCCAAGGTAGGCTTCTGAATTAAGGTATGTTTATATTCCGCAAGAAGAAAGAAATGTGTGATTGGTCAGAATCGGACATGCCACCTCGGTTGCCTCTTTATTTCCATCTCCTCCGCAATCACGCATAATATCAGTAAATCTTCCTCCTGAATCAATGCAAAATTGCCATCTCCGCTAAGGGGATTCCCACAGGGGATTCAGCCAAGCTCTCCACATGCAGACGAAATATCGGAACCGGCTTAACCTGGTTAGCTCTGGCGCACTCAGGCTAAAACTGACTTCGCAGTGTCCAGGCCCACCAAGCACAGGGCTCTCAATAAATAAAGTGCTATTAGTCCCATAAAGTTTTTCTTTTCAAAACTTTAATAAGCCCAGAGCGCATTAATTTTTCCCCTCAGCCTCTCAGTCTTCAGTTGCTTTTCAAAAGCCCAGAGCGCATTAATTGACGCATCAGCAATTTCTGTTTTTATTGGTTAACGGTTGATCACGTGGAGTGTGCATGTTGTTCGGCATCTCTGAATATATCAATAAAACTAATTTTCAACAAATTCTGCAGTAGTGGTATTTTTCCCCCCAAGTTCCACGTTGCTTAATACACCTTGGGTTAAATGTTGTGATATCGTGAATGTAACTGTAATATAAATATGAACCACTTCTATTCAGACTTCCCATATTATACTGCAATTTCACACACCTGTCAGAGGTCCAACAAAACTGTATCAGAGACCAGAAAAAACGTGTTTTTCATGGGACCTTTAATATGCAATTCAATCATCCTCAAAGGCTGTGTGGCCTTTCTCTCAGTAGAAACACCAATTTGACTTAAATTCTACTTCACAGCTCTTTCCAGAAAAATCTTAGTAGCAACTCAAGGGCTCAGGGTCACATTACAACTAAAATAACATTTCCATGTTGTTTACCAGTTTCTCCAGTTAAGTAATGTACAACCTATTATGTCTCAAAAACATACGTTTTGGAGACAATGTGTGAAATCAATGCTTTAATTTCCTGTAAAATGGTCAGATTTGCTCAGCAGCACATCTTCACATCACAGTCTTAAGACACTGTTTACTATAAGAACACTTAAAGCACCAGCACCCTGTAGTTTTTTGGGGGTTTTTTTAAGGGGGGGGGGGCGGTACGAGGATCATGGAATGGTCAGGGGGGCATTTGTTCAAAAAAGGTTGAGAACCACGGACTTATAATAATATTTATAAAGCAATAGTTTCACCTGCTGGAAAGTTCTACATCTTCATTGCTGAATACAGATGAATAAAGATACAAGCTGCTTTTTTATTCCTCTCGCTCCCCTTGTATCGGGTATTTTGTGTTCATTAAGTAGTATAAATTCATTGAAATGTGTTCAGGTTGGTTTTAAATGGGTTGCCATCGTCTTGTGGGTCAGGGGTAAGTGTTTTGTTATGATTTTTGGAGAGTTTCTGGTTGAGTTAAGATATGTTAAGCTAGCGGTCAGAAAGCTAGTGGCCATTTGTTAGCACTTTTTGTAAGTCTGTGTAAGTTTTGTTTTGAGTTTGTTTTGTTGTAGTGGAACTCAAGTTCATTAATGCATGTACAGATAAGTTAAAATCAAGTAAAAAAAAATGTAATTAATATGGTACTGTTTGAACTGTAAAATCTGTATGTTATATGTCTGTTTGAAATTGCTGAATACAGATGAATGAAGACACAGGCTTTTTTATTCCTCTCGCTCCCCTTGTATCAGGGCACAACAATATCAGCTCCGTGCTTTACAGTTACAGTTACTTTACAGTTTACTGTTACAGTAACGTTAGTCTGTAATTTGATGCCTTGGTGTAAAGTGTCATTAAACTAAATACTGTAAGCATTTTCCACCAGGACTATGAAAAGTCATCTCTTTGTCTGGCTGACATCAGCTTCAAAACTTTTTTGTATCACTTTACACTTTAAATGAGATCAGCTGATCTCCGTAATGTCACGGCATAATTTCTGTCCAAATAAAAAAGCTAAATTTGAGTTTTCGGAGTATAACGTTACATGAATCCTGCAGCAGTTGCATTTTTTCAACATTGACACAGAGAAAACATCCTTTTATTGGTGATTATGCTCTGGCTAAAGCTTTAAAACAACAGTTTTCATTTACATTTGTAACATTAGACGGAATTACCTTTCGCCCAGTTGTGCGACCCACTAAATCTAAGGTAATAAAACATAACAACTCGTCATAGGGTGAAACCCCTATGGTTTGTGACTATATACCACTAACAACATAGTTATGTATATTATATTCCATTTCTGCCAATAAATCACCCTAAATGTTACACACTGTACCTTTAACTGGACACCTATGTCAACTATGTTTGTTCGCAATTCTTTAAATGCATCAATACTAAGCTGTAGGTAAAGACAGCTCCAATTTTAA
The DNA here is from genome assembly GCA_033000465.1 of Sciaenops ocellatus. NCBI lineage: Eukaryota > Metazoa > Chordata > Actinopteri > Sciaenidae > Sciaenops > Sciaenops ocellatus. Next base: position 1,086,660 of record CP136870.1, read on the forward strand.
AGGAAAGGTTGCATGTCATCTGCATATGAATGATAAAGGATGTCGTATTTTCACAAAAGAGATGTCATTGCAAACAGACCACATATTGTAAATAACGCACGGCCTAAAATTGAACCATGGGGTATGCCACACCTTCACATTGTGCTCATGTTCAATGATATCTGATAGGATATAAGTGTTTAGCCTAAGCAATGAGTAACAAGTGTTGCATCCGTCATTTCAACAACATTTTCAGTTGACACAGAAATGGTAGCAGTTGCTACCAGTTAATTTGATTTAAGAGCTGTTATTTCTATTGTATATGGAAACCTGTAGGGAGGTGTTGATCTCACCTTTGCTGGATGCCATGCATAAATATGCTTGCCTCACAAAAACAAGGAAAAGAAAAACAGGAAGCTGGGATTGTAAATTAATGTTTCCTCCCAATACTGGCAGCCTGACACTATGAATGGGTCTCTGTTTGTTATCTTGTATGTAGACAGAGAGGACAGACTATAAAAAAAAGGGTATTCTTTGTCAGTTTGTTGGTATTTCACTCCAGTTTTAAGTTCAAGTTGTTGTTCATTAAAATATGTACAACAACACTAGCCAATACATTTGTTACCCTTGGTATTAAGACTTGTCTCCACCAATTCAAAAAAAATTAAACAGTGCTGCCCATTCTTATTAGCTGAGAGCCAAGAGAAATGGGAGATGACAGAAATGAAGTGTGTGGTAGAAAACATAGACATAGACAGATAGAGACAGGGAGTTTGAATATGAAACAGAGAAGACAAAATGTGAGTGAAAAGAAAAACTTGCACGTCTTGGAGAGAGAGAGACTGAATACAAAAAAAAATATGTGTCAAACAGAGAAGCAGCTATAGTAAATACAGCATCTCCAAATCATCAGGGAAGTTTCAAGCCCATCATATCCTTTCCTGTGATGGGAGACAAGAGGATGGCTGTTCATTTTCTGGATGTCAAGCTTTATTTCCCTCTGTGCCACTCAGCACAGAGCCTTTCTTCTCTCACTCCCCTTCTTCTTCTCCTACTTTTCCTCATCTTATCTCCAACATCCCACTCCTGCTTCTGCTTTGAGAAGACACCAATGGCCTGTCTGTAACAATCAGTCCATCTTTGCATCAATATCTAATATCCTGCACTGGCAGGAATTTAGCATGGATTATGACACTGGAAGCTGTTTGCCATTATAATTAGAGAGACAGAGAGAGGATTAAGCCACAGTTCATCCCATATCTGATTGTCAATTGTCCTCAGTAAGTAATCAGAGTCATAGAGTCTTTTAAATTAAAGGTCTAAGCTTGGTGAAGATTATAATATTCCACAGTGTAAAGAGGAGAAATGGATCTTTACATTAATTATTGAGCTTCAAAAATCATACATAGTATGTCATCTTGTAAGTGTCAAAATGTAAGTTTTTTCTACATCTTTGCATATATTTCAACTAATTTCTTCTCAGTTTAGACATTGACGATTTGCCTTGATCTTTTTTTGTAGACCTTTGTTGGCTTTTGAAGTAAATACAGGAGACAACGATATACCTTCTATTACCCTAACTAAGCCTCCAGCTGCTTCTCTGCACCCCTCAATTCAAAATATGTCAGCATTATGTTAGCATTGTGTAAGCACTGCAAAAACAACCATCTGTCCAGTTCATACTGACTCTGGGTTAGTTCTGTTGTGTATCTATGTGGGAATAAAGAAAAGGGCAGATATCAAGAACACTGAAGAATTCAATTCAATTCAGTTTTATTTATATAGCATGATGCTTTCCATACAGAGCAGGTCTAGACCATACTCTTTATGATATTATCTGCAGAGACCCAACAGTTCCACCATGAGCAAGCACTTGGTGATGGTGGCAAGAAAAAACTTCATTTTAATAGGGAGAAACCTCGGGCAGACCCAAGCTCATTGGTGGACGGTCATCCGCCGCAACCGGTTGAGTTGAAGGGAAAGAGGGGCGGAGAAAGAGGGGGAAAGGGTGGGGAGTTAGTTTATAGATTAATAGAGACAGAGAGAGACAGAGACAGAGATAATAATAATAATAATAATAATAATAATAATAATGATATATGTAGTGAACGTCGTGCATGATCAATTTTAGTTTTTATTTAGATTTCTCCTGTACATGAACAACTTAACAGTAATGAGTTTGTTTGTTTTTTAATTGATTTGTTTTTTAGTTCAGCAACTTTTTGGGGTGTAAAAGAAACTACTATATGCTCACTGTATGGTCTAAATGTCCATATTCAATTTAATTCAATACATAGATAGATAGATAGATAAACAGAGAGAGATAGAGAGACAGAGAGAGGCACAGATGTACAGCAGCAGCAAAACAATAACTAACTATAAAATGTGATGGAGATATGGTAGCAATAATAATAATAATAATCATAATAATAATAATATATGTAGTGGATGTTGTGCAGGACCACAGCAGCAGCCATGATCCATGAGAATCTGCTGGACGAGAGAGCACAGAAACTCCGGGGAAGAAGTTTAGTTAGTAACATGTTATTAACATGCATTAATGAGACATGTATGTTTACAGATGGTGGTGGTGATGGAGAGAGAGAGAGAGAAAGAGAGAGAGAGAGAGAGAGAGAAGAGAAGAGCTCAGCGCACCATTTTGAAGTCCCCCAGCAGTCTAGTCCTATAGCAGCATAACTAAGGGATGACCTGAGCCAGCCCTAACTATAAGCTCTATCAAAAAGGAAAGTCTTAAATCTACTCTTAAAAGTGTTGACCGTGTCTGCCTCCAGAACCCAAAATGGTAGTTTGTTCCACAGAAGAGGAGCTTGATAGCTGAAAGCTCTGGCTCCCAGTCTACTTTTGGAGAGTATAGGAACCACAAGGAACCCAGCATTCTGAGACCACAGTGTTCTAAAGGGGTAGAGCTATGAGCTCTTTTAAATATGATGGTGTCTGACCATGAAGAGTTTTGTATGTGAGGAGAAGAATTTTAAATTCTATTCTAGATTTAACAGGTAGCCAATGCAAAGAAGCCAAAATGGGAGAGATGTGATCTCTGATCTTGGTTCCTGTCAGAACACGTGCAGCAGCATTCTGAATTAGCTGCAAAGTCCTAAGAGACTTATTGGAGCAGCCTGATAACAAAGAGTTACAATAGTCCAGCCTAGAAGTAACAAATGCATGGACAAATTTTTTTTTTGCATCCGCTTGTGACAGGACGACTGATTTTTGTGATGTTACGTAGGTAAAAAAAAGACATATCCTAATCAAAGATAACTCCAAAATTCTCTATGGTGGAGCTGGAGGCCAGGGTGATCCAACTACAGTAGAGGTAAAACATCCTTGAGCAGCCTGGTTGGGATGGGGTCTAAGAGACAACTGTTGGGTGACTACAGAACAGACCCAAAAGCAGACTCAAAAAGATGTTTCAACAGAGGGGTTTTATTGAACTGTAGACGGGCACTGGAAGTGGCCGACGAGGAGGGAATGGCAGAGCTGAAACAGAGGGTTGATGAGATGGCTAAGGGCAAGTGATTTGGGCTGGCTGCAGAATAGTTGGTCGAGCAGGCAGGCAGGCAGGCTTCTGGCAGGTGGTGGTGGTAATGGTCCTGAACACAAAGAGACAGGTTAGTAACAAAGAGAGACAAACTCGCAAACTCACGGGTCATATAGTAATCTCTTAAGAGGCCTGAACGTAACTACCACAGTAGCTGAAACAACGATCTGGCGAAGCTGGATGTAGAGCTGGGGTAGATATACTGCTTGAGTTGAATAGCGGATTGGTTGCAGGTGCGTCAGGTTGGCAGCTGGTGGTTAGGAGACTGGCCACTCCCAGGGAGAGAGAACAGACAAGACACAAAAGGGGAGGGGAAACAGTAGGAACAACCAGGAAATGAGGAGGCACCACTAGACTATGACAGTACCTCCCCCTCAAAGGGAGCCTCCTGGCGTCCTGCCAGGCTTGTCTGGATGGGCCTGATGGAAATCCCTAATAAGACCATGATCCAGGATGAAGGACTTAGGTACCCAGGACCTCTCCTCAGGCCCATACCCCTCCCAATCCACCAGGTATTGAAAACCTCTGCCACGCCGACGCACATCCATCAGCCGCCGGACGGAGTACACAGGGACATCATCCACAACTCGGGTAGGTGGAGGGGGTTTGGACGGAGGGCACAGAGGGCTGGAAGACACTTGTTTCAACTGAGACACGTGAAATGTTGGGTGGATTCTCATTGACTTGGGTAACCTGAGTCTAACAGCAGATGGATTTATGATGCGTTCAATTACGAATGGGCCAATGTAACGGGGAGAGAGTTTCCTGGACTCAGTTTTCAGTGGAATATTCTTTGAACTAAGCCAAACTTCCTGACCTGGTTCATATGCTGGCGCTTGGGTCCTGTGGCAGTCAGCAATGCGCCTATTCTGGTCAGAGGTGCGAAGCAGAGCAGCGCGGGTAGCATTCCAGACCTTACGGCAGTGGCGGAGGTGACTTAGAACTGATGGCACAGCAAGATCACTCTCCTGGGAGGGAAACAGAGGTGGAAGATAACCCAATGATGCTTCGAATGGAGACAAACCTGTGGCAGAGCTGGTCAAGGAGTTGTGTGCATATTCAACCCAGGGGAGGTGAGAACACCAAGATGAGGGGTTGATGGCAGTTACACAGCGCAGAGCTGATTCCAGATCTTGGTTTGCCCTCTCTGTCTGGCCATTGGTCTGGGGATGAAAACCAGAAGTAAGACTCACAGTGGCACCAAGAGCTTGACAGAAAGCCTTCCAAACCTTCGATATGAACTGAGGGCCCCGGTCTGAGACTATGTCCAAAGGGATGCCATGAAGACGGAAGACATGTTGAACCAGGAGATCTGCTGTTTCACGGGCTGTGGGGAGTTTGGGAAGAGCCACAAAGTGAACTGCCTTGGAAAACCGGTCAGAAACGGTGAGAATGACTGTATTACCTTGTGATAGTGGGAGACCAGTCACAAAGTCAAGAGCTATATGTGACCAAGGACGACCAGGAACAGGGAGAGGACGCAACAGGCCGGCAATTGGGCGATGAGAAGACTTTCCTCGAGCACAGGTTGGACAGGCAGAAACATAACGCCGTCTTCCATTCATCTCCTTCTCTGATTCGGACGAGGTGGTACACATTTCTCAGGTCCAGTTTTGAGAACACAGTAGCTCCCTGAAGGGGCTCAAAGGCAGAGGAGATTAAAGGCAGAGGATATTTATTTTTGACTGTAATGTTATTTAACCCACGGTAATCTATACAGGGGCGAAGTGTGCTGTCTTTCTTGGACACGAAAAAGAAGCCGGCACCAACTGGAGAGGAAGACGGTCTAATTATGCCAGCAGCCAAGGAGACATTTATATATTTCTCCATAGCCTCCCTTTCTGGACGAGACAGGTTGTACAGGCGACTAGAGGGAAGTGGGGAACCCGGTAGCAGATCTATGGCACAATCATAGGGTCGGTGTGGTGGCAGAGACAGAGCGAGATCTTTACTGAAAACTTGACTCAGATCGTGGTAATTGGCTGGAATGGAGAGCAAATCTATGGGCTCAGAACCAAGTGGAGGAGCAGTGACCTCTAATGGAGACAGAGCAGATTGCAGGCACGAAGAGTGGCAGAAAGAACTCCAGCTGACAATTTTACCAGCAGACCAATCAATGTAGGGATTGTGCAGTTTCAACCAAGGATGGCCCAAAACCAGAGGAGAATTAGGAGAAGAGATGATCTTGAACTCAATACTCTCCCTGTGATTGCCAGACACAACCAAGGTTACAGGTATAGTGCAGTGATTGATTTGAGCCAGAAATTGTCCATTCAAAGCACTGGCAGTGCGTGGAACTGTAAGATGCTTAAAAGGGATACCGGATTGGAGGGCCAATTCTTCATCCAAAAAATTATCTTCAGCACCTGAGTCAATTAAAGCAATGAGGGGCAAGGGTAATTGCTGATGATACAGAGTAGCTTGAATTTGCATTTTATTTGAATCTGGAGCATGGTCTGGGGCTTGGGCTGGTAGCTGGGGGGCTGAGGCTGGGAGCAGGGAACTTGGGGCTGAAGCTGGGGCTTGGGCTGTTTGGCTCACCAGTATCCCCACAGCTACTGGTGAGCTCCGTCTTTTGGGCGGACTGGACAGGCAGCTAGGAGGTGTCCTAACCTCCCACAATAGATACATTCACCCGCTCTAATCCTGCGAAAACGCTCCGAAGGAGAAAGTTTAGCCCGACCCAACTGCATGGGCTCGTCATCTGTGGTTGAGGGAGACGGAGTGGACTGAACTTCACGCATGGGGAGTGCTCCAGATCCCACGAGAGAGGGTGCAGACCGAACACTGGGTGGCATTAGAGAACGACCAGCCTTCTCCCTTCGTCGCTCACGTAGGCGGTTATCCAACCTAATAGCGAGGGAAACGAGAGAGTCAAGGTCATTAGATTCATCATGAGAAGCCAGTTCATCCTTTAATTGCTCACAGAGTCCATTCAAAACCATGCCCTGAAGAGCTTGGTCATTCCACCCAGCATCTGCCGCCAACGTCCTAAACTCCACTGAGTAGTCAGCTACACTTCTTGTGCCCTGGCGAAGATTCAACAGACGTTTAGAAGCATTTCCACAATGGTTAGGGTGATCAAACACACTCTTAAGCTTTGCCACAAACTCCTCCAAAGTAAAAGTGGTAATTGACTGATTTGAATTAATTGCCTCTGCCCAAGCCAAAGCCCTTCCTCTCAATAAACCCACAATGTACTGTACCCTGGATTGGTCCGAAGGAAAGGCCAATGGACGTTGGCTGAAAACCAGGGAGCACTGGAGTAGAAAACCTCTGCACTTATCCAAATCCCCAGCAAAAGGTTCTGGTTCCGAAGCATATGAATCTCTGGCTGGCGGGGCTGCGGGAGCAGGCTGACTGGGCTGAGCTGCAGGAGCAAGTTGGGCAGTTAATGTGGCAACATGACTGGTTAATTGAGACATCTGATTTACCATTGACTGGTGGCTGTTCACGAGGGTCTGAACAAGTTGTTCGTGATGGCCAAGCAGTTGCCCTAAAAACCGCAGTGGGTTCTGGGTCAGAATCTGCTGGGTCCATGCTGGCCAGATCGTTCTGTTGGGTGACTACAGAACAGACCCAAAAGCAGACTCAAAAAGATGTTTCAACAGAGGGGTTTTATTGAACTGTAGACGGGGACTGGAAGTGGCCGACGAGGAGGGAATGGCAGAGCTGAAACAGAGGGTTGATGAGATGGCTAAGGGCAAGTGATTTGGGCTGGCTGCAGAATAGTTGGTCAAACAGGCAGGCAGGCAGGCTTCTGGCAGGTGGTGGTGGTAATGGTCCTGAACACAAAGAGACACGTTAGTAACGAAGAGAGACAAACTCGCAAACTCATGGGTTATATAGTAATCTCTTAAGAGGCCTGAATGTAACTACCACAGTAGCTGAAACAATGATCTGGTGAAGCTGGATGTAGAGCCGGGGTAGATATACTGCTTGAGTTGAATAGCGGATTGGTTGCAGGTGCGTCAGGTTGGCAGCTGGTGGTTAGGAGACTGGCCACTCCCAGGGAGAGAGAACAGACAAGACACAAAAGGGGAGGGGAAACAGTAGGAACAACCAGGAAATGAGGAGGCACCACTAGACTATGACAACAAGTAGATGAAGAAATCCTTGAAGTTATTTGTTGAAGGTCGATGGGAGAAAAACATTCCAAATATATATCAGGTTTTACAGCTGTTTCTAAACTTTCTGTGTAAGCAGGCAGATCAGTGCCTGTTGAGGGCAAGAGTTGATGAATTTGATGACGCGGCGGATGGTCACCTCTGTGTGTTGGTGTGCGTTGTTTTGTTTTGTGTTTTAATTCCGTCTTCCGCAGTGGTACCTGGAGCTCTTTCACTAAAGAAGAGCTCATGAACATTAGGGGAACAACACCAGAGGACTTATGTCCTACTTTTCTTCCCGTTCCACTGGAAATTTTGGACATTCTGGTCAAAGGTGCGTTTACCTTTGCTCACGCAGTGAAAAACCGGATCGGGGGAAATGAGCCGGTGTGCTTGTGCGTCGTCGCCAGCGCAGATTTTGCATACTGTTACAGGGGATATTTCTCTCCAACGTGTGTTCACTGCCCAACAAACTAAAGGAACTTAAACTGCTGTTGGGGAAAAACAGGGACTTTTCTTCATCTGCTGTTTTGTGCTTCACAGACACGTTGCTGTGTGCGCTGCAGCTGGCAGGCTTCCGACTCTACAGAGCAGACAGAGACATGGAACTGTCTGGCAAAACAAAAGGTGGAGGAATCTGTTTTTACATAAAACAAAGGTTGGTGTAATGACGTGACAGTGATCCAGCAGCACTGTTCTCCTGATCTAGAATATTTCATCATAAACTGTAAGCCTTTTTATCAAATCAAATCAAATCAAATCAAACTTTATTTGTAAAGCCCAAATTCACAAAACACATTTTGCCTCGGAGAGCTTCACAATCTGTACAGGGAGTGACGCCCTCTGTCCTTAGACCCTTGGTTCGAGTGATGAAAAACTTGCCCACAAAAACCCTTTTAACAGGGAAAAAAGGTGGAAGAAACCTCAGGAAGAGCCACAGAGGAGGGATCCCTCTCCCAGGACAGACAGACGTGCAATAGATGTCACATGTACAGAACAAATCAACAGAAACATATTGTACAATTACAATGAATGATAAAATGACAATGAACTACAAGGAATGATAGAATGATTACAGTAGCAGTGGAACCTGTGATAGAGATAGAGAGACACAGATGCACAGCAGCAGCAAGTCATTAACTAACTATAAACTGTAATGGAGATATGGTAACAATAATGACAGTAATAATATATATAGTGGACGTCATGCAGGACCACAGCAGCAGCCACGATCCATGAGAACCTGCTGGACAAGAGAGCACAGAAACTCTGGGGAAGAAGTTTAGTTAATAACATGCATTAATGAGACATATATGTTTACAGATGGTGATGGTGATGGAGAGAGAGAGAGAGAGAGAGAGAGAGAGAGAGAGAGAGAAGGTTTGAGGAGAGTTTTCAGTAAAGGGAGATGTGACTACATCTACAACCAATACCGTTTTTATTCACCCTGTGAGTTTTCTTCATTCATTCTAGTCGGTGTTTACATTCCGCCGTATGCCAATGTGCAGAATGCATAGCACATGCTTGGCAACCCGATACTGTGTGTGGAGCGGACTAATCCGGACTTCTCAGTTATTGTCCTCTGTGACTTTAACAAGGGAAATCTCACCCACAAACTCCGTAAATACAGACAGCTTTTTAAATGCCTGACCAGAGAGTAGAATACTCTAGATCACTGTTACACCACAGTCAGGGATGCTTATCATGCTGTCCCCCCTGCTGCACTGGGCCACTCTGACCACATCATGGTCCACCTGATTCCTGTGTATAGGCAGAAACTAAAGCTCTGTGAACCTGTAGTGAGGACTTCAAGGAAGTGGACCAGTGAGGCTGTGGAGGATCTCCAGGTGTGTTTGGACTCTACTGACTGGATATGTTCAGGACTGCTACCAACAATCTGGATGAGTACACAGAGGCTGTGACGTCATACATCAGCTTCTGTGAGGACTGCTATGTTCCATCATGCACCAGGGTGAGTTACAACAATGACAAACCCTGGTTCACAGCCAGAAGGTCGGCTAAGGAAGAGGCATTCAGGAGTGGGGATAAGGACAAATCTCTGAGAAACTCCTATACACCAGTTCTTAGCCAACGACTCTGTGTCTGTCTGGAAAGGGTTCAGGCAGATCACCAACTACAAGCCTAACGCACCCCACTCCATCAACGACAAGCGCCTGGCCAACCATCTGAACGAGTTTTACTGTTGCTTTGAAAGACAAAGGCACAGTCCTGTAACCATCCCCCACGACAGCCCCCACCAGCTCCAGCTACAGTGCATCACCTCCACCTCCCCGAGATCAGTAGGGGCCTAGGCACCTCCACAAATGCCTACTTTAAAGGTCCCCTCCTCTATCTCCTCGCCCACCCCAGTGACGACTCTCTCCATCCAGTAGAGGGACGTAAATAAGCTCTTCAGGAGACAGAACCCCCAGAAAGGAGCTGGACTGGATTCTGTGTCCCCATCCACCTTGAAGCACCGCGCTGATCAGCTGTCTCCAGTGTTCAACACCTTACTGGAGACATGTCATGTGCCAGCCTGCTTCAAGTCCTCAACGATCATTGCTGTTCCCAAGAAGCCAAGGACACAGGACTTAACGACTCCAGACTCATCACCCTGACCTCTGTGGTTATGAAGTCCTTTGAGCGCGTTGTGCTTTCACACCTCAAAGACATAACCGACCTCCTCCTGGACCCTCTGCAGAGCCAACAGGTCTGTAGACAATGCTGTAAACATGGCCCTTCACTACATCCTCCAACACCTGGACTTATATGCAGGAACCTATGCCAGGAGCCTGTTTGTGGATTTCAGCTCTGCCTTTAATACCATCATCCCAGCACTGCTTCAAGAGAAGCTCTCCTAGCTGAGCGTACCTGACTCCCCTTGGATCCCCCCAGGGCTGTGTTCTTTCTCCTCTGCTCTTCTCCCTGTACATGAACAGCTGCACCTCCAGTCTTCAGTCCGTCAAGCTTCTGAGGTTCACGGACGGGGGACCATCGTCTCCCAGGACCTCAAGTGGGAGCTTCCTGCGGCAGCTGAAGAAATTCAGCTTGCCAAAGACAATGATGGTGCACTTCTACGCCGCCATCACTGAGTCCATCCTCACCTTATCATCTGGTAAGGACAAATGTAACACTTATGAGGGATTTCACAATACCAGGACTTGTGGATTATAGCGCGTTTCCACCGGCACGGTACGACATGGCACGGCACGGTATTTGCGTGTTTCCACTAGCACGTAGTACCTGGTATCAGGTACTACTTTGGTATCGCCTCGGCCCTGGTTCCAAGCGAGCCGAAGCGATACTAAAACGTGACGTCAGCCGACTGCTTTCCACTGATTGGCCGACGAGTGTCGTCACTGGAAGCGTCATAAGCGCGCGACAACCGACCAGACTGTAAATAAACACAAGACTCGACCACACCACTTTTTAAAACCCCGCTGCTCTTCGACTACACTCGAACACGAGAAAATGGCTTCGCAGAAAAAATCCACGCCATGGTCGGTCGAGGAGGTCCAGACGTTCCTCTCTGTGGTGGCCGAAGAAAGGATACAGAGGGAGCTCGACGGCACAACTCGGAACGAGAAAATATATCAGGGAATCGCCCAGCTGAAGGCCACACATGGGTACCACCGTACCCTCCAGCAATGCAGGGATAAGCTCAAGAAAATGAAAAGTGATTACCGGGCCATAAAAGACCACAACGGTCGAAGTGGGGCAAATCGCCGGGCCTGGAGATGGTTCGACCAAATGGACGCCATTTACAGGCACAGGCCGGCAAACAGTGGACGGGAGGGTGGACTGGACTGGGCCACGACGTTGCTCCAGTCAATGATTGAAGATGGTAAGTGATTTGTCTATAGCAATCTTAAAAACAACTGGTTACATATCCCGTTGGTGTAAAGCTCACTGTTATTATTTACTCGTGTAAAAGTTATTGTTAACAGCTTGTTGCATTGTTGTTTGCTGTACACAGTGAGCTATTAGTAGCATGCTAATAGCAAGCTAACTTCCGTCCTCTGCTAGTGTGCTGTGTAATATCTTGCTTTTTCTTGTGCTGCCATTCTGTGTTGTGCTTCTTAGTTGTTGTGTTCATTTTTTTTTTTGTTTAAGAACCCACAAGCGAGGAGAGTTTGCCACACAGCGATGACTCCTCACGTTCCCCTTCCCAAACCTCAGCACCAGCAGCAGCTTCGACGCCAGCTTCTGCACCGGCAACGAACAACACACAACAACGTGTGGTCACAGGTAAGAGAAGACACGTTTCAAATCATGTGCCTTAAAATGTATGTCCCTAGGATATTTTAAAAGCCTGCTTTGGTTAAATGCCTGCTATTTATACTTTTCTTTATTGTTGTGCAGGAAAGAGGAAAAGGAGCCTCTTCCAGCAGGACCATGCAGCTGTGATAAGGGAAATTCATGCCGATGATGTGGCGCAGCAGGAACAGAACCGGGCTCAGCGAGAGAGAGTGACCGGCGTGTATAGAACATTCCCCTCACCCTAAAAAGTACTGGGCCCCCCTTCTGTCTCTGTCGGAGACAAGTATATACTTCGGACTGTGCATAACATGCACATACGGCTTTGCACTTTTGCTGTGTGTATTTATTTTGTATTTTTTTTGCTTTAATAATTTAATGAACCATTTGTGTGATTGTATCATGACTCTATTTCATTTGTCAGTACACATGCAACAAGATCTACATTTTATATAGAGCTTGTTTTATAATAATGTTATAGTTATAGTATATTTATGGTTAACTTAGGGTTAACTTCTATTTACATTTGTCAGTAATTCCTGGTAACCTTGGTGAATTTATGATAAATAACAGTGGAGACATATTTGCAAAATAGAAAAAGTTTATTGTTGGTCAAACACACAGATCTATAGTGCATATCAGTACACGTGTCAGAAAATGCATAGGCACATAACAAAGGCAAAATCAATGTTTAGGCACTTGACAAAAAGTGACGCATCAGACCCTCCCTAACATCTCTGCCCTCCTCCTCTACACCCTGTGCCACTGCTGCCACAGGCTCAACTACTGTTGCAGCTGCAGGTGTGGTCCATTCTGTCACATAGGTCTCTCCATGAGTTTCGCACAGATTGTGCAGAGCACAGCAAGTCAGCACCATTGATTTCACAAGTTCAGTGTCTGAGTCATTCCTTTTCAGAAGGCAACGCCATCTTCCCTTGAGCCTGCCAAATGCATTTTCAACAACCACCCGTGCTCGGCTGAATTTTTTGTTAATATAAATACTGTTAAGGTGTCAGTCGTCCGGTGTCCTGAAAAGGTTTTAGGAGCCAGTTCTGCAGGGGGTATGCTGAGTCCCCTAGGAGGTAATAGCCAGCAGTCACTCCACCAATGTTTCTTGTGTGAGCAGGGAAGTGGTTTCTCTGGCTGGCTAACTCCCACAGTGTAGACAGTCTCAGTACCCTGGCATCATGTAAGCTCCCTGGCAATCCAGCAAACACGTTCCAGAACAGCCTCTTTCCATCAACAACACCTTGGAGGATAATGGAGTGCCACCCTTTACGATTGAAGTAGTCCCAGTGATACTCCTGTGGTGCAAGGATAGGGATGTGTGATCCATCGATGGCACCAACACAGTGTGGGAGCCCCCATCTGTTCTCGTTGTAAGCAACCATCTCCCTCAATTTTTCCTCATTAGGAAAACAGATCTGCTCTGGCACCAACACCGTCTCTGCCGCAGCATAAAATTCCTGCACACACCGGCACACAGTTGTGGCGCTGACTCCAAAAAGGTGTCCAATGCTTCTATACTTTGATCCAGTAGCAAGCTTCCAGAGTGCGATAGCCACTCTCTTCTTCAGGGTCACACATTTGCGGAAGCTTGTGTCTTGCCGCTCCATAACCGGGCGCAGTTTGTTGCACAGGACATCCAGCGTTTCTTCGGACATTCTGAAATTCTGCACCCACCGCGCGTTGGTGAAGCCGTGGACAACTATATTCCACCACTCGGAGGCTTGGTTGAACGCCCAAACCGACGGCTTGCGGCGGCGACTTTGCGAGTCGAGAACCATCTAAAACACAGTGGAATGCTTTATAGTGATATAGCAACCATTAGCTTACCATCAAACGTTGTCTTTTTGCAGCTCGTGTTCTCTCGTCTAGGGCTTCATACTGCTGTATGGCTTCCAAAACTCTTCTGTACTTTTGAACTGTATTTTGTCTCGCGGCCTGGAGTCTTCTCTGGCTCTCTTCTTTTGCCTTGTGTGTGACAAAAAGCCACAGAGTGAGCAGCAAACACACAAACGCTTCGGTGTCCTCCATTGTTGTGTTGCTGGTGTTGTTGTTGTTCTGGTCTTCCGGTTTTGTGCGTGGCTTGGCGCGGTGTAAATGACGTCACGGCAGTTTCGCGCAGCTGTGTTATGACGACCCCGCCCACGTCGAGGAGGTACTATATGGTACTGGTTGTAATGGAAACAGACCCGAACCGTACCGCGCCGTGCCGTGCCGTGCCATACCGTGCTAGTGGAAATGCGCTATTAGTGTGTCAGATAGGTTCAACTACTGGAGCACCGTGGAATGTAAGAATGAGACTCAGGAGGCAAAGGTTTAAATGTAAAAGTAATGCCGGCTTTAGTTAGAAAAAATGAATTGAATAGAATAGAATAAACAGATAAATAGATAAAAAAAATAGATAGATAAATAGATAAGTTAAAACAAGACAAACAAAATTCTCTGACAAAACAAAACAATTAAATATATATTACATACAATAATATCAGGTGAGTATCTAACTTAGCTAAATATTCTAATTTGGGTGCACCCTAATAGTCTGAATTCTGTGTTTTCAGTTTCACCTTTCAGTTTCTCTGATCCAATATAACAGCTTTCAGTAAACCAAAGGAAAAAAAAAATCAGATAAAATACATCAAAAACACCATTCACTTGAGGAAGATTATCCTACACAACAGCCATGCGTATCCAATTCCAGGAGAAGTCCAAGGTCCAAGAAAAAGTCAAAAGGTTGTTCCAGGGATGGAGAAAATGTAAGTCTGGGGAATTGAGGGTATGGGGAATTGTGTGACAGGGCTGAGTGTGAGGGTGTTTCAGATGCTGGGCCTACCACACCAGAGGGTGTAGCAGGACCTGTCCAGTGACCACGGGATATCTGGGGTTCACTACACTCTACATCAAGTGGGTGGCTCGCCATCGCGTCATTTCACTTCACTTGAAGGTCAGAGAGATATACTTCACACTTCTCATCAAACTCTGTTTGACCCCACCTTGACAGTTTTAAGACTTTGACCTTTGACCTAAATGGGGTTGATGGTGTCTTCTCTAATACCCCTGTCAACAGTTTTACACACACACACACACACACACACATACAAACACAATACAGACACATTAGCATTTATGGTCTTCTCCCCTCCAAGTCTTGGAGGCTTTGAGTCATGGAGTCTTGGAGACTTTGCTATTGGTTGTGCTTAATGTAGGTAAAGAGAATGTTTAGGAAATGGGTGGGGGTGTCTTCTCTATTACCCTGTCAACAGTTTTACACACAGACACACAGACGCAGATATGACCCTAAATGTTGTTGAAAAAAAAAAAAAAAAAATCTGAGAAACAACTAATGAGAGAAAGGTGTGGAAATCACTTTGTGCGAATCCTTTAAAACGAGTGTGCGTCCGAGAGCGACTCAAAAACCATCTTGGTGAAAAAAGAAACTCATCATGCCACTGCAAAGATCTAAATGCGTGATCACCAACAGCGTCGACAGAGACAATGATTCTGACTCAAGCAACGAAGAAATGCAGAATTTACAGCAGAAGAGAGTCATTGCATCTCTGATATGTGAGACGCCTGATACACTCTTTCAAGAATCAAGATTGAACGCTGATGCTCCAAAGAAGAGCGTAGTCTGTATGTGTCGACTGCAATCGCCCTCGTGCGATTCTCTGCATAAGGAATGGTCTCTGGAGCCGTATGGAGGGCAAGGCTATTGGGGCTATGTGTTCAAGTACGAAACGAGTGAGCTCTGGCTGTATCAGAGGAATGAGGGTGAAACAGTGGGGCCTCTGTCTGCTGTAGGGATGCTGAGTTCCAACAACTGGGCAGTGCTTAGACTGGTGATGCCCAATCACTTGACCTTAACCAGCCTGACCGGGCATCCCCCTGATCAAGAAGTCCCTGTAGCCGCTAAACAGCCCAGATTGGAGGCTGAGACCAAGACCACTTTCAACGTGGTTTGGCAATTGAGAACCTGTCCCTCCGGTCGCTGGCTCTTACGAGCCACTCTCCAGACACCCGGAGAGAGAGGACCTATGGAGCACTTTCTTTTGGAGAGTTTTAATTCTGACTGCGGTGTATTCCAGACACTGATAGACCTGCCGGGAGCTGCGTGGAAGGAGAAGCTGGAAGAAATTGGAGAAAAAATTACATCTCTGTTTGCCAGCTGCCGAAAATGGAATGACGTTCTGGCGGTGAAAAAAACTCTGTCCTTCTGAAACCACGCCCCCTCATCCGTGCAACGCTTAAAAGGAGACACAACAGCGGACGTACCAACACATCCCACTGACTGGTTCAACCCGACTGAAAGACATGGACGATTTTAACCGACGCTACAGCCAGAGGCGGCTCCAGACCACATGGATCCCCCTGCCTCAGGAGTCGGAGGCCTCATCCTTCCCCTCACCCAGCCTGGCAACGATACCCGAGGCTTCACCCGACTGTTAAGTTTCTCCTCTGGCCTCCCCGACCCCGCCATTCCCTTCCCCGGACCACGTCCCAGAGAGTGAACGTACGGCCTCTCCATCCCCGATCCTCTCATCCGACAGCTGTTCCACCTCAGACACGGAGGACATGGATGGGGAGTCTCAACACTCTTCCTCGCCTGGCATCTCAACAGCACCCGCTCCCTCTCCTGCAGACAGCGAAAACACAGCTGACGAGATCGATGGGATGGTGTCGTCGGCTTTCTTCAGCGGTGTAAAATCAGCCGTCATCCATCTCCTCAACATCACCCTTCACAAGTTTCGACACGAGCAGTGCTATGGGTGTCAGATCAACCACCCTAGCCAGAAACAGCACCCGTGTGTGGAAGATGTGGAAGATGAGTACTACCATATCAACTTTCACGGGTTAATGAAGATGCTTTTCACCCCTCACTTCATTCCTGCCATCCGACGTCTCCTGACCGCATGCAACATCCGAAAGGATGACGGCAGAGTCAAAACCATGGCGCAGACTCTGTTACATGAGCTCAGATTCATGAGGAACATCCAGGATTCCATCAACAACATGTACGACGAGCTGATTGGTCAGGACATACTCAAAATAGGAGAACTGAGACTGGTGGCAGCAAGCTGGAAAGGTGAATAAGTTTTTCTCCTGTTTTTGTTTTTTAAAATGGGTAATTATTGGAGAAAACTTGTAACCTATGTAGAGGAGCGGATGATCATCACCCATCTGATTGAGATTTTGGTACAGGATCTTTGCAACAGAGTTTCAACAGATAGAGACGCTGTCACAACGGTGGCAGAAATCAGACGACTAAGCAACATTATGGACAGAGTCCGTTCTCACGCTGGACGTACAGCCTGGGAAGCCATGGTGCAGTGTACGAGCGCATCTGATTTGTCAGAGACCTTTGAAAAAATTGTGAAAGAATGGATTAAGGACTCGTTTGTTATAACACCCTGTCATTTGTTCACTCTGTACACCTTGTTTGTGGATGTGTTGATTTTTCACTTGCAGAATAACATGTCTGTGGATATCCTGAGCGAATTGATAAGATTACACAACATTCTTCAGACAAGCCTAGATCACTGTGTTTTAGTTCAGGCTTTAAAGATGATTAAAGATTAGTCATCTCCTTTTGCAACCAATGTACAGTATCCTTATCATTTATATATCTTAACCCTTAACCCTAATCATTTTTGTATCTTAATACAGTCAAATCAATAAAAAGAAATAAAGAAGCAATCCAGAGTGGTGTGTTTTTCAGTAAACCCTGAGAGTTTGTTGCAGGCAGGATGGCAGTGAGACGGGTCATGAAAAGAGTGTATTACAACCCAGCCCATCCAGCTAGTTTTGGAGGTGTAGACCGGCTCCACCGGGGTGTGCAGGATGAAATGGGGCAGAAAGTCAGTGTGGAAAATGTTAAAGATTTTTTTACAAGAGCAAGAGCAAGATACCTACACTCTGCATAAACCAGCCAGAATACATTTCACCAGAAACAGAGTTTTTGTCCCTAGACCTTTAAACCAATTTCAAGCTGATCTTTGTGACATGCAAGCCTTGGTGGAACATAACGACGGGTTTAAATATTTATTAACGGTCATGGACGTATTTTCAAAAAAAGCATACGTACGTGTTTTAAAGAGAAAAACTGCCGACGAGGTGGTGAAGGCCTTTGTATCGATCTTCAAAGACAGTCAAATCCCGGAAAAGCTACAAACGGATGCTGGTAAAGAGTTTTTTTTTGATGCTTTGATGAAGAAACACAACATCGTACATTTTGCCACAGCAAGCGATCTGAAGGCCTCTGTTATTGAAAGGTTTAACCATATATTAAAAACTAGACTGTGGAGATATTTTACAGCTAACAACACGAGGCGATACCTCGACGTTTTACAGGATTTGGTGAAAAGCTACAATCACAGCTTTCATAAAAGCATAAAAATGGCGCCTATGCAGGTGACCTCCGAGAATGCGTTTCAAAATATGTACGGGACGTTTCCTACCCGACACCGTGATGCGGTGCAGATGAAATTTAAAAAGGGTGATCTTGTCAGATTATCCAAGGTCAGAGGGGCATTTGATAAAAAATATGAACAGAGTTTTACGGACGAAGTGTTTACGGTGGAGGCCTGCATTCCTCGTACTCCCCCTGTGTACAAACTCCAAGATTATGACGGAGAGCCTATCGAGGGCTCCTTTTATGAGGCAGAGTTGCAAAAAGTAAAAAGACAGGACATAAAAATAATCTGAAAAATATATAAAAACCACGCTCACCGACCCCGGAGCGTTCAAACCGTCATTGGATATGGCGTCAGACACAGGATTTTATGTCACCCTACCCTCCAACGCTAGTAACGATGTGTTTAAAAATAACACCAGCTCAAATTACACGGTGGATCTGACCAAGGCTATCGAACTGAACGGAGAATGGGTGGTGGGTCTGTGCGAAATAATTTATCCCCACACCTGGTATACTTTACCTCGGGATAACGCTTATATTGAAATAATTGAAAACAGGGATGAACCACCACCTTTGATAATTTCAAAGAGGGAGGAAATTCATCTAACAAACCTGGAGAGCTTTCGGAACACCACGGCACAGCGTTTGATCATTCAAAACTCTGATCGGGGAGGATATTATGACAAGCCGAAAGAGCTCCTAGATCAACTCGTATCGAAACTCAGAAAATATGACCCGACAGCCGACGCTGTTTACAACAACGTGAGCAAGTGCATCGATTTCAAAGGCAATGGTCGGTACAAAATCCGAGCGCACGCCCTCTTGGCATACATGTTGGGTCTTAAACCAGGTGAGTGGTCGACCCTCTCTCCCTGTTCGACTCCCTACCCGTGCGATGTCAAAACAGGTATTTATAACCTCTTTGTTTACACAGACATCATTCAGTATCAACAGGTCGGTGACAGCTACTCGCCGTTGCTGAGTGTGGTGAACGGCAAAGGTGGTTTTGGAGACGTGCTGAGTCTCAGGTACAATATGGTGCATTACGTACGCGTGTCTAAAAGTTACATAAAAACTATTCATATATTGATTGCAACAAGTGTGTGGACTTTGTCTACGGGAAGGCTATTCTGAAACTTCACTTTAAGCCAGCCGCAGCTCAGCATCCTGTATAAAAAACATGGATCAGGTACGTCTGAGAGACGAGCCTCATCGCTTCATAAACTACTATGAAAGTCAAGTGGGGGGCGCTTTACCCGGTTTTTACGGAGCACCGGTTATGTACGGTCGGGGTATAGGCTCCATTTTCTCGAGATTATTTCATTTTGTCTCTCCTCTGGTGAAAAAAGGCTTTGCCATCGCCAAGCCGCATCTCAAATCGGCCGCAGGCAACATCGCCTCTGATGTGATAAAAGAAGCGGTGGGGAAAATGACCAATCAGGAGGGATCCGAAGGGATTATGGTTTTATCGCGTAGATTAAGGAGGAGGCCGCCGGGGGATCGTGTTTTTTCGCTCCCTCATAAACGTGCGAGTCGTAAAAGGAGAAAATCAGTCGGGAGAAGCAAGCCCAAGGGGAGGAAGTCTGCCAGAAGCGGCGATATCTTTTAGGCCTAAATTATACAAGAAGAAGAAGAAAAGAAATTACGAGAAATTTAAAAACAACAACAACAAAGCAATATGGCTCTTTTACACCAAAAATCACCCGAGTGCACCCTGGCGGAGCTGGATTTATTTTCAGCCCCCATGACACAGTTGTCTATCAAAGATAAGGTCTACAGTGAAATTCTTCCTCTATCAGCCATCGCCGATGGAGGCCACATCGAGTTCTTTATCCCTGGAGATGGTGAAAAGTATTTGGATGTTAACGATACCTTGCTGCATCTCCGCGTGAGAATTACCAATGCCGACGGTACAGACCTGGCAAATGACACCCATGTGGCTTTGACTAATTATCCTCTGAATACAATTTTCAGTCAGTGCGACGTTATTCTGGGGGATAGATTAATTTCACAGTCTATCGCTATGCACCCGTACAGAGCCATGTTCGAAATCCTACTCAATTACTCTGAAGATACGCTCAAGAGTCAATTCAGCGCGGGTCTTTTTTCAAAGATACAGCGGGAGCTATGGACTCCATTGTGACCAACAACGGTCCTAACCGAGGACTCAACTCATGAGCAGCCTTCTCTGGCAATTCCCGGGAAGTACACCTGTTTGGCTCCCTCCATGGGGACGTTTTTTTCTGCGAGAGACTCCTTCTGAATTCAGTGGATATGAGAATCAAACTGACCCGCGCCAGCGACGCCTTCTGCCTTATGGGAGCTCGCACCTCTGATTACCGCCTGAGAATATTAGGGGCCTCGCTCTTTGTTAAAAAAGTTTCAGTCTCCCCTGCGGTCCGCCTGGGTCATGCAGCAGCTCTGCTGAACGGTAACGCGCTGTACCCCCTGTCACGCGTCAATGTAAAAACCTACTCCATACTGGTGAATTCCAGGATATGTAACCAAGAGAACCTCTTTCTGGGTGTGTTGAGGCAAACCTGAATGTTTCCTCACCGAGTTGGTTGATGCAGAGAAGAACACTACGAAGACGAGAGTTGGTTCAAAAGCATTTAATACGCTGTTTGCAAAAAGCGGAGATCCCTCTTACAGAGAATACATCTGTTTCATCATAAAGTCTGAGAGATCTGGTTTGTAGGTGCCGCGTGTGTGTCTTATACTCCTTCCTGTCAGCTCCTTCCTGTCTATCTTCTCCTACCTTTTATGGATACTTATTTACCACTTCGAGCGGCTTCCTAACTCGTGCCGCGGTGTTATGTTGGGGCATACATATCTTATTTGCACATCTTGTGATTTGACGCCCCCACCCCTGTGTGGTGTCTGATCCTACCCCTCACCCGATGAACTGTTTGTCACCTCTCACTTCTGCTATGCATGATACTGCCTTTTGTGGTTACATCTGAACTTATTTGTGCCCTTCATGTTCCTCTTATATGAGCTGTTATGTTGCTATGCAAGCTGTATTACTCTACAGGTGCTATACCGAAATACGTGGTGCTGGGTATGGTACACCACGAAGCCTTCACAGGAAGAAGAGACCTGTCACCCTTCAATTTTACCCACAACAACGTGGAATATCTGGCCCTCTGTCAGGATGGTAGACAGGTTCCAGCTAAGGCTTTCCAGCCCCAGTTTAATCAAGGCGTTTCAGTCAGAGAGTTTTACAACATGTTTATCGCCAAGGGAAGACACCTGAAAGATCTACCTCTGAGCATCGACCGTCAGGAATTTAACAACGGATAATCTCTGTTTGTGTTTAATCTCAACCCGGGTGATGACAGTGACGCTCTGTCCCTTGTTTCCAGTGGGAATTTAAGATTGGAAATGAGATTCAGAGTACCCTTACCACACACCACCACTCTGATTGTCTACGCTTGTTACGATTCCATTCTGGAAATTAACTCTAAAAGACAGGTGCTGGTGGATTATTATTAAAAAAAACATGAATAATCATGAACTGGAAAATCTTTTGCATCGTCTGCTAGGAGATGTATTCTGCAGCGTGTGGGCTTCTGATCAGCTGCCGATACTGACACGTTCCTTTGACACCCCAGCCTACTTTATTGTCAACACACACCCCGCGCATCTGCCTGGTGAGCACTGGCTCTCTTTGACTCTGGAAGAGGACAGGGTAGTCAATTTTTTTGACTCTTATGGTTTTCTCCGGACTTTGCTCATTACCCCTCAAGCATCTTACAGTTTTTGAAGCAGCGTTCTGACCGGATATTGTACCACAATCGTCAGCTTCAACACACCCTGTCCACTGTATGCGGTCAACACTGCATTTATTATCTCTGCCATAGGGCCTGCGGAGTATCCTTTGAACGACTGCTGTCTCTGTACGACGACAATGTGATAAAAAATGATCAGAATGTATCACACTTTGTGGAAAAATATCAACGCTGTATCAGAAATCGAAGCTCCGGATGTTTTAACCATGGAACTTGTTCTTTACAAATGTTTAATCAATGTTACAACCTGTGAATTATCTAATGTAATTATTAGACATTATGTATCTCATGAAAATAAAAATAAATAATAAATAATAAATATAATAAATAAATAAATCAATCATATGAGACCCTTTCACGATTTGTCCTTTATAAACAAATTCACCTTTTGAATTCCATCCCGCGTTGCTCTTGGATAATTTCTTCACGATGTACTCGACATTCTTGCGGTCGCGTGGGGGAAGGCTTTTCATTACCTCGCTCAGTGTGTCATCCGGATCGGGCCGCTCCGCTTCGGGAAGATGGTCGACGTGCTGCGGTTCGGCTTGGTGTGTCGGGTCGTCTCTCGGGTCGCGTTGCAGAGTTAAAGTCACCCGACGCTTCTCCTTTTGACCTTGTTTCATCAGGGTGAGATATTTCCGCAACAGGGTGTCGTATTTTTTAATTTTTTCATAAGAACTCAGCCCCGCTCATTTAATATCGCTTTCATTTTTGTGTCTAAATTGTCTTCGGCCGTTTGTCTGATGGAGGATTCTGGTCGAGTCGGGCGGTTTAACTGATGAGGTGCCACAAGAAACATTTTTTGCGACGTTCTCAGAGCCATGTCCTTTTTTTTTCTTTTTTTTTTTTTCTTTTACTTTCTCCTAACAAGTCCTCCTATAAGATTTCCGAGGATGGGCACCGCAGCCCGAAGCAGAGGTAAAATAAAACCTCCCGACTGTTTCATCAAGGTTCGGCGTTTCTGATTTAAACCAGTCTTTTTATCAGCCAGTAGTTTGATCATTTTTCGCCGGCTTTTCAGTTTTTTGTATTGAGGAGAAGACAGAGGAATGTTCCCTTTTAAAAGATTCAAAGCAATCTCGCACAGAGCTTGGAGAAAGTCCGGGGAAGAGTGGGCAAGAATGTCTTTACGTTTACGAGGCGTGGCGTGGTACAGAGCCTTAAGTAAGGGTGCATTTCTTCTTATGCGTGCCGACATGCTGGTGATGATGATGACGACGATGATGATGAAGACTTACTTTGTTTTGGGAACATACACGACCGGCCGCTGTGGAGGCAGTATACCCGTCCTCAGCCTGTACGGTTCTGGGCAGGAAGGTGTGAGATCGACGATTAAATACCCGCGGGGGGTCTTTGGTGGCGTCTTCAAAACTCTCTAAAAAGAAGGCTTTTTGTTAGGGGAAGATTTGATGTGCCAATATTCATCTGTAATTTGTCCCGAGGGTTTTTAAACAACACCAGATAATTACTGTTCAAGCTCATGGTACAGCTGTGTTTGCCCCGGTGAAATACATTTTGCGTCAGCATAAACATGCTCATATTTCTATGATGTCTGTACTGAATAAAAATTTTGACCACTTCAGGATGGTCGGAGGCTTGAAAAATAACATCATCCAGAATGATCAAATGGTTCTGTTCAGGAGGAAACAGCTCTGTGTCATCAAAAGAATCAGGCAGTCCTTCAACAAACTTAATCTTTTTATTCATCTTTTACAGTTCGGCATACATTGGTTGAAAAGAAGTATAAATCCATACAATATTCTCAGGTACAACATTCATCACAATTTTCAATTACACTTTTTACAAAATACATTTTCCCACATCCACTGGGTCCCACAATCATACATGAAAAGGGTGCTGTAAGCAACTTTTGGGACCAGCGGCTGCAAATTCCTGAATGGTGTCACCGTCCAGCTCATCAGTCAAATCCCCCAGATAATTCCCCAATTTCAGAGGGGTTTCCCCTTCTTTCACCACATATATCAGACTGTCAGTATCCATGTAGGGAACATTTTCTTGCACCTGCTCTAGATAACTGTACAGCTTGAGACGGGCATAGGCGGTAGTGAATGCAGCGATAAACACATTATTAGCTCTACCTGGAGGCACAATGCACCGCTTGTGGTAATTCCACTGAATCATAGCGGTTTTGTCGTTCAGAAAACTAAAGTATTTCACTTTGTACTGACCAGAAAACATGAAACGGAGAAATTCTTCAGGATCGTTGACCAGGGTAGTCTGAGGCAGATTGGTTCTCTGCGCAAACTTTCCCCAGAAGCTGTTGAGACACAATTTAGCCACCTGTCTCTTTGCAGGGTTCACCTCAATCTTGTCAGCGTCTAGCTGCACGCCCCGATGCAGCTTATAGTCCCTGATGTACTGTTCTCTGCTTTCCTGATCAGCGGCCTCGGGTGGGTAGCCTGAAGCTTCCTGCTTACCTTTCAGGAAGGTGTGCATGTAGCCGACAAAAATGGAATCGCTACACCGGTCAAAGTGCCACACTTCAATGATCCTGCCAACTCTATACCCCAGCTCAAGAGCCTTGTTTACTTCGACGTTGACCCACACTCCTGTCAATGCTCTATCCTGCTCGTCGTGTCTACACGGACCCGTCTGATTGTTGATTTCAGCGCAGGCCCGGCAGAGGGTGAACACCAATTTACCTTGAGATGTTTTGTAAGGTAACACGGGGAACAAAAGCCCTCTAGCAGGGTGGATGGTGGCTTTGATGAACCCCAAGTAGTTTTGTGGGGCATCAAAGTCTTTGTGGATGACGGCAGGGTGACCTAGTGAGTAGGAAAAGCTACAGTTCACATACGGATACAGAGAAGTGACGTCTACATAGTGCACGGTCTCATTAGCCCCAGCCGTGTACCTCAGCCTCACAGCGCTCGTTCTACCCCCAAAGAGAGCGTCGAGGGGGCACAGAGGTTCGGGAGGGAGGAAGCTCCCGAGAAAAGCTTTTACGCCTGTGTGCACATTTTTCATAGCCAACCATTCATGCTCCCACATGACAACTAGCCGCATATAGCTCCTCAAAGGGGATGCGCCTCAGAGGGCAAGTGTCGTGGGGGTTAAAACAAGACGGGCAACCGTGGTAAAAGCACCCCAGAAACTCCCAAGCATCCGTAACGGCATCTATTTCGGCATAACCATCGGCAAAGTAAGGTCCTACCCGTTTCTCCCCCTTATTTAACGCATGCTGGATAAAAATATTACCGTTGCGCGCTACCCATTCTAACCACTGGATGGAGCTGTGGGAGTAACTTTTGGTCTGGCGCCTGTAGTTATCTGGTGAAGGTATAGCCAGGGTTTTAGGAGGAGGAAATTGGTACGAAATACCTTCATGCAGGCCAAGGCAATGGTGATGCAGCTGAAAGGTCTACAACCCTTGGCAAGAATGTCAACATCGTTTTCACAGTACCGCAGAGCTTCTCTCTCAAAGTGAAACGTACCCCGACTCGCCTCTCTGTAGCAGCCGTAAAACTCCTCCTGCTGAGCAGGAGTCATACGCTCCACGCCGTAATCATGTGGCGGAGGGTAGGCCCCCATGTACTGCAAATTCTTCTCTGAACTGAAACTGTGAGGGAAATGGGCCTTGGTATGAACAGAGAAACCTAACGCCTTGGGCATGGCGCTAAGACGCATGGTGAGGAAAGACAGAGAGTCGATGAATTTTAAATTATAATCAGGGCTTGAGAAACAGAGAATTTTACTACCTTGAATGATGAGAGAAGGTTGCAGTCCCAGCTCTATCATGGCGTTGAGGATCAAATAGCTATCAAAACCTTTAGCATTGTGGGCTACAAACACACTGTTCTGGTACAGGGGCCTCCTGAAATGCACGAGAAAGTCCCTGGCACAGTTCAACCCATAAGATGACCACCGTACGGCACTCAACGTTTTGGTGCAGACAAGGTTTATGCACGTCCTGCTGAACAACAAATCTTTCAAAGTCATAGAAAATCAATTTCTCAGCATGATCCGCAGTCGGAGGCAGAGGCTGAATGAAGCAGCGGTGATCATCAGCGTCTGAGACTAATTTCTCTCCGCAGACGTTACATTTAGGCCGCAGGCATTTGTGATCTCGGGGCTCTTTACTTTTAGCCGTATAGTAATTTTTTTTGCACCTCTGACATCTTTTGATCGTATCGCAAATGCTGCTATTTGTCTCACCCAAAGGTCTTTCTCTAGGCTCTTTGTGCCTGTCAAAACACAAAGCCGTACGGCACGTCCTGTTGCAGTCGGGGCATGCTACAGTTTGGAGCTCCTGCTTAGTGCAATCAGGGTCGTTACAAACAGAGCAGTGACCTTTGCATTGGTGTGCGTAGGGTCAGACATACGGAACCACTAGAAAGGCTTTGAGATTTTTTATACTGTAATAATAGTTCTGGAACAAGAAGAGAAACAGGGGATTGGATCTATCGGAGAAAGTCTCAAATTGAGCGAGCGGATGCTGATCAGGGTTTCTGTAAAAAATAACTATTTCACGGTTCAGAATTTTTTCAAATTTGCACACGTCAGTAAAGGAGACAGGGGTCTGATCGCTCAGACCAGCAAGTCTCTGCAAGTCTCTCCCACGTTCTAAAGCCTGACTATTTGCGACTAGAGGATCGATCACATGGGCCAAGCTGATGGCGAAGCAGAGGTGATCATTCCTGTTGTCTACAATGTACAGATGCCGTCTTTTTATTATTTCACAGTCTAAAGTTTTTTCCAACTTGCGTTTCACACCGCCTCTAGGGTCGTGCACAACCTGAACCACTAATTCTAACCTAGCATCTGATGCTATCTCGGCATTAGATTGCACCAACCGCTCCAGCAAGCCCTCAACAGCAGGTAGGATAGCATCACCATCCTCATCCTCAACAGCCACAGAGACATGATTCTGAACATTTTCACCAATCAACTCTAGCTGTATCACATCATTACGCCTAACCTGTGCTCTGACGGTCCCAGCTAAATCTCTAAGGATCAACATCACATCATCATAAAACTGAGCAAGATCTGGTATGTTTCTGGCAGGGGGAACGGTGAACACTCGTCTCAGCTCCAGATTGTTGAACCGGTCACGGGGCACGGTGTCCATGTTGGAGGAGTGGAGGGCCTGGGAGGTGAATCAACCTGACCTCTCACATTTCCGCCACCATGCTGGACATTTCTACCGACTTCCTCTAAATTTGGAATCCATTTTAGGATTCACTTTAAAATTATTTTATTTGCTTTTAAAGCCTTGACTGGCCTTGCCCCACCCTACCTCTCTGAGCTGCTGCACCCCTACACTCCTAGCCGATCTCTCAGGTCAGCTGACCAGCTGCTCCTGACAGTGCCTAAAGCTAGGCTTAAGCTCAGAGGGGATCGAGCATTCGCCGTTGCAGCTCCAAAACTTTGGAACGAATTGCCGCTGCACATTAGACAGGCCTCCTCTCTGTCTCATTTTAAATCGCTTCTTAAAACCCACCTCTTTTCTTTGGCTTTTAGCACCATGTAGAGTGTTGATTTTATTTTTATTTTTATTTTTATTTTATGTGTATACATGAATATTTTTATCTTGTGTGGCCAGTGGTTTTTATTTTAAATTTATTTTATTTTATTTTAGTGTTTCTTTCTTTTTTTATCTTTTATTGTGCTTCTATTGTGTTATCTATTTAGTGTTTTATCTTGTTGTGCAGCACTTTGGAAACCTTGTGTTTGCTAAAAATTGTGCTATATAAATAAAGTGGATTGGATTGGATTGGAGTTTAAAATGAAGCAGAATGATGTGAGAAAGGGGTGGGTGATACAGATGGGGTGAAAGAGGGAGTAGGAGGAGGAGGAGGGGGAACTTGGTTTTCATTTGACTGTGAGCAGGGGGAGGGGGAGAAGGAGGGGGAAGTGGAAGGGGAGGAGGAGGAGGATGGGGTCTGGTTAACCTGTTGGAGAGCCAGTTCTAAAGGCTGAAAATAATTTTCAGTATTAGAAATGACCTGGTTTGCATTTGACTGCGGCTGGGAGGAGGAAGAGGAAGATGGGTTTTGATTTAGATGCAACAGAGCGTCTTTTAAAGGCTGAAAATAGTTATCAGCAGTCAATAATGACGGTTCGGGTGCTGAGGAATTTTCACCTACATTAGCAACGGCTACATCTACCGGTGGAGCTGAGGAGATTTGATTATATTGTTGTAGCGCTAGCTCTAAATCAGACAGAAAAAAAGACTCTAAAAAGTTTCCTTCATCCATTTTCTGACTCTATTTTAAATGTCACACCACACTTTTAGAGCTTTTTACAGAAAGCCAACAAGAAGATCACCACATTTTGAAACAGCTCGAACCTTTCCAGCCTCTCAAGACTGTCTGCAGCCAGCGGGTGTGAGTCGTCTCCTTCGTCGGTTATGTCTCTGCCAGCAGGTTGCTCTTGATCCAGCTGTACTTCCAGTTCAGCAGCTTGTGTCCCCCTTGTATCTCCCTCACTAGGTTGCTCTTGCTCTGATTGTATTTCCGACTGAACTTCCGGCTCAGTAGTTTGTGTCCCACAGCTCCTTTGTTCCACAGCTGTGGCAAAAAGAAAATGATATTTTAATTCACAAGACAACTAAATTGATTATTTAAAAAGATCATTTTATATTAAGAACACATTGCCTACCTTGATGACAGACGCAGGGTTTTTTTGGCCTAGGTAGCTCTGTCACAGGCCTCCCAAGAGGAGAAAGTGAAGGTCCAGGCTCTGTATAAAAAATCATAAAAATCCAAACGTCACCCTTTCCGTCGTCGGAAACAGTTGAGCCTTAAAATCAGTTTTACTTTTTTTTAGAAAGTTTCTGCGACTTACCCGATGCTCCACTTGTAGTGCCGGCAGATTCTCTCGATGAAAGTTCGGTGATGGGGGTTTCCGAGTAAGTATTCCGATTGTGTCGTCCTAACCGCAGACAATTCGCACGAGGACGACTCGTTAGTGGGGGAGTGCTTGGAGTGCTCGGAGTGGCAGATGGATTTCTAGCTGTCTGTAGGCGGTTTGCCCCATCTAGAAAATCTATGTATAGTTTGGAAACGAGGAAAAAAAAAGTTAAATCTCATCAGTTTACTGAAAAAGTCAGAGGAAAAAAAAGCAAATAATAGACCCACCAAAATCTGATTGCGTGAGTTGGATGCCCTCAAACTTGTCAGAAGTCACTTAAACAAATGAAAATGAAAATATTCAATGTAGAAAACAAAAATGTCTTATAACACAGAAAAACATTGTTTTAAAATCACATAAGACATGTTAACATTACTGGCAAGTTTCTAAAATGCGTGTCCCTGTAAACTCTTAGTGGTAGTACAATATTGACTTAGCAGAAAGGTATATTAATAGCATTAATAGACAAATGCATCAATGAACTCATATCTTTCAGAAGTTACACGTAGAAAAATTTAAAAAATGTTGCAAAACCAAATAAAAAGCAGATGATAATTCACTTAGCGGGAAATTCGAATTCTTGGTCAGAAGGAATAGGAGAAGTAGGAGGCTGAACCTCTGATGAAATGTTATTTTCTAAAATAAAATTAATACTATAGTTTACGTTTGTTTTTTTTTTGTTTTTTTTTGGTAGAAAGAAAAAAATGTTAAAGAAGTAGTTAAAGTTTTCCCATACCGCGATCCATCTTGTCAACCTCGGGCTTTCACTGACTCTGGTGTCTGATTCAACCAGCTCTAAGGTGCGGTTATATACCCAGAAAAGAGCCAGACAACATTTACATTTACATTTATTACTTTGTTTCAGCCATTTGAAGTGCTTAGCCTCGCACCCCTCCAAAGCCAGATATCATCTGAGATTGTACAACTAGGGTATCCCGCAGCAGACGAAGGGATAAATGCTTAGGTCTCCCTATGCTCGGGATCTTTCTTCATTTTTGATCGATCGCGTGTTGATTGATTTTTTCTTTGTAAAGAAAATAAAAACCTTGTCGACTGGTAGAAGTCTTTATTTCATTCTTTAATTCTATTTCATAAGGACAAGCCATTTCCAGAACATTCTCTTGTAACTTCTCCCTTATCTTGTCTCGTCCTTATGACCCCCAAGACTCCAAGACTTGGAGGGGAGAAGACCATTAAATGCTGACTAAAGTATTGTGTCTGCAGTGCGTCTGTGTGTCTGTGTGTGTGTAAAACTGTTGACAGGGTAATAGAGAAGACACCCCCACCCATTTCCTAAACATTCTCTTTACCTACATTAAGCACAACCAATAGCAAAGTCTCCAAGACTCCATGACTCAAAGCCTCCAAGACTTGGAGGGGAGAAGACCATAAATGCTAATGCGTTCTAATGCGCAAAGTGATGTGTCTGTATTGTGTTTGTGTGTATGTGTGTGTGTGTGTGTGTGTAAAACTGTTGACAGGGGTATTAGAGAAGACGCCATCAACCCCATTTCCTAAACATTCTCTTCACTTTTCCCTTATCTTGTACTTGTCCCTTGAAACCGGGGAAGTGTGTGGGTGTGGGTGTGTGGTTGTGTGTGGCCCCCCCCCCCTCATTAGAACCCCCTCAGTCACCCGGGGGGGGGTGGGGTCAGAGAAATATCATCAGTTATTTAAAACAGTTTGTCAATCACAGTTACCATGGCAACAAAACAATATGAAATATTGCACATATTGGTCAAACTGTTTCTTGTAAATAACCATTTTTAACATCTATACTCAGTATAATACAATCATGAACTAATTTAAGTGTAAAATAAAACAAAATAATTCATTAAAACCAATAATCATGCTCACCGATGTCTGTGTTCGGCGGGGCACAGGCACAAAACGGCGCTGGTACCCGGTATATGTATAAACAAAAGGTAAACTAATAAAACAAATGTACTTTCAGTAACATTACAAGGGAACACATCATTAGTGGATTATGCCTTTACCTTGCTGCTGAAAGCAGTAACAGACGAGGAGGGAGTTGTTCACACACAGACGAGAGCTTGGAGCAACAGCTAAGCGCTAGCAGATGAGTTAACAGTAGTTAAGAGCCAGCACTCACTGACAGCTCGTTTGCCTTCAGTAGACTCCGTTTTCACTGAATTTATTGTTTTCTTCCTTTCTTTCTCACTTGGCTCACTTCTCAAAACTCTGCTCCAACTTGATGCTCTCTGTCTCTGCGTAGACTGACGCTCACACACATACACAACACACTAAAAAAAACGGTGAATCTGCCTTCAGCCGTCGACTCCCAGGCTGCTCAGCCTGGGAGGCTGCACAAGCGCCGCCCTCAACCACAACCAATCAGATCGCGAGCAGCAGTACAACCAATCAGCTCACGCGGCATCAATTCGAGCGCGATCGAGCGGCAAGCGGCAAAGCGGACGAGGGATTCAGCAAGCAGCAACGTAAACAACCAAGCCTGTACACAGATTTTTGTAAACAAACTGGTTAGTTGAGCTACTGCCAATGTAAGCTAGCTAGTTTGTTTGTTGATACAAAGGCATCAGTCTGACAGGCTGATTGCAGGGATTCCTTGCAGACTGGCTGTAATGTTAATGATAATTTATTGTATAATTATCATTATTTAGTCATCTACCGTCAAGGCTGATTTCAGAGATTAGTGCCTTGCATGTTGATTATTAGGCTAATGATAATGTCATATTGTATAATTGTCATTAATGCCTTACCAGCCTCCAAGGCTGATTGTAGAAGCTAGTGCCTTGCATGCTGATTATTGGGCTGATACAGATTTCACATTGCATATATTGTTATTATTGCCTTAGCAGCCTCCAAGGCTGATTGTAGAAACTAGTGCCTTGCAGGCTGATTATTAGGCTGATACAGATTTCACTGCATATATTTTCATTACTGCCTTAGCAGCCTCCAAGGCTGATTGTAGAAACTAGTGCTTTGCAGGCTGGTTATTAGGCTAATGATAATGTCATATTGTATAATTGTCATTATTCAATCAGCTGCCTTCAAGGCTGATTGTAGAAGCTAGTGCCTTGCAGGCTGATTATTAGGCTGATGCAGATTTCACTGTATAATTTTCATCATTGCCTTAGCAGCCTTCAAGGCTGATTGTAGAAACTAGTGCCTTGTAGGCTGATTATTAGGCTGATACAGATTTCACATTGCATATATTTTCATTATTGCCTTAGCTGTATTAACTTTTTTAGGAATTGAAATGACTTGACGCAGGAAAAACACAGCCCGAGCACCAACCCTGGCCCCCTCTGCACCTGCCCCAGCTTTAACACCAGCTCCCCCTGCACCCGCCCCACCTCCAACCCTGGCCCTCTCTGGTCATTAAGGTGTCATTGTGTCTCATATTGCATGTTTTTAAGTATTGTCTTAGCTTCCTTCAAGAGTGATTGTAGAAATTAGTGCCTTGCAGGCTGGTAAACTGACATTTAAGTTTTAAAACATCAGGAAAAGTATTTGTCATGATCTGATTTTTTTAATAAAAACAACAACAAAAAACAAAACACTTTTATTCAATCTTTTTTGTGCATTGCATCTCTAGCATTAGATCGGTACCTTGCTGTGAGGCTCACAAAGGGCACCTCTTGTTCCTTTATTTCCTGTTACATATGAACAGATTACTGAACATAACTATTTTAATCAGATTGTGACAGAGCTTAAATGAAAGATAATTATCAGATGATTTGATTTGATAACTTTATTTGTACCCAAAGGTAGATTTGGTGTGCAGTCAAGTAAGATGTCATTCTCAACACACAACAGACAGCGTACAGACATTAAGAACACGACAGACATTAAGAACACAACAGACATGAAAAACACAGTGACCATTAAGCACAAGACAAAAAAACTCAAAAAACTCAAAAAAGATGATATGGAAACTTTTCTAATCATTCCTCATTTATTTTATTTCAGTGTGAATAATGGAGAAAAGATTTTTGGATTCCATCCGTAGGACCATCCTTGACATACAGAATTTGGAGATTGATGTTGAAATTGTAAAGGTCACAGAAGAGCAATTCATTTCTGGTTACCTTAACAAACTCCAAAACAATAACCAGGGATCTTTTACCTGTCAGAAGAATGAAAATACCAGAGGCTACAAACAGTTCCTGTGTGAGCGATCAGGAAAACCCATGGGGAAATCAACCGGAGATCCTTCTCAAACATGCTGCAATTCCTGCCCAGCCTATGTTTCATTCCGTTTTGTGACAGAAAATGGACGAAAAGCTGTCATAATCCGCAAAAACCTTTTGCACACTGGGCACATCATTGGTGAAAAGTCCCAAGAGGGGAAAAAAATCATATAGATGGAGAGCTTGTGTCTTTCATAAGAAATCTCATTGTTTTGAGTAAGACGGCCAATGACATCATTGTTGAAGTAGCTGACTGGTCAAGAAGCAGAGGTCATAATGATCCAGGTGATAGACGGTTCTATCCAACACCTGAAGATATCAAGTACATCATGAAGACATTCAGAGATGAGGGACGAGCAGACAGAAGTGATGTAGCTAGCGTTGACAAGCTGTTGAAGAGTGACCTTAAAGATCATGTTCTCTTCTATCAGCCACTTGGCAAAGACCAACCACTGATCATTGTCCTCCAGTCTGCATATCAACAAAGTAAACTTGAGCAGTATGGCAAGAGCATGGTATTTCTTGATGCCACATACTCAGGTAAAGTTTTTTCGGGGGGAAAAAAGCTAGATGCAGTACAATAAGGAATACATTCATGTTTTATAAGACCTGTAATTTACAGGTATACCCTCTACATATCTACGTTGCAGTGTGAAAACTCTGAAACTCCATGACAAATAAGTGCAACACATGCTTGACTGAAGTGTCTTTCTGATGCTGGTTTATTGTAGGTCTTACATCTTATCGATATGCAGTATATGCACTGGTAGCACGAGACTCCCATGGACACGGCTTCCCCTTATCCTACATGATCCTGAGCACCGAGAACACGGCAGTCCTGCAGAAGGCCCTTGCTGCTTTTTCTAAAGCGAACCCTTCCTTCTGCCCAAGGTATATTGATTTCATTCAATACACTGCCTTTGGAATAATAAAAGACCAAATACTGGCTGGATGCTATTAAATTTGTTTTTAATATGTTCTAGGGCCTTCATGGTGGATAAAGACCAGAGTCTTATCAATGCTGTACAGTCTGTCTTTCCAAGGTCATCTGTGTTCTTGTGCTGGTTTCATGTTACACAGGTATGGCTAAGTCTTAAATTTAGTTGTCTTTAACCCTCTCTAACCCTAACCCTTTAAGCAAGTATCCCATATATTTTGTAACTGAATGGATGAAGTTACTGTTATAAAATCTAAAACTGTTTGAATTTATGTCACTCCAAAGAACTTTAAATGGCTAATAATGAAAAGGGGGCATATTTCCTTTTTTAAGTATATATTTTTGGCTTCTTATGCCTTTATTAGATAGCACAGTTGAGAGAGACATGAAATGGGGAGGCAGAGAGAGGGGGAATGACATGCAGGAAAGGGCTGACTGATGCAGGATTTGAACAGTGAGGACCATAGCCTCTACACATGGGGCGCCTGCTCAACCTACTGCACCACTTGACGCCCCAGTGGGCAGATTTCTGAGTATCCACATGGAATGGGTCCTAGCTGTAAACAGTTTTAGGAAACATTTAATGGGGAGCATATAGTCTGGACTAAATGCGAAAAAGAAAATGCTTAAATACAGTTCCGTCATTTCCTCAGTTGTCTTCATCCTTAATACCATGGCCCATATGGTCAAGTCAGGGTAGGTCTTATATTGTATTATAAATATCCTTACAAATAATTAACATTGCCTTGATTGACCCTGCCAAAATCCTGATAAAATTACTTGTTCTGATTTTCTCTGGTTCAGGCTGTGCACAGGTGGATAACTAAACGTGACTCTGAAATCAGTGGACCACACAACAAGCCAGAACGAGACAAAGTCATGGCACTGATCAGCAGATTGAAGCATTGCCAAACGGTAATTATCATAGAATGATAACTTCAAATAACTACATTTGATGTAGATGTGGAACAGGTGGGCGTTCTCCAGTTGTCTTCTGAAAGGGTGCTCAACATTCACTAAAAGCATTGAAAAGGATTTCCTAAAGCTGTACTTTTAAAAAATACTCACATTGCATGTTGACACATTTCAGCAAACGGTCTTCAGGGCAGGACATATTTAGTAAACATTAACATAAAGCATATTGCATGTCATCAGTGGAATCATCCCCATGTGTTGGGATGCACAAGTTATATTTGATGTTCAATTCATAACTCTTATTGAACTATAAGAAATTTTGTTATGTAATGTGTGTTAAACATAGAGATATTTATGTTATAAGGAAGACGAATTCCGTGAGGCTTTTGCTGCAGAGCAAAAAAAACCTCCACCCAAAAGCTGCAGATTATATCCTAAATTACTGGATGGAATGTGGTGTGATGTGGGCAAACTTTGGCAGACGTTTTTTTCATGAGGACAGTGAAACAAACAATTTGGCTGAAAGGTACAGTGGTATTTAATATTTCTGTTTCTTGTCAAAATTCAGTTGTGTGATGTAATTTTGAACAATAATGTGATCATCTAAGAACTTGAGAGTTTTCCAGTTGAGAGAGACATGAAATGGGGAGGCAGAGAGAGGGGGAATATTCCTGGAATCATATTAATGTGTTCTTCAGCAAAAAAATGAACAACCATGAAAAACAATGTTGCCTTTGGTGTCAGTGTGTGAACGTTACAGACATTATAAAGTGCTTTTGGACAATGGCATTATAGAAATGCATACCACTTACTATTTTAAATAAATCTTTCTCCCTAGATTCTTCCTGGCCTTAAAGTATCATTTTCTAAATGGCTATGCCAATTGCAGAATGGATGATATTTTGCTTCTCCTGAGTGAACGGGTCCAAGCATACTACAGGTACATTTTGGTTTAACTGTGCGGGCATACATGCACACACACTGAAAATACAGCTTCTTTGTCATTTGGACTAGTTTACATGTGTCTGCAAACATTCAAAACAGTATTTTCGGGAATTTTGGAGAAATGTTAATAGTTTACAACAAGAGATATTCATCCAAACCTTTATTGAATGTTGTTAAACATATTCATTTCATGTATTCACAGATACTTGGATGGTCTTCAAGAGGCTGGAAGACTAACCAACCCAAGAAGTACCATGGAGAGCAAGGGTAAAGAGATGGCAGACATGCTGATCCAGAGGGGCTGGATAGAGAGATGTCATTGGCTGGATGAGTCAAGATGCCTAGTGCCATCTGCAACCAAAGACTTGCAGTACTTGGTAGTTCTGCCAGAGTACACTTGTGAATGTGTTGCTGCATCATCTGGAGGTATGCTACCGAATTCTGTGTGGAATAATTTGTTAATCTGAAATTCTAACTCCTAATAATGTTATCTCCTTTGAAATGGTGAATGCAATACAGATATGTAACTCTATATCTCAAGACAGTTTGGCTGAAGACCTGCACTGTCAGGACCCTTCGTTGCAGACCTGAACTGTGAGCCCACCTGCACTGTTTTATGTTCAATTTGTGTTCAATTATGTTAAGTTTAATTCATCATATTGACCCTAACCCTCCAGTTGAACTGGAAACATACAAGTTTTAAAAATATTTTTAATTGAACACAAAATCATATTTACATTATAAAGAAGTATGTTCATATGGGAAACTAGAAAATATATAGGTTACTTCTGGTATACTCACTTTCAAATTATATTTACATATAATTCACATATCTGTATTGCATTATACAGTATAACAAAGCCCCAATAAATAAAGTATATTTACTTGCTTCTGGTTGCTTCTGGTTTATTCATTTTTATTTTTGAAAAGCTTCGAATCAACTTCCGTCCCCACAGTGCAGGTCTGCAACAAAAGGTCTTGACAGTGCAGGTCTGCAGCCAGACCCTCTACCTCTACTTGTCCCTCACCCCAACTCCAAAATCTCTACCACTTTGGTGACCTGAAACTATTCTTTTCATAGGTCTCTGCAAGCATTTGCACATCGCGTTGGAAGCAGCACATCAGATAGGTCATGACATGAACAAGCTGCAGGACAATATTGCAGAAGCAGTGATGATGCAGGGGTATGTGTTAGTTACAAACACAGCTGTTTTTGTCTCAAGCATGTTGTCAAAAACAGTCAGTGTCATTGACCTTGCATCAACAAAATGTAACTGCATTGCTGCGAGCCACTGGAACCTTTGGACAAACCCATACCTACACTTGCCTTGGATGGCAAGGCCTTCACAGAGGTAACCCACAAGACTGCCGGTAACCACCATGAAACTCTCTTTTCTCCTCATCTGGTCACTTCAGACTCCCTTGGTTTTGGATTACCCCTGTCTCAGACTCCATTGGGG
Organism: Sciaenops ocellatus; assembly: GCA_033000465.1. Classification (NCBI taxonomy): domain Eukaryota; kingdom Metazoa; phylum Chordata; class Actinopteri; family Sciaenidae; genus Sciaenops; species Sciaenops ocellatus. The sequence continues at coordinate 1,124,072 of CP136870.1, forward strand.
TCTCCATTGCTTTGGATAAAATATTGGGTTGGAGCACACATTGTCATGCCTTGTGTCTAAAGTCTGCTTTACCTCCTGCATATGGAGCCGGTATGCCTTCCCCTGCTAAAACTAGCCTCCCCGACCTCTCCAACATGCCTGCTGAATATCATGACCTACACAAGGTGCTCAGTAAGAGTAGAGCCTTGTCTTTGCCACCTCATCACCCTTATGACTGCGCCATCGACCTGCTACCAGGGGGCCTGCTTCCCTTCAGCTGACTGTACAACCTGTCTCGGCCTGAAAGGGAGGCTATGGAGAGATACATTACTGAGTTCCTGGCCGCAGGTATCATTCATCCATCCTCCTTGCCTTTAGGGGCAGGATTCTGTTTTGTGGACAAAAAGGACAAAACTCAGACCATGTATTGATTTTCAGGGGCTTAATGACATCACGGTTCAGTTAAGAACAAATACCCTCTACCTCTTATCAAGGTAGGAGCCTACCTTGAAGGAGCCTGGATATTCTCAAAGTTGGACCAGCGCAATGCATACCATCTGGTGCGTATATGTGAGGGAGATGAGTGGAAGACGGCGTTTAATACTCCATTAAGGCATTTTGAGTATTTAGTCATGCCTTTCTGTCTCACCAATGCTCCCGCCGTATTCCAGGATCTTATGGTAAATGGTAAATGGACTTGTACTTATATAGGGCCTTTCTAGTCTTCCAACCACTCAAAGCGCTTTTACAGTACGTATCTCATTCACCCATTCACACACATTCATACACTGATGGCATTGGCTGCCATGCAAGGAGCTAACCATTCAGTTTGAGGAGCTAACCATTCATACACATGAACACAATTTGGGGTTCAGTATCTTGCCCAAGGACACTTCGACATGCAGACTGGAGGGGATCGAACCGGGGATCGAACCGCCAATCTTCTGATTAGTGGACGACCCGCTCTACCTCCGAGCCACAGCCGTGATGTCCTTCGTGATCCAGACTCACTTCCTCCAATGTGGTATTCTGTTGGTCTCCTGAGGCAGACAATGCTTTTGTGCTACTAAAACAGCTGTTCACATCCGCCTGTTCTAGTCCAGCCCGATCCCAGTAAGCAGTTCATCGTTGAAGTGGATGCTTCTGATGCTGGGGTCGGGGCTGTGTTAGCCCAGTTTGTTGGTCCTGATAAATGTTTGCACCTCTGCGTTTTTTTCTCCCGTCGTCTGTCTCCCACAGAGCGCAACTACAATGTTGCCAGCCGGGAGCTGTTGGCCGTCAAGCTGGCTTTGGAGGAGTGTAGGCATTGGTTGGAAGGGACAGAGAAACCATTCGTCATCTGGACTGACCACAAAAATCTAGCCTACATCCAGGCAGCCAAGAGACTGAACTCTCATCAGGCCAGGTGGGCTCTGTTCTTTTGTTGATTTAACTTTACATTAACCTATCGCCCAGGGTCCCATAGCATCAAGCCAGATGCTCTCTCTCGCCTTTACTCCACTAAGGATTCCATTTCCACTCCAGACCACATTCTACCTCCCGAGTGTGTCATTGCTCAGCTTATCTGGGGAATCGAGAGGGCGGTTCAAGAGGCTCAACATCATCAACCTGATCCTGGTAATGGCCCTGCCAATCGTATGTTTGTCCCTGACTCTGTCTGCTCCCAGGTCCTACAGTGGGCTCATACTTCCCGTTTTGTCCAGCCGAACCGTATCCCTGCTTAAGCGACACTTTTGGTGGCCTACACTGGTTCGGGACACCCTCAACAAAGCCTCACATCAGGCTCCAGCAGGTCTCCTCCACCCACTGCCCATCCCCGGTTGACCCTGGTCGCACATTGCTCTAGATTTTGTCACTGGTCTCCCTGATTCTCAAGGTAATACAGTCATCCTTACCATTGTAGACCGCTTGTCCAAGGCTGCCCATTTTGTGGCTCTGCCTAAGTTACCTTCAGCACTTGAGTACGCCCAATTATTGACTGAACATGTTATCCAGATCCATGGCATAGTATATTTTCCACCGCCAGCTTGTCCCCAGGGTTCCATCCTCAGACTAATGGTCAGGCTGAGAGGGCCAACCAATTCTTGGAAGCTGCCTTGCGCTGTGTGGCCAAAACCAACCCTATGGCATCATTTCAGTGCCAAAATCCACGCACATAAAAATCATTAGCAGCGCACATAAAGACCACGCTCGCCTTCACTCTCTGCGCACTCGCCGTCACTTTCTGCGTGCTCATGGTCTCTGTGTATACGCTCGCTGTCACTCTCTGTGCCTTCTACTCGCTCGCCTTTGCTGAGTTTTGGCACTTTGGGGGCGGGCATTGAATAGATGCCCCCCGACCCCCGCCTCCTTTCTGATTGGTCACTTTAAACACCTACTGTCTCCAGGTGAGAGCCAATCCGAGGCAGAGTAGGGTGGGTCATCATTGCGGTTGGCGGCAGAATTTGATTGCAGATCAAGATGTCAGAGAAGCGAATCATGACCAAATTTAAATTAAAATGCATTTGCAGAAATTATTTTTCATTTTAAGAATGTGACTGTATTATTTGACTCATAAATAAAATTAATAATCAATCATCCTATTTGCATTTGCATTTTCTTCTTCGAGACTGCACATTCTTTTACTTAGTTAAAATGAAAAAGAAAAAGACATTTGAGATTTAATTTTCAAAATATGCCCCAGCAAATAGATACCAAATTTCATATAGGATGACTGATTATTATCATATGCGCTCTTACTTTGAAAACAGCAACTTCCGGTCGCACAATATGAAAAAAACGGGCGTTTTTTTGTTTCTGTCTTCTAATGATTTTATCTTCTGTTTTTAGAAACAGGAAATGAAAATCAACCAATTTTTAAAGTTTCGTTTATCCCTTCTTGACCCTGATAAAGAAAAATATCTTGAATTTCAATTTTAATTTTTGAATTTTAAAATGAAAATCAAATAACCACTCATTTTTTTGTTTTTTAATATCCTTTTCTGAACGGAAAATCCAATGTCCAAAAATACATGGACCGATTTGCTTCTATATTTTTTCTCTGACATCTCGATCCGCAATCAAATTCTGCCGCCAACCGCAATGATGATCCTACTCTGCCTCGGACTGGCTCTGACCTGGAGACAGTAGGCGTTTAAAGTGACCAATCAGAAAGGAGGGAGGGTTACGGGGCCGTCTATTCAATGCCCGCCCCCAAAGTGCCAAAACTCAGCAAAGACGAGCGAGTAGAAGGCACAGAGAGTGACAGCGAGCGTATACACAGAGACCAGAAGGCGCAGAGAGTGACGGCGAGCGCGCAGAGAATGGTCTTTATGCGCGCTGATTATGCTTTTTATGCACATGGATTATGGCACTGAAATGACGCCACACAACCCCACATACAATCTCCCCAGCTCTGCCACATGGTTATCTGAATCTGAATCTGGGTCTGTGCTACTGAGTCTGAGTCTGCTCTGCAGGAAGTTACGCTGTTCCCGAAGCTATTCTAGTGGCGGAAATGAGCTTCTTGTTGACAATATTAGCGAGGCATGTTGTAATGAGATCATACAGGATAAAAGAGGAGGAGCGAATGGCGCATTTTATCGTTTTAATTTGCATATGTGGCCTTTTTTAGGCCGCTGTTAGACGGATGTAGGACGGTAAAAGATCCAGGTTAATGGAGATTATGACTCGTGAATCCCGAGTCAGTTAGAAGATCCGGGTTAAAGATCCGGATGAATCGCGAATCATACACCACTACTTCCAACATGAAGATCCATCCCACCTTCCATGTCTCCCATTTCAAACCGGTCTCTCCAGTCCTCTTTCTCCAGCAATTCCCGTTTGTTTTCTGCATTGTTGTGGGTTCAGTGTTCTGCCAAAGCACAAGCTTAACATTACCGGTCATATACTTACATATTTCTGCACAACAACTTTTCATTTTAGAAGATATTGTATATATATTTATATTGTTTATACTTTTTAATACTTGTTTTTTTTTTTTATCTTCCTCATAGCTTTTACTTAATGTTTACACACCAGGACACACCAAGACAAATTCCTTGTAGTGAAAACCTACTTGGCAATAAATCTGATTCTGATTAAAGAAGCTCATGAAGTCATTACTACTCGGACCTAAAGGAATACATGGCTCAATTGAGGTGTGGCTTTTTTGAGAAAAGAAAGAAACCTGGGGTTGTTCTTATTTTCCTCTATTAATGAAGAGTTATAGGCTGTTCTGGCATTACGGAGAGCCTTCCTGTATGTTTTAAGACTAACTTGCAATTTGGTATTCTTCTAATTTGGTAGCACGCCAATTGCATTCAGATTTTTCGCGCCTCTTGCTTTAATTGGCAAGTCTGCTGGTTATACAAGGTGCTAACCTCCTTTGTTTATTATCTTCTTTTTCAGTGGTGCAGTAGAGTCAAGAATTGATCGCATTGAGTCTGCAGTGCTATCGACAAGATAAGCAAAGGTAGCAAATGAGTCCTCTGTTACATTGAGACATGGCATTGAATTAAATACTGAAGGAATCACTTCCTTAAATTTGGCTACAGCACTATCAGATAAACATCTGCTGTAGGAGTTTCTGCCAAAAGGCTTATAGTCCAGTAATATGAACTCAAAGGTTATTAAAAAATGGTCAGATAGAAGAAGATTCTGTAGAAAGACTAATAGATGATCAATTTCAATGTTGTATAAGAGATCAAGATCAAGAGTGTGGTTCAGACAATGAGTCGGTTTATTTACACTCTGACAGAAGCCAATTGAATCTAACAAAGAGATAAACGCAGTACTAAGACTATCATTGTGGTTGTCCACATGAATATTAAAATCACCTACAATAATTACTTTATCTGTTTTAAGGATCAAGCCTGATGCAAATTCTGCAAATTCAGATAAAAATTCTGAGTAAGGACCAGGAGCTCGATATACTATAACAAATAGAATTGGCTGTAATGTTTCCAGGTTGGGTGAGTAAGGCTAAGAACAAGACTTTCAAATGAATTATAATTTATTAAGTTTAGGATTTATAAGTATACTTGAGTCAAATATGGCTCCAACTCCACTTCCTCAACCCATACTTCGAGGAATATGGGTATTACTGACTAATGACTGGGAGGAGTGGATTCATTTAAGCTAACATATTCATCATCGCACAGTATAGGTGGACAGGGAACAGCCACAGTCTCTATACTAAAGGAGTCTCTATATAAAGCTATTTCTGACAGTCACATTTTGTGTGTTTGATTTGAATGGTGTGGCAATAGGGATGATAATGACCAGTCCATCAATTTGGTCCAAAATGAAATTACTCAACAAGTATAAGACTATTGCCAAATTAAGCCTATTGTTTTGTTAGGCTGGCATGCATACCATTTGTTGAATGAGTGAATAACATCAATGCAAGCAAGAAATCAAAGTAATTAGTGTGAATGCCCCAAGGCATTCACACCATTGTTATCCAAATCTTTATTATTAGTGTGAATGCCTTGAGGGCATTCACACTATTGTTCTTCTAAATGGCCATCTTGGATTTTTTCGTACGTTTTTTTGGCACCTAGTCCCACAAATCTTGTCCTACAAAAATAAAAATTATATCACCACATGCCACTCATTCACAACATGTGTGCTATTACTTTTCTAAGCTCTACTATTAATACTGTACAAATTATTCCACATTTTCACACGTCCGCGTTTACAATGTGTGTGTATTGTGCCGGCTAGAGTGAGTGACGTCAGCGCTAGAGTGAGGAAGCAACGAAAAACTCCGCCAGAAAAAAGCACATACCAGCCGCCAGCGGCCACAAATTTCGCACTACAGACATGATTTACCATTCAAAACGTAGGGAAACTCCATATCTACGCTCTGATACCACTACTGAAGCTGTCAGTCTTACCGTTTCGGCGCTGTGCGCTTCAAAGCACCTGCTACTCCATGCCACGGCCCCATTACGTCCCATGTTAAAAAGGAGGGATTTTTCGGCAGGGAAGCAGACAAGCCCCTTTCTTGCCGTGTTGCCAGAAGTCCATTCCTTAACGGAAGTCACATAAAAGCACTACCTACACGATCGGGAAAGCCTCGTGCTACCTCCGGTCAAGTCGTTTCAGTGATATTTGCAACGGTTTGGTCAGAAATCGCTCATCTCTGTCGGTAAGCTCTGCCGTTAGCAGCTGTGCTCCGTGCAGCACTGAGTCTGACACAGACAGACACACAGGCGTGCGCGTGCTCGCTCACTGCTCTCCATTCACCCGGATCTTTTACCGTCCTACATCCACCTGCCAGCGTCCTAAACACCGCCACATACGCGAATTAAAACGATAACATGCGCCATTCACTGCTCTCCTTTTAACCTGTACAATCTCATTACAACGTGCCTCGCTAATGTTGTTAACAATACGCTCGTTTCCACCGCTAAAATAAAGACTCAGGAGACTCATGAGACCCGTGGATCACACGAGGCAGATTCACACTCGGATGGACTTCAAGGAGTTGTGTCGTTCAAAAGACTTCCTCCAGTCAAATGTACGAAGGTAAATACAGCGATAAACAAGATGATAGAAACTTCATTTAAAACACAAACACTCGTTTTATGCAGCTGAGGCTAATATAGCTCAGAGGCTAAAAACAGTGTTAGAGGGACGTCACGTAATTAACGTCATTTTAACTGCAGCGTTTTATGTCGTTAATAATAATGCTCTTATTCGCTGCACTTGATTTAACACAGTTAAGTGTTTAAACTTTAGAGGCTAGGCTAATACAGCCTAAACACCGTCAGAGGAGCATTTCATTTGCAGCATTATGTGTTCGTATAATCTGTCGTCAATAATTATGGAGTTATATTCGCCACATTTTTATGATGTCATTTACTGTATTTACAGTTGAATGAGTGATGCTGACTGTGAGTTATGCAAATATAATGCTGTATTTGTGTCAGTTGAATATAATGCAGCTAAATACAAACATTATGAATTACTTACAGCCGCATAATTAATGTTAGAGATTTTTTAATTAGATGAAAATGGAAACTTTTATTTCCTGCATCAAAATTTCAAATGCACAAACAGTAGACTCCCCTCCTCGTATAATAGCTCTCAAATTTGCATGTATTGATCCTGTTTGTATCCTGTTTGCTCTGCGTGTCTCCCCTTTGTCACTCACACACACACACACACACACGCTGCTCTAATTAGGGCCCGGCAGATGACGCTCGTTGCTTAGCAACCTCCAGCCTGCCACTGACACAAGCCAGAGGGAGCAGAGAGGGGGCTGTTTTCACTGTTTTTAATGTAATACTCTACTATTTTTCAACTGCTCTCACACATTGTTATAAAACCCTACACATTCATGCAATATTTCACAATCCTCTACAATTCACACTTGTTAAGTCAAGTCAACTTTATTGTCAATGCATATGACACATATAGCAGTATACACAGACTGCACAGTATAAATATGACACATATAGCTTTTCAGAATGCTCTACAAATTCATACAAGATTTCAACATATTCTACAATTCTATCTTTTCATACAAATGTCCACAGGTGCATTGGGCATTTCAGCAGAGGGCATTCACACTGCATTTGTCACAGTCCGTCTCCTCTCCACCTTTTCCAGCCTCCCAGCTTTCCCGCCTTGTGTCTGTCACGCCCCTAATTACCTGTGTATTTAAACCCTTTGTTTCCCCTTCCTCAGTGCCAGATTGTTAGCGTACTATGAGACCTACTTTCCAGCGATTTCCTTGTGTGTTTACCGGTTTTGACCTTCGCCTGTTTTTTGACCCTGCTTTTGCCTCACGTTTTTGGATTGTTTGCCTGCATAACCTGACTGACCTCCTGTGTACCGAACCCTTGTCTTGGATTAAAACTTGGTTACCTGCTGCCTCTGCCTCCCGAGTCTTGCAAGTGAGTCCTACATCTGTGCTGTGTAACAGAACAATCTGGCCAGCCATGGACTCAGCAGACTCCGGTTCCATGCACACTGCCGTCCGGGCCCAGGGGACCCGGATTCATCATCAGGAGGAACAACTCTCAGCGGTTTGTGTGGCGGTCAATGAACTCAAGGACCGTCAACAGAGTTTCCAGGTCTCGGTCGGGGATGAGGTAGGCCACCTGAGGACGCAGATCCAGCAGGTGGTGAATCGGCTGGAGACCCTCACCGTACTTCCACCTCCGGCGACAGTCCCCGCTGCTCCTACTCCCACTCCACGCTCTCTGGAGGCCTCTGTTGCTCCAGCGGCTCCCCTGGCTCGACCGGATCGATTCGCCGGCGAAGTGGGCAAGTGTCGACCATTCCTGGTTCAGTGTGGGCTGCACTTTGAATTACACGCTGGAAGTTTTCCTACCGACCGAGCGAAGGTTGCCTTTATTGTCACCCATCTGTCCGGCAGAGCGGAGGCATGGGCCACAGCTGAGTGGGCACGGGACTCTCCAATCTGCTACTCCCTGAGTGGGTTCACAGACTCCCTGAGCAAGATTTTCCACCGCTTTCCACCGCTCCCAGTCGTGAGGCGGCCCAGGCTCTGATGTCGCTGTGGCAGGGCAGACGGAGCGTAGTGGATTACGCCATCGAGTTCCGTACATTGGCGGCCGACAGCGGGTGGAACTCAGCCTCGTTGTTTGATGCTTTTCTTCATGGTCTCTCCGCCTCCATTAAGGATCTCCTCGTTCCTCTTGACCTCCCCTCCGACCTGGATTCGCTGATTGCCCTCGCCATTCGCACCGATAATAGACTGGTGGAGAGGGAGAAGGAGAAGGGTCGGTCTGCAGCGATTCCCTCCAGGGAGAGGGGGCAGATGACACCATTCCTCGGGCACTCGCCACAGCGCTCCAGTGCTGCTGCGCCACTGTCAGCTCCGGAGGAACCTATGCAGCTGGGCCGAGCCCGGCTCTCTCCCGAGGAGCGACAGCGACGCCTACGGGAGGGTAGGTGCATCTACTGTGGGGAAGCGGGACATTTTCTCATGTCCTGTCCCGTAAAAGACAGGGCTCGCCAGTGAGGAGAGTACGGGTGAGCCAAACCACGTGTTGTAATTATCTCTCCCGGCCTCTCTTGTCCACCGAACTTGTCACTACTGAGCAGAGGGCTGTTCAGCCAGCATTGGTGGATTCTGGGGCAGACGCTAATCTCATGGATCAGCAGTTGGCAGAGCGTCTCAGCCTTGAAGTTGTTCCCCTGTCCAAGGCTCTGGAGGCCACCGCACTCGACGGTCGTCTTCTGTGACGCGTTTCTCATCGCTCTCAACCTGTTCGGCTCAACATAAACGGTAATCATTCTGAAACTATCAGCTTTCATATCTTCCAGTCATCCCAGCACCCACTAATTTTGGGGTTACCCTGGCTTATGAAGCACAATCCCCATATGGACTGGTCCACGGGCAATGTGTTGAAATGGGGAAAGGATTGTTTTTTCACTTGTTCTCCGTCTGTCTGTACTATTAAGCCTGTGGTAGATACAGACGCTGCTGCACCAGATCTCCCCCTCGCCTGGTCTTTCCTCCAGTGAACCTCCTGACCTGACCGGCGTTCCCTCTTGTTACCATGACCTGCACGAAGTATTTAACAAGGCTCGTGCCACGTCTCTACCACCTCACCGTCCATACGACTGCTGCATTGATCTCCTCCCGGGGACGTCTCTACCCAAGGGTCGGCTGTATTCCCTCTCCCGGCCAGAGAGGGAGGCCATGCAGCAGTACATTGACTCCTCGTTGAAGGCCGGTATCATCCGTCCTTCTTCCTCCCCTGCCGGTGCTGGTTTCTTCTTTGTGGGAAAGAAAGATAAGTCTCTCCGACCCTGCATCGACTATCTCGGCCTAAACGATATCACCATAAAGAACAGGTACCCCCTCCCTTTAATCTCCTCTGCATTTGAACTGATAAAGGGTGCTAAGATTTTTTCCAAGCTGGATCTTAGAAACGCTTATCACCTAGTGAGGATCAGGGAGGGGGATGAGTGGAAGACAGCATTTAATACTCCGTGTGGACACTATGAGTATCTTGTCATGCCGTTTGGACTAACTAATGCTCCAGCTGTCTTCCAGGCCTTGGTCAATGACGTCCTGCAGGACATGCTAAACCATTATGTCTTTGTGTACCTGGACGACATCCTGATTTTTTCCCCGGACGAGACAACGCACATCCAGCATGTGCAATCAGTTCTACAGCGCCTTCTCGACCACAAGCTGTTTGTGAAGGCTGAAAAATGTGAGTTTCACGTGACTTCGGTCTCTTTCCTGGGGTTCATTGTCTCCACAGACCACATCCAGATGGATCCAGAGAAGGTCAGAGCGGTAGCCGAGTGGCCAACTCCTACTAATCGCAAGATGGTGCAGCGTTTTCTGGGGTTCGCAAATTTCTACAGGAAATTCATTAGAAACTTTAGCACTGTAGCTGCACCCTTGCATGCACTAACCTCTCCTTATGCTAGGTTTCAGTGGTCCCCCCAGGCTGAGTCTGCTTTTCTTCAGCTAAAGGACAAGTTTACTTCGGCTCCCATTCTCACCCTTCCTGACCCTCATCACCAATGCATAGTGGAGGTGGACGCCTCGGATCTAGGTATCGGTGCAGTGCTCTCCCAGCGGTCACCTTTGGATGGCAAGCTTCATTCTTGTGCCTTTCTCTCCCGGAAACTTTCCCCAGCAGAGAGGAACTATGATGTGGGTGATCGGGAACTGTTGGCCGTTAAGGTGGTATTGGAGGAGTGGCGGCACTGGCTGGAGGGAGCTGAGCAACCGTTTCTGGTGTGGACCGACCATAAGAATCTGGAGTACATCAGAGCAGCTAAGCGTCTCAACTCCAGGCAAGCCAGGTGGTCACTTTTCTTCAACAGGTTTAACTTTACTCTATCTTACCGACCTGGTTCTAAGAATACAAAACCTGACGCCCTTTCAAGGATGTTTGATCCTGACCCCGGCCCTAAAACTCCCTCCACAATCCTTCCTTCCTCCTGCGTGGTGGGAGCTGTCACATGGGCTATCGAAAAGAGACTGAAGGAGGCCTCTGTCAATACTCGTGTCCCGGCAGGGTGTCCACAAAATCGTCTCTTTGTGCCTGTCTCTTTGCGTCCACAGGTGATCCACTGGGCTCACACCTCACGAGTGGCCTGCCATCCGGGAACCGCTCGAACCATCTTCATAATAAAACAGCGCTTCTGGTGGTCAGCGATGAAGAAGGAGGTGGGGGAATATGTGGCTGCCTGCCCTGTCTGTGCGAGGAACAAGGTCTCCCGGCAACCTCCAGCGGGTCTTCTGCAACCTCTCCCGGTGCCCCATCGTCCCTGGTCCGACATATCTTTGGACTTCGTTACAGGTTTGCCTCCATCTGATGGTAACACTGCCATCCTCACTATTGTCGACAGGTTCTCCAAGATGGTCCACTTTGTGCCTCTCCCTAAATTGCCCACTGCTAAAGAAATGGCAGAGGTCCTGTTGCATCATGTCTGTCGTCTCCATGGTGTCCCCAGGGACGTGGTGTCGGATCGTGGCCCACAATTCGTGTCTCGGTTCTGGAGGGATTTCTGCACCCTCATAGGAGCCACTGTCAGCCTGTCATCTGGGTTCCACCCTCAGTCTAATGGACAGACCGAGAGACTCAACCAGGAGCTGGAGACGGGTCTTCGTTGCCTTGTCTCTCAGAACCAGCAGTCATGGAGCAAGCACCTCATTTGGGTGGAGTATGCACATAACACACTTCCCAGTTTTTCTTCTGGTCTCTCTCCATTCCAGTGTGCATACGGGTACCAGCCTCCATTGTTCCCAGAGTCCGAGGTGGAGGTGGGGGTACCTTCCGCCCAGGCACTCATTCGTTGCTGCAGGAGGATCTGGAGTGGGGTCCGTCACTTATTGCTCCGTAGCGCGGCTCGGAGCAAGAAAGCAGCAGATCGGCGTTGGACACCAGCTCCTTCATATAGACCAGGCGACCAGGTTTGGCTGTCGACTCGGGACCTGCCACTGAGGGTGGAGAGCCGTAAACTGGCCCCTCAGTTTGTGGGACCCTTCCCTGTCTCCAAGGTCATCAACCCTGTTGCAGTTCGCCTTCGGCTCCCAAGGTCCATGAGGGTCCATCCCACGTTTCATGTTAGCCGCCTGAAACCAGCAAAAGAGAGTCCTCTGGTCCCAGCCTCCAGACCCCCACCACCCCCCGGGTCATTGAGGGGGGACTTGTGTACACGGTTAAGCGCCTGCTGGCAGTTCGGAGGAGGGGTCGGGGATATCAGTACTTGGTGGACTGGGAGGGTTACGGCCCCGAGGAGCGGTCATGGGTGCCGGCCAGTTACATTGTCGATCCGACCCTCATCCAAGACTTCCATCAACGACATCCAGATCTCCCTGGGATGTCCGGTGCCATCCCTTAAGGGGGGGGTACTGTCACAGTCCGTCCCCTCTCCACCTTTTCCAGCCTCCCAGCTTTCCCGCCTTGTGTCTGTCACGCCCCTAATTACCTGTGTATTTAAACCCTTTGTTTCCCCTTCCTCAGTGCCAGATTGTTAGCGTACTATGAGACCTACTTTCCAGCGATTTCCTTGTGTGTTTACCGGTTTTGACCTTTGCCTGTTTTTTGACCCTGCTTTTGCCTCACGTTTTTGGATTGTTTGCCTGCATAACCTGACTGACCTCCTGTGTACCGAACCCTTGTCTTGGATTAAAACTTGGTTACCTGCTGCCTCTGCCTCCCGAGTCTTGCAAGTGAGTCCTACATCCGTGCTGTGTAACAGCATTTCTGCAAGAAATGCAAATTTTTCAAGTTATATTTGTTTTAGTCAGAAAGAAACTCTTCTTGACCTTGGTGTTTTTATTTATTTTCCAGGAGGATGCAACAAACACTTGCTAATTGTAAACTGTCAGGTTGCTTTGTCGGTTTGTAACACACATGGATTAACTGGCTAGTCTTGTTTAATACTTACCTACATGTTGTATTATTTTCAGTTCCTTTCAAAGACCCAGTGGGTTATACTTTTGAATACCTTGGAATGAGCAACAATTCAATCTAAACTGACAATCGAAATCGAATCGAAAAATTCAATCTAAAATGACAATCGAAATTTGTGTAGGTGTAGTAGTCCACTATAGACATAAATCAACCATCAGGTTGATTTACCATCAGCTATACATCAACCATCAGGTCTGTTCTTTTTTTTTAGGTATTAACTTTCCTAAATTTGCCAAAACATGATTCAGGATTTCAACAATATTGCCTACCTCTAGCAACAAGCACCATGGAGACAAGGTTACCGTGAAAAAAAAAAATGCAATTCTAGGAGGAAAGGAAGAGACACGTTTTATGAAGCAATTATGGGCTTAATTAGGAGAAATGTGGTCATTAGCAAAGGACAATGAATGGCTTAATGTTGCAGAATAAATCTAGTTTTAGTCTAGTTGTGAAACAGTCTTACAACTAGACTACATCTTGCTGTGTTTTCTTTTCTCTTTCTCTGAAAGTTGTTGCATTCAGCGGTTGTATTTCACTCCTCAGTAGTAAAAAAACAAAACAAAAAAAACAGACAGTTGACAGATTCATGAGAATACAAGGTTCTAATTATGAAACCTAGCTATTCCTGTCACTCACTGAAGATATTGTTATAAACAGAGGTTTAATCTGCCATTGGCAGAGGACTGTGTAGATGAATCAAATCAAATCAAATCAAATCAAACTTTATTTGTATAGCCCAAATTCACAAAACACATTTTGCCTCAGAGAGCTTCACAATCTGTACAGGGAGTGACACCCTCTGTCCTTAGACCCTTGGTTCGAGTGATGAAAAACTTGCCCACAAAACCCCTTTTAACAGAGAAAAAAGGTGGAAGAAACCTCAGGAAGAGCCACAGAGGAGGGATCCCTCTCCCAGGATGGACGGACGTGCAATAGATGTCACATGTACAGAGCAAATCAACAGAAACATATTGTACAATTACAATGAATGATGAAATGACAATGAATTACAAGGAATGATTACAGTAGCAGTGGAACCTGTGATAGAGATAGAGAGACATAGATGCACAGGAGCAGCAAGTCATTAACTAACTATAAACTAACTATAAACTGTAATGGAGATATGGTAACAATAATGACAGTAATAATATATGTAGTGGACGTCGTGCAGGACCACAGCAGCAGCCACAATCCATGAGAACCTGCTGGACGAGAGAGCACAGAAATTCCGGGGATGAAGTTTAGTTAGTAACATGCATTAACATGTATGTTTACAGATTTTGGTGGTAATGGTGATGGAGAGAGAGAGAGAGAGAGAAGGTTTGAGGAGAGTTTTCAGTAAAGGGAGATGTGACTGCATCTACAACCAATACCGTGCCTGACTAGGCATAACCCTGAAAGAGACAGACAGAGGGAGAGAGAGAGGGGAGGGAGGGTCCCCCGGCAGTCTAGTCCTATAGCAGTATAACTAAGGGATGACCTTAGCCAGCCCTAACTATAAGCTCTATCAAAAAGGAAAGTCTTAAGTCTACTCTTAAAAGTGTTGACCCAAAATGGTAGTTTGTTCCACAGAAGAGGAGCTTAATAGCTGAAAGCTCTGGCTCCCAATCTACTTTTGGAAACTATAGGAACTACAAAGAATCCAGCATTCTGAGAGCGCAGCATTCTAGAGGGATAGTAAGGTACTATGAGCTCTTTTAGATATGATAGTGCCTGACCACGAAGAGCTTTGTATGTAAGGAGAAGAATTTTAAATTCTATTCTAGATTTAACAGGTAGCCAATGCAAAGAAGCCAAAATGGGAGAGAGATGTGATCTCTGATCTTGGCATGGACTAGTTTTTCTGCATCCGCTTGAGAAGAAAGCAGTCCTCGAAATTTGTTTTATGTGGACATTAAAGGACAAATCCTGATCAAAAACAACTCTAAGATTCTTTACGGTGGAGCTGGAGGCCAGGGTGATCCTGTCTAAAGTAACTAAGTCTCTAGAAAGAGAGTTTGATATGAAGAATATATCCAGTAGCCATTACAAATACTCGTCATTAGTGCTCATCATGCAGGAGACAAATCTGCTCTCTGCAGCTCTGGAAAGTTCTTTGCACAGACAGTAGACATAGCTAATGTAGTATGAATTTGAGTAGGAGTAAGAACATCTGAGTAATATAGCATGCTGTATGAAAAGCTGTCACTGTCATTCACGCTGCACTGCCTCAGGGCTCCATTAGATGCCGTGTGAGCGCTAAAGAGACAAAGTGGTAAAATGGGACTGACAGACACACTCAGCACAGGTCACAGCGTGTTTTATTTTGAATTCAAACCAAGAGAAGAGGGACGAGGATGCACACTGACAAATTACATCAAGTACCGCTACATATCAACTAACAACAGCACAATATCTCATAAAAGCGCTCTTGACAACAGATCCAACATTTGTTGGATTGGCAGCAGTTGAAGCACATCAATAAACAAAACAGCAGAAAATAAGAGTTTTGGCAAGAGACAGTGATATGCAATATATTTCCTTTCCCATCAGCATCCCATGGTCCCATGGAGCTACAAGACAATATGTAAGTTACTTGCAGATTCTAAGTCTGTAAAAAAAAAAAAGGAAAAAATCTCCTAAGAAAAGCTACTACATTGCATACACGCACACAAAAAAAACTAGCCTGAATGCACAGTTGTATGTACAGCTTGGGTCACTGGGTGGGACTTCAGGGTTTAAAATAGCACAGCATATTGAAATGTCACTTTATATGAACTATCACACAGCCATGATGGAAAAATTCATTCAATCAGGATGTGTTGTGTGTGGGCATTGACAAACCTTCCTCAGACAGCACAGAAACATTGTATTTAAAAATGTGTTTTTGTGTGTGTGCATTACAAGATTATACTTTTTTGGGGCTGGAATATGAAATGACCTATGCGTGTGTGTGTATCTGTAGTGTTTGACAGACATGCCTGAGGTTACACAAACAGGAAGCTTGAAATCAGCACTGACTCGTGCCTTTGTACAAAGAGTTGCCTGATAATCACTCATTCATACTCATTCATACCTTACAGTAAAAAATAAATCAAAAATATATCATGACAGTCAATAAATAATAAATTAGAAGAAGGGAGTTAACATAGTAACAAGAGAGTAGGTTGTGTGTGTGTGTGTGTGTGTGTGTGTGTGTGTGTGTGTGTGTGTGTGTGTGCGCGCGCGTGCGCGCGAGCAGACAATGGTAAATCCTAAGAGAGTCAAGGTTCAATTGAAATGCCCCCAATAAAAGAGTGAGCACAAATAGACAGTCAAGGTGAATCAGAATATATTGTAGCATGTGCTTACATTGTTCGATGTCTGCATGCATGTTTTCACTCTATACTGGCATTATAGATGTAGCTGTTGTGTTTATGTGCATCTCTTTCTGTTTATTTTTCTAAATATTTACCTACATGTTTGTGTGTATCTGCATCTATATCTAGATGTGTCTTTTTTCTTTATGTCTGTATGTGTTTACAACACCCTTTTAACTGTTCAGCCAACTCAGTGGCCTTCGCTGCTTGGGGGTTTAGTGTCGTGCTGCTGCCCCCCCACCCCTCCAGGCAGCCAAGGTGAGACAGAGTGAGAGGTGGTCTGCTTGGCCATGCTGTAGTGGCTGATCACTGTGTAGAAACGACCTCTCGAGTTGGCATCCTGGGCAGCATAGTAGGCCTCCAGAGAGGCTGGGATACACCGCTTGTGCTGTCAGGGAAAAGGAACAGTAAGGTTCAGAAAATCTATCAGTGAATTCATTTTTAAAGGTTTATATTTTTTAAATAAAATTTAATTTATATAGCGCCATATCATAACAAAAGATATCTCATGACAGTTTCCATACAGAGCAGGTCTAGACCGTACTCTTTATAATATTATCTACAGAGACCAACAGTTCCACCATGAGCAAGCACTTGGCGACGGTGGTGAGGAAAAACTTTCTTTTAACAGGCAGAAACCTCGGGCAGAACCAAGCTCATTGGATGATGGTCATCCATCCTATGTCAGCCAAAAAAGCCAAATCTGCCAGCCATACAGTATCTGACAATCCTAGCAGGCCATAAATAATATATTATAAAAATGAAGCTTTGGGCCACATGAAATCTGACCGCGGGACGCGATTGGCCCCCGGGCCAGACTTTGGACATGTCTGGTGTACAGTTTTAAACAGATGTTATAGAACAAACAGTTCCAACCAAGCAACCTGACTGGTCAACCATTTAGAAGACATTTAGAACATGCAAATAAACACAAACAACTAAATCTGAAACATTTTCTTTGTTTCAAATATACAATCAGGACGTTATATCTTTTAAACTATTGCCAAATTATTCAACTGATGCTCATAAAAATATGATAATATATGTATATTGTCATACACAGACTATGAGTGGGGTGTTTTTGAATGTGTGTGTTTTTTTTTAAGATTTTTTTTTTTGGCTTTTTTCAAGCTTTATTTTTGATAGAGATAGCTGAAGAGTGGCAGGAATGTGGGAAGAGAGAGACGGGGAACGACATGCAGCAAAGGGCCGGTCGGATTCGAACCCTGGGCTGCTGCAGCAAGGCTTTGTACATGGGGCGGATGCTCTACCAACTGAGCTAATTGACACCCCATTTTTGAATGTTTTTAATCATGAAAATACTGTAAATCATGAACCACTGTGGGCTTAGACTATGACCTCCTGTAATGATAATCTAATCAACTTTCTTCAATTTTACAATGCTGTTAGGCCAGCCAGGTGCGGTTTCATTTGTTTGCAGCACGTCAGAGATCAAACAGTGTAGTAACCACATTAGCTGTGTTCTGAGTCACTAACAGCACTATTAGCTTAAAAGCATGTGAAGTTCACAGTCGTCGTAGCAAAATCTCTTGATAGAAAAATGATTTTCATCTTATTTTCAACAAGATTTGTGTGGTATTTACTCAGTTCTGTGTTTACATGTGTAATATTCTGAAATTCCACATTCTCTTGAAGGCTTTAACGTTAGTTGTCTGAGAAGGTCGTTACTATGGCTCGGATTACTTGCTGGGGTATATAGGAGTCTACTGATGTGACTGATTGTTTTCCAGGTATTGGTCAGACCCCATGTATGTCCATAGAAACAGAGATGACACGAGAAAAGAGATGTTTGCCTGACCATATAAATACATTTTTACATTATATGTTTTATTTAATTGGTAATTGTTGTATTTTCACAATATTGCATACAAGGGTGAGCTTTCCGTCATTATTGTCACTTTGCTGATGCTCTGTTGTGCCAATAATGGTAAATGACAGTAGACACCCTCTAATGTCCATCCATCCACTATCTGTAACTTATCCTCACAATACAGTCACCAATAAACCTATTAAGCGCATGTCTTTGGATTGTGGGAGGGAGCTGTCCATGGTGCTAACATTAAAATTAGCTTAATGGACCTAGGGAGCTAGAAGAAGCCATATACATTACTTACACTAAGCTATGTAGGACCATATAGCAGGGAAGATGTCTTACAATACTGTAATAAAGTACATGTGTATATTAGCATAGCATAAGAATGTGCATACACTAACAAGCTTTTGTGCAGTTGGGGATTGTATGCAAGCATGTGCACATTTTTTCATCAACACTTATGCACCTGGTAACGTGTGTGTATATGACACTTCTAATAATACCTCTGCAGACTGCAGTTGGAACCCCTGCAGAGGCTGTGGACCTGAAACTAGATTTATTCCACCTAAAAGACCAGATTTGCCCAGAGACACAGACTTTCAAGGTGACTTCTCACAAATTACAGTGAAACTTATATTATAAGTGCACTGCAGAGGAAATCTATAAGTACTGGAGAGGAGAGGAGAGGAGAGGAGA
The DNA here is from genome assembly GCA_033000465.1 of Sciaenops ocellatus. Classification (NCBI taxonomy): domain Eukaryota; kingdom Metazoa; phylum Chordata; class Actinopteri; family Sciaenidae; genus Sciaenops; species Sciaenops ocellatus. The sequence continues at coordinate 1,142,827 of CP136870.1, forward strand.
GGAGAGGAGAGGATGTCTGCATCCACATGTAATATGACCCCAGAAATTAGCAAAAGTAGGGCAATAGTATTTTATTTTTTTCCTCTCTCATAGGAGCACTTACGTTTAATTCTTTATTTAGATAGGAGAGGAAGATAGTGAAGGGCAGTGTAACAGACCTTTAACATTGTTTAACATGTTTAATATAGGTTATTTTCAAACGTGGTTTATGTTTTGTTCTGTTATTGTTTATGCCCAGGCTGATGCTTTTATTTTGAAGGGAGTCTGACCGGAAGTGGGGCGGATGTTTTTATTTTGAAGGGAGTCTGGACGAGTTACATAGCGGAAAAAAGCGGTAAAAAGGAAGTAAAAGGAGCTTCAGTATTGTTAATTTGCTTGCTCAGGAGCAAGACCATTGTTCGGCTGGGACCGCTACAGGCAGAGAGGATTCAGTGCCTTGGGCAAGGACAAGGGTATAGATATCAGGTACCGAAAGGAATACTTGACTGATCAGTTGATCAAGGGATCAGTCTGACATTTTGGAAAATATGCTTATTCATGTCAAGAAAATCAATACCACTCTCATATCTGTACTTTAAATATGAAACTACAACCAGCAGCCAGTTATCTTAGCTAGCACAGCATAACCCTGGAAACAGGGGAAAACAGCTAGTCTGCTCTGTCCAAAGGTGACAAACCTGCCTACCAGCACCTCAAAAGCTCACTAATTACACTAATAAGTGAGATTTAAAGCTGTTTGACTTGTAACTTATGACTTTTATTCCTATTTTTGGTTATTTTTTGTAGTCTAATCAAATCAAAAATATGGTAAAACAAATAATTCCCTCACTAATGAAAACACATCCTGTGAATTCTTCACATTCCACCTGCCCTGTTAAACTCCTGACCATCTCTGGGCTGTGGGTTGGTGTGTTGTAATGCAGTAAAATGAAATATAGGCCACTTATAGATCTTACCTTATAAATGAATCCATCTGGGCAGGCGTGATCGTAGGTGAAGGCTTTATAAACCACCAAGAATACGATGCAGGCTAGGAAGGCCAGGGCCAGGATAATCAGAATCGTCACCTGGAGGGAGGACAAATGCTGATCAGTGTGTGTCTGTGTGTATGTGCTAGAGCAACAAAAAAGGAGTATTGTGAATATGTGGTTTATATATGAGAGACAGTTAGGGTTAGGGTTACACAGCAAAAAAGATGGATCAAAAGATGTGCATATATATATATCCGTCTTCCTACTGATGAAAATAGGTGTGAAATACTCATTTCTCTGCCAGGCTATACAATGTCGTAATAAAGCAGATTAACATAAAATTATTTGTTTCCTCCTACTTTCTACTTGACACCTAATCAGGGTGCATCTTAGCAAGCATTTAATTAGTAATTTAATTTAATTGTCACCAAATCATAAATGCTACTGTAGGTATGTGTGTGGTGCAGACATATGCCTGTAGTAGCATATGTCTGGTTTCCCTACAAGCTCACAAAAGTTGGCATTAAATAGTTGTAGATTAATCCCACTAAGGGAGCTGAACAAAATAGATCCTTCCATAATGGATGAATATTTCTAATGTTGTCTAATGCTCCATTTCTAGACCAACGTTAAAGCCACTCCTGATTTACTGCTCTCTATATGATCTGTCACAGATGTCAGAGCAATTACACATGGTTGTGATTATTAGTCTCCATCAGCGTTGTGGGGGTGGACAGGGACATGAAAGCTAAGTGACTGTTTACTTGGTGTCAGCTGGAGGACACGCCTTTTAGCCTTGGTTGCTGCTGACACTCCTGGTAAATTACATCTCCCACATGACACACTGCAATGCATTAAAAGGACACATTTAAAGTCATGGTGACCTGCCTTTCGAGGCAGCAACAGACATACAATGACTGATTAAAACCCACTCCTTTTGACTCCCTTTTGAATAGCGATGCACATGAAGCAGCTTATTAAGAAGGATTACTATAAACCTCCTCATATCATGGAGCGAGCAGTGAGTGTTTAATGCATGTGGAGACCAACTTTGCTTTGACACATTGAAACATGAAACGAAGGCTTAAGTCGCTGATGAATGAAGAGATTTGCTCTTTTTGCGCAACTAAACTGCATGCATTTGAATTATTTGTCTGTGTAACCACTAAGTCAAATTCTTATTTTACACTATGTTGTGGTATACCTGATGACTTTAACCAAAAATACACTATGCATGGGAGTTGAATTGATGAGGGGTCTACTAATTTGCATCATAACTCTGGCTAGGGTGCAGAGAGGCTTGGTTAGACTTATACTTTGGCTCAGAGGGTAGAGCACTGACTAATCAGAAGATCAGTGGTTCAATCCCTGGCTCCTCCAGTCCACTTAGCTGTCTTTGGGCAAGGTACTGAACTCCAAATTGTTCCCAAAGGGAGTGCATTCAGGGTGTGAATGTGATTAGTAACTTTGGATGAATGTGATGTGAACTGTAAAACATGAGGACAATGTTAATGTAATAACAGAACGAAATATTTATTATAAAACAACTTCCTCTTGTGATAATACCCTGGATTTTTGTATCTCAGTCTATGTTTTCCTCATTCTTTCTGTCTTGACAGACAAGAGACACTGACACTTGGCTAATACATGCATACTAACAGACAATGACAGATTCAAAGACTGCTCTAAATGTAGGATAGTTCAATTGCCTTACAAAGCAAATGCAAAATAATTATGGACAAGACATTGCATAACAGGATGCTAGATATGCAATTCAGCAGCTTATTTCTTGAATAAAGCTGCCTCCAACAAAATATGTCTGACCAATCTTTAATGATGCTTTAAATTATAGATCAGTGGTATTTACCCTGGCATGAAGAGTATGTTTATGCTATGACACTTGTAGATTGAAAACAGCAACAGCACTCTCAGCAATAGTTCAGACAAGAACATACCCTGCCCTTTGTAATAGAATTTTTGCTTCAAAATGCCTGTTGATTCAGCCGTGACCATGTGGCATAAAAATCCATTAAAAATCTATCTTGACCTTTCTCCATTATTCATAATCTGGCTGAAATCCGCAATTAACCTCAGAGAGTCGTCATCCAGCTCGCGAATGAAGACTCCCTCCATAAAGCGGATTCATACTTTTATCTGCCAGTATCAAATGGTCAGATGCAATATTCCTCTATGACAACATGACAATGCTCTTATTTATGTGATATCAGCTTAGTCTGTGCAAAGGTTGTGGCCACATTAAGCATAAAAAACATAATAGTGTAGTGTAGTAGTGTAGTGTTATATCTCCCTGTATGGCAGTCTCTTCCACCCACATCAACATCATCATGTTTTCTGTGCAATACACTTGATAAGGATATTTTGTCATTAGCACTCCAGTATGTGTCATCCTACTATCACCACCATCTCAACCATCATCCTGTTTGCTGTGTCACAGAGATAACTAACAGATGTTTGCTCTTTCTTGGATGCAGGCTGCCATAATTTGGACTAAAAGCCACGTGTCCTTAACAAGGATTGGTTCCATCAGTAAGGATTGGATTTACTGCATGGGCTTACATGATTTCATGGAATCCACAAGGGGCAGTAGAAACCTGACGTTTCTGTTCACACAGATAAAAAACATTCTGATTGTACTCAAAGCTGCACACAGGAGGACTTGCAGGTTTTAATGTTTTAGCATAAAAACCTGAAGGTCCTCCTGTGCATTTACATCGTTTGCCCACCGGAAACTAGAACTGACAAATAAAGGCAGGACAGCAAAATAAAACTTAATACCCACAAAACAACACAAAAACTAATCAGACTCATCTCTCGCCACTTTCATCACAATGGTATATTATTGTGGTGATGGAATTATTTCTAGGTACTTTTTAGGGAACATTTTATTTAATATCTATTCAACCAGTGCAGCCAAATTAAGCTGAAGAAATCTACATGAAAGACAACATTTAAAACATAACTCGAAATGAGTCACAAAATTTAGATGAAAAGACAAATTAAATTGCTCACATAAAAGATCACCAGAGAATCAGAATCAGGCAGCTTGTTTTAGTGTACAGTGTTCTGTAGCGCCAACCAGAGGGGAGAAGTTCAAACAGATTGTGTCCGGGGTGGGAAGGATCTGCAGAGATGTTTCCTGTCTGTTACCTGACTCTGGACACATGTAAGTCATGGATGGAGGGCAGACTGACACCAATGATCCTCTCTGCAGTCCTAACTGTCCGGTGGAGTCTGTTCCTGTCCTGTTTGGTGGCCAATCCAAACCAAACAATGACTGACGAACAGAGAACAGACTGAACAATGGCAGAGTAGAATTGTGTCAGCAGCTCCTTAGGCAGGTTGAGCTTCAGCAGAGGTACAACCTCTGCAGAGGAACTTCTGCTGGGCCTTTTTGATGATGATGTCTGTGTTGGTCTCCCACTTCAGGTCCTGGGAGATTGTGGATCCCAGAAACCTGAAGGTTTCCGCAGCAGGCACGGTGTTGTTGGTGATGGTGATGGGTGGCAGGGTGCGGGGGCTTCTCCTAAAGTCCACCATCATCTCCACAGTTCTGAGCATGTTCAGCGCCAGGTTGTTCTGACTGCACCAGCAGACCAGTCGTTCTCCCGTCTGTATGCAGACTCGTCACCATCTTGGATGAGGCCGGTGACCGTTGTGTCGTCTGCAAACTTCAGGAGCTTAACAGACAGGTCTTTAGAGGTGCAGTCGTTAGTGTAAAGGGAGAAGAGCAGTGGGGAGAGGACACACCCATGGGGGGGCACCAGTGCTGATTGTCCGGGTACTGGATGTGATGCTCCCCAGCCTCACCTGCTGCTTCCTGTCAGTCAGGAAGTTTGTAATCCACTTGCAGGTGAAGGAGGGCACAGTGAGCTGGGTGAGCTTGGTGTGGAGGATGTGTGGAACGATGGTGGTGAGCGCCTAACTGAAGTCCATGAACAGGATCTGGCGTACGTCCCTGCGTACGGACTACAGATGTGAGGGCGACGAGCCTGTAGTCATTCAGTCCTATGATGGTGGGTTTCTTGGGGACCAGGATTATTATGGAGCGTTAAGGCACCTTAAAGAAAATTAAAATGAACAGCAAAGGACCCAGGCTGGAATTGAACCCAGATCACTGTGGTAAAGACTTTAGCCTTGATGCATGGGGCGCACACTCCACCAGGTGAGCTACCAAGTCACCCACACCAGGTTAATTTCTGATTAATCGATAAAAAGTTTGGCTACAATGTCAAAACTAGTAAAAAAAAAAATGCTTACAACAGTTTCCTGAAGCCTGATGATGCCTTCTTGTTGCTTGCTTGCTAGTTTTTAATAATAACATTATTAACATACCAAAATCAATTTTCTGTTTATAAACTTTAACATACTGCATATTGTGGTGCACATATTGTTCCTGCACATTGTTCTTGTGCATCACAGTCTTATCGGTGAAACAACAGGTGGCTGCAGCTCTAGACAGTCGTGTATTATGGACGAAGACAAACAATCAAACCAGATTATGAAAAATCCAGTAAGGTTGTACCTCTGCTCTCTAGCCTTCTCATCTGTGACTGCAGATTAAGAACACACAGTCTAGCTATTGTTTAGGTTTACCCACATCTTTCATAATATACACACCACCTGCTTATTTTCTCTAACACTGACTCCTGCTGTTTGGTAGAAAATACTTGATTTTTAAGCCTGATATTTTACACAAAATCCATTTCCCTTTAATTACTTATAGCTGCACTGTCTATCATAAGTTCAAACGCAGTTTCCTAAATGAATATGCTTCTTTTTTTTAACATTGTGCTATGTTAGAATGTAACACAACATCAACACTCTCACTGCTGGAACTTGACAAGGCATTTGGGAAAGCAGGCACCTCCTTACATTCACTCACAGAAAAAGAGAAGAATATCTGTGTGTGTCTGAGCAGGAGAAAAGGGAGTGTGGGTGTGTGACAGGAGTGAAAAATGATGCTGATGAAAACAGATAACAGAGTGACAGAAGGGAGCAAAGTGAGAAATAAAGGAGAAGATGACAGAGACAATAAAGCAGCGAGGGAAAGTCAGACAGAGAGCAAATGATATCAATCAATTGGCAAATGGACGATCTCGTTCTCTCTCTTGGTAGCAGGTAGCAGAGACATATGCACAGAGAGACAGACCAACAGAGGCAGAAAACACAACAGGATATCGGTTGATGCATCAATCAATACACAACTGAAGGAAGCACAAACGACTGTTCTTCATTCATCTTTCAATTACCCCTCTGACACCTCCTCAAGAAGCTTAAACTTTGGAAGCTTAATCCTACTGGTTTTTATGGATTATTTTCTGCTCCGTCTACAGTGAAGCCTTGTGCTGACATGTCGAGCTGCATGCATTAAAAAGAGATATTAAAATCAAATGAGAAAAGTTCAAATATTAAATACTAATACTAATATTTTATCTTGTCTTAAATCTCAAATGCCTTCAGGGAAGTTTGTTGATTAACAAAATTAATGAACTTGGTGACAGGGTGAGCTGGTATGGAGAGAGAGAGAGAGAGGTTAGAAGGTTATTGGTCCAAATGCAGTAAAAGCCAGTATGTGTCCACTAGACTCAACATCCAGCAGTAAAGGATAAGTGGGGAATGACCTCCGAAAGGATAATTCTGCTTTATTACAACTTGGCTTTTATTTTAACTAATGTTTAGCCATCAGCTCCATTATAAAACTGTGAGCTGTGCTAACAAATTTAATTGCTCAGAGAGCATGACATCATTAAAAGAGGCTGATCAGATAAATGAAGTGATGAAATGATCACTTAGTGATCAGAGGACTTCATTTAGCCCAAAATCTAGAAGAGAAATGGTGCAATTACTACCAAACTGTCAGTTGTAAATAGCCATCAAGTGTGCAGATAAAACTCCCGGTTCATGTTTGACCAACCCTAGTTTCTGTAGCTGTGCGCATACATTTTTGCTCTTTGGAAATTTGACACTATTAGAAAAAAATATTTTGATTTAGATAATCTGGTATTGTAAACTAATGGCTTGTTTGCAACTTCTCCGCATACCTGAACATGTCTCTCCATATGACTTCTTTTTACCAATGTTGCCATGTTCATGTATGTAAGCAGTTAACTTGGTGAGTCCAGGATTATCATCACAACAGATAAAAATAATGACAAAAACTGAAAAAAAGACACAAATTTAAAATCAAATTAACAGTTTAACTGTTATGCTGGGCATATGACATGACAATGGATAATTGCATACAACAACAACAACAACAACAGTGTGCTCACACTACACAATGCATCAATGCTAGCAATATCCCTAGTAGCAAAAAAATCCCCAATTTATTAACAGGGAACTTGTGATAAAATGATTAGTCAGTTATCCACAATTTTGATTAATCAATCAATTAAAGGTTAAATGTGTCAGATTTAAGGGGCTTTTAATTATTATTATGGCAGGAAGGGAATACAATATGCATAATTACATTTTCTTTGGTGTAAAATCACCTGAAAATAAGAATGTTTTTTGTTACCTTAGAGTCAACCTTTTATATCTATAAACCACCATGTCTGCACCATGTTGAACCATTATGATTCTACAGTAACCTACAATGGACAAACAACACTGACTTTAGAAGCCACTTCATGTTCTTTGCATGTTTTGCAAAACATTTGTAGTTGCTCCTTCACGCTAGAGAGGGTGAAACTAGATTGTTGCAATTCACATTCATACAACTAGATGTCCCTAAATCCCCACAGTGCTCCTTTAAGTGGGCCAGAGACAGTTAGTGATGGCTTACTGAAGAATAATGTCCTGTATCTGTGTCACATGGGTTTACCCACTGTCACTCCCCTTTACCAGCCTAGCAAGAATGAATGTGAGTGCAGATTATGAGCGCCTCCTCTCCTCAAAGTCATTGAAGTAAATACTGGACTCATTTTTCACAAGCCACATAGACTCTGAACATTTTCATGCTAAAATGCCATTTTTCAGACAACTCAGGAGAAAGTGAACTTTGTTCTAGACCTGTTTCTGTCTCAGTAGTAACACAATCTTCTCTCTGTTGATGCTGAATCACCAGTCTGGTTTCACCAATGATAATCTATTACAACTTAAACAACAAAAACTTAAATACTTCTCTTACGTACTGCTTTAATCCATCTACACGACAGTCACAACACTTCCAAATGAGGTTTAGAGATTGGCACAGATTGTAATTTATTATCTTCTTTCAATGGGCCTTTTTCACAGTATTTTGTCTTCAGTAATATCAGTGATGGCTCTGTTCTATGTTAAGTGTCCCAGTAAGCGGTGAGTATGAAGAATACCAGGACACGGAAACTGGAGCAGCTATGTGGAATTCAACCATCATTAATTGAATCATTTACACCTGTGCTTTTTCAGACTGACATATCAAAATGTGTTCTGTGAAAAAGAAAAACTGGAAAACACTCTCTGGTCCCAGCTTCTCGCATGTGAAGATTTGCACTTGTCTGTTTTATAATTGTAAATTGCATTTCTGCAAGGTTCAGACTGTTGGACCTGTTATGGAATTTTCTATCTTTAGGTTACACAAGGTCACATGTAGGCCTTGAGGTCCTCAGCAGTATTAGTTGTATGGCTTTGATTGGGAACAGTAGGTGCCAGTCCATCTCAACACTGTGATGGGCAGGGTCAAAGAAACCTATTGCTGCCTTCATAGACATAATAGATAGCTGGCCGTTGACGTTCCAATCTGCATAAACAGACATCTGTGTCTCCAGATTAGAATATGTTGACAATAACACCTCCATGGGTAAAAACATTCTCTTTGATTAATTCTGGGCGTATAGTATTTGTGGTGTTATCTTGGGGTTTAAAGTCTATCCACCAGGATGAGTTGGGCAGAATGTGAGACCGACTCAGGCACTTCTGATGTACTTTGAGAGTGTCTCTAATTCTCCTTGGCCAAGCATCAATAAATATTACAACATAAGACGTCAGAGGCTCCTGAACACTTTCTTCCCTCCTGACCTCACCATTGACCACTGACTTCAGCAACTTCAGGCAAACAGGACCAGACAAAACAACTAATTTTAATATATTATAAAATATAAATCACAATAGGCTTCTGGAAACATTGTGACTTATGATGGGCATTTCTACATTTTATAGAATAAACAGCAACAGCAACATATATAAATGCTATAAATTGTAGCCATAATCTTAACTATGATGTCAGACGTCAAACTCTTTATACTCAATTAAGAACATTAAAATGTAAAAGTAAAACACATTACCAACCAATCTAGCCTCAAGTGTAGATGGAAATGTGTTCTGCTCAAGTATGTAATTGAGATATTAAGCCCCCACTATTCATCACATGTAAGCATTTAAGTCAGGGTTCAGGTAGCATGATGAAAATGGAAATGAAATATTGTCTTCTCAAAGCACTTTTGTAATAATGAAATTGATTGGTTGATAGCACACCTGTTATGGCAAGTGGTTTGAAACTACAACTGATAACTGAAGGGTCACAGGTTTGATCCCTCTGTGTCCTTGAGCAAAACACAGAGCCCCTACCTACTCAGTGACTGCATGTAGAATATAAATGTGCAGGTTGTGTAATTTTAAAATAAAAAACTAAAGCTGTTTCGGACAGTACAACAGGTATTCAGGTCAGGTAAGTAAACATACCAACAGTATTAAAATACTCCAATGCAGTCCTGCATTTAAAGTCCTGCTTACAGAAGTATTATAGGCAGATGTGCCTAAAGTATTAAAAGTCAAAGTGCTTGTTCTGCAGAAAAATGGCCCCTGTGACTGATATAGGGGAGTACAACCACAACACCTATTCATCAACTTCAGTTCAGCATTCAACACCATCATCCCCTCCAGTCTCATCACCAAACTCAGCAACTTTGGCATCAAAACCTCCCTCTGCAATTGGATACTGGACTTTCTAACTAACAGAACCCAGTCTGTTAGGTTAGACAACCACACCTTCCCCATCTTCACCCTGAACACTGGCATCCCACAGGGGTGTTGGACTCTCTCCTCTACTCCCTCTTCACCTGTACATGGCACTAATACCACTATCAAGTTTGCAAATGACATAGTGGGGGGCGGCTGTGGCTCGGAGGTAGAGCGGGTCATCCACCAATCAGAAGATCGGCAGTTCGATCCCCGGCTCGAAGTGTCCTTGGGCAAGATACTGAACCCCAAATTGCTCCCAAAGGCTGCGCCATCGGTGTGTGAATGTGTATGAATGGTTAGCTCCTAAAACTGATGAGCAGTTGGCACCTTGCATGGCAGTCAATGCCATCAGTGAATGGGTGAATGAAATATGTAGTGTAAAAGCGCTTTGAGTGGTCGGAAGACTAGAAAGGCACTATATAAGTACAAGTCCATTTACCATTTCCATTTACCATAGTGGTGATTGGCTTCATCACCAACAATGATGAGTCGGACTACAGGAGGAGGTCCAGCACCTTGCGACTTGGTGCACCAACAGTAACCCCACCATCAACAGCAGGAAGACCAAGGAGATTTTTGTGGACTTCAGGAAAAACAATTGCGGCACACACATCCCCATCCGCATCACTGGTACAGAGGTTGAGCACGTCTCCAGCTTTAAGTTCCTGGGTGTTCAACATCTACGAGGACCTTTCTTGGACTCTCAACACATCCATCCTGATTAAAAAGGTTCACCAGCGTTTTTTATTTTTGAGGAGACTCAAGAAGGCCCACCTGTCTTCTCAGATCCTGGTGAATGCTGCACCATCAAGAGTGTCCTATAGCTGCATCACAGTCTGGTATGGAAACTGCTCTATCTCGGGCCAGAAAGTGCTGCAGAGGGTGGTGAAAACTGCCCAGTGCATCACTGGTTCTCCACTCCACACCACTGAGGCTGTTCAGAGTAAGCAGTGTCTGCAGAAGGCATGCAGCATTGCCAGGCACAGCTCTCACCCAGGCCACAGAATGTTTGCCCTCCTCCCCTCTGGGAGGTGCTACAGGTCTCTCTGTTCCAGAACCAGCAGGCTTCTTTCCATCAGCTGTCACCCTACTCTGCACCGAGGTGACAACCCCCCCACCCCTGACCACCTCTCTTAGACCTACTGTAAATATCTGTAGTGTATTCATATACTACATACTATATAATATATACTACTGTACATGGTGTATTTCTATCTAGCTGTTCATCCGGTGTATAATGTATTCACAACTGCATTGTATAATTACACCAGTAATTACATTACTACCGCAATTGCTGCTGCTACACTGTAGTACCTTAGTGTATTCATTTCAACCTGTCCATATTGTTAATACTGTAACTATCTTATAAAATAATTCATATTTATATCTGCACTATTATTTATATATCCTTATACATACGTACATACTCTTGTTAAATGATGCTAAACTGCATTTTGTGCATTCTCCGTACTTGTACGTTGTGCAATGACAATTAAGTTGAATCTAATCTAATCTAATCGATACTTTGGACTCTTTTTGCCTTGAAAGGTAAACCTTGCTTTTTTGAAAAAGGGTTGGAATCAACTTAATCTTTAAATATACACAGAATTTTCCAAGCATGTCATACGTTTTGTCTTTGTAAATCTTAATATGAAAAGTTTCTAGTAACTAGCTGTTACATATATGTAGTGATGCAAAAAGGTACTAAAATGTAGTTGATTACCAATATAAAGTAGAATATACATACATACATACATACATACATACATACATACATACATACAGCTGACACTGGGTGAGAGGCCCTGGACAAGTCGCCAGTTCATCACAGGGCACATAGAGGCAAACAACCATTCACACCTATAGACAATTTATAGAGTCACCAATGAACCTATTAAGTGTATGTCTTTGGACTGTGGGAGGGAGCCGGAGTACCCGTAGAGAACCCACGCAGACACAGGGAGAACATGCAAACTCCACACAGAAAGGTTTGCCCCAGGTTCAAACCAGGAACCTTCTTGCTGTGAGGCGACAGTGCTAACCACTGCACCACTGTGCCACTGTAAAGTAGAATAACCTGAAAATAATACTTTTTCTAAACTGATATTTTTAGATGCATTTATGCTGGTTGTGAGAAGAACACACTTTTTTCACTGATGTTCTACCTCTCGCTGTGGTGACTGCTAATTGTCTTTTTCCTTTCAATGCATCTCAATGCAAAGTTCTCCTTGTTTTTAGTGGAACAAAGACAACTCTGGGGAGCCAGCTACCTCAGAGTGGAGTATCTGAGATGGGGCAGAGGGATGTCAAGGAGACTGTTAAAGGGGGATTTGGGCTCTCGAGGACTGGCTACCCGGTTGAGACAAGCACAGCTACAGTAGCGTGGCAACAAAGTACAAACATTCCGCTGTCAAGATCCATCACGTCTCGGATGGAAACGCAAACTGCTAAAATGCCAACCTGACAAAACATAGGATTTTCCTCGGATCTCAGCTTAGCTGAGGACTGCAAACTAAAGCTGGTCTCCCCTCAGAGCTTTGCAGGAGGTTTTGTGAGGTTTCATCTAGTGAGGTCAGCTTTATTGTTCAATTTCGCCACAGTGAATACAACATGGGCTTAGTGGATTCTTCAGCAGTGCCCCTGCTGTTTTTCTGTGTATGTGAGTATATTTTATTATAGCTCTACCATAAAGGTTACTCGCATGCAATTGGTTTGATTATTTAAATTGATTACTGAATTCAAGGATTAAGACAGGTTTGATCATGTTAAATCTTCTTTGACCTATATACAGAAAAAGACAGCACAATGCTAACTATTAAAAAAATATAATCTCCCTCTTACTCTCTGAGCACATCCAGAGGTGTATGAGTTGCAAACATTTTGTACTTGAACATCCTCTGCAGCCTCCTCCATAAAAGTGCAGTAAGACTTGCTGAATTCTCTTTTTCAGCAAACCACGTTGACCAATGCACTGACTGTAAGAACAAAGTGAGAGCTCTGCATACTACACTGTGTCCTAGCTGAACAGCAGAAACAAATTGGAGCACTCCCGACCAACCGTGAAAACTGCAAACTATACCTTACCTTTTTTATGCAGATTTGGGTCATCTCAGTCCAAAATGTTTTTAATCATCTTAAACCACAGGATCACATCCATATTTGTCATTTTTTAAATAATTATGAAGGATCAGGCTTATGGTTAGCTGGGAACCAAAAGATATAAATCCTGTAGGCTAGAAGATAACCCCTGACTGTCTGTGGTGAATAGGCCTATTTCTCAGAGATTGGCTCTTACAGTCTCAAAAAACATTTTTCATGGCCAATATAATAAGTCTTCAAGTCATTTATTGTGTTTCCAGCTTTAATGAAAATAAGACCTTTTCTCAGAAATGATGCTTTTTTGTCTGGGGGGCTAAATGTACAAAGAGTGGATCTGAATGTATTGGGTATGTGTGAATTTTTACTTCTTCTTCTGTTTTGTTGAAGGATGCCATTAAAAGAACATCAAAAGTTTTTTTTCTGACATGCACACAGACTACTCTAGTTCAGACAGTGCATGTTCAGCAGAAGATAGATGCTAATTATGCTAATGTGCCCCAATTAAGCAAAGTCTCTATGGAGACGAAGCTTCAAAGGTTTTGTTGGAGTGTGCTGTCGTACTGGTTAGAGACACCGCTCAGAGGAGAATGTGCTCTTCGAATCCAAGACTCCAAGTTAAATATCAGGTGGGCTTTAAATGACAGAAACAAGAATGAGGACAGGGTCAGAAAACAGAAGCACAATGAATAAACTACACATGATGCAACCCTGCAAAACCTCCAGCCATGTGATATTACTCCTAAAATATAACCTGAAACCTACTGTTCCCTCACACCTATAAAACATGTGCACTGAGGAAATGGACTATACTGATCGATAATAGCAGCAAATCTGCATCCTCAATAATGTGAACACACTAGCGCAAGCAAACACACACTGCAGACATTTATTATGAGTCAGTAATAAGTCTCAGATGAGATGCTAAACATCTGGATAAGATTTGCTAATCAGCGAATCTGCTAGATGAAGATGTTGCAAGTGAGAACATATTATTAATGATGAGACCTGCCTCTCACACATAGGACACTTAGCACACCTTTAAACAGTTGTTTACATCACAAGACAAGGTTCATTACTCTAATGTATCCCCAGCTCATGTCTCCTGGGCACTTCTCATGTTCCTGCGTGTGTTCACTATGTGTGTGTGTGTGTGTGTTTGTGAATGCTCACACGCACGCGTGTGTGTGTGTAGTTTATCATGTTTTTTGAAGATGATTAATGATAGTAATAATAAATAAAGACATTGTAACGTATAGGTGGATCGATCACAAGGACAGATGTTAAAGTGAGAGGAAGCGGCAGAGAAGTGGGAAGTGGAGGGTCAGACTAGTTATCTGCAGTCTGTCTCCTAATTGCTTCCATGGCTCAACTTGTCAGAACAACAGCAGCAATGTGAAGGACTGAGGGGAGGACAGGGAGCGCGATGGCAGCTGACTTTATGTCTTCACTTTATCATTTTGTTTACATTGTTGTTACTGGAAGCCAGTCCAGAACACAGACAGCATAAAACCTGGACATCGTATCCGTGACATCAACCAAAGCTCAGAGACATCAGCTGACATCAGCTGTGAAGCTCAGAGTGTGGTGGCTCTGATCGCTTTCTTTGTCATTGTCATTTGTCACCGTTTGTCAGTGTTCCCACTATCAATTACATTGATTGAGTCACAGTTGGCAGCTGGCTTAGAGTTTAGTACCATGGCAATGCCTGATGTCTTGTTATATTACACTAAAATGATTCCAATGAATTACATCAACTTTACATTTGGAGAAGCATTAGCACTGTACCAGTTTGTTGTAACAGGAGAGAAAATTATGAATTTGTGCATCCCTAGTAATAAAATAACAAGAAAAGAAATAACAATAAACCAGAAAATATACATTACTCCTCCCTCCCCTCTATTTCCTCCTTTAGTTCTGAAAGACAAAATGAAAGAACAATTCCTACAACCACTAGAGGGATTTGTCACCTAAATTTACAAATAGCTTTTTGAAACGACTGATGCTGTCTGCTGACTATACAGACAATGAATCATGGCACCTCACAAACCCTACTGGCTATTCATGTAACTATTAAAAACCTGATTGGCTTCATGTCTTTTAGTGGTGTTTTGAAAAAGTGGAAAGCATGCATGCAACTCAAATGAGCAGAGGTCTGCATTAATATAAAATATCAATAATTAATTTTATTAAGACATTGAATTGAGAAATTCCCTATCCTGCAATTTTGAGAAATCCTTTAAATATCTCTAGATCAGCTCCAGACACTAATTCATTTTTCCTCAGGCAATGGCCTAATTTTACATAACATTTTATTGAAATATGCTCTGAAGTTTCAGAGATATGCTGCTAACTATATGAAAACAAAAGACATGGGTAATAATTATGTTGACAAGCAGTTTCCAACCAAAAGTGTCACTTGATTTGATTCTCATTAAAAAGTGGTGAAATAGATGGTATGATGTGATAGTTTCGTGCAAACTTCTCATACGTTATTATACACCAGTATGGGGCGGCTGTGGCTCAGGAGGTAGAGCGGTCGCCCACTAATCAGATGATCAGTGGTCCGATCCCCGCTCTTCCAGTCTGCATGTCAAAGTGTCCTTGGGCAAGATACTGAACCCCAAATTGCTCCCTGTAAGTCACTTTGGATAAACGCATCAGCTAAATGTAAATGTAATAAAAACACAGGTATTTGCAAAATATCATGGACTTGAAAATACAGAATGGAGACTGATGCTTTCAGACTGCATAGACATTAGTGATAGATCAGACTCAGAATCAGAATTGTTTAGTCCAAAAATACAGTCTGGATGCAGCTGCCACTGTGTTGTTGTACAAAAACAGCGCAAGATGGCCAGTCTTTGATTCAGGATTCTTCTTTCATAAACACAAATTGGATTTTCTCTTTGCCTTAACCTTTAAGATGAAATAAAAATGTGTGGCCAGAATGTTATCCAAGTGTCCCTCATATGTTGAATGCATTTGAGAGATGATTTATTCACATCTGCATATGTTGATAGGTAGACAGTGATTGAAGTCTGCTGTCCTTTGAGGTGCTGCATGATATGGGATCTGAAACAAGAAGTAGAGTAGAACGGAAGCGATCTGGACTTTTAAATCATCTTAAATATCACTCACACAGTAGCAACATCTGTGTCTGTAATCTGTCTTTCTATCAGGGCCTGAAGATTGTTGTCTGTCTGTCCACACCCGTGTGTCTCATATGACAGCTGACACAGGGGGGACCTCTTTGCAGCGACAAATGACTCAGACTTGATTGGGGTGGAAGAGACTGACCTAATCAGTTTGTGGTTTGGTGGAGCATGAAGACATGCATATGTCACCATCCAGCTGATTGCTGGTTTTGATTTGTGATTTTCAGCTTGTTAACAGCATCCACTTCCTTTCTGTTTTACACTGATAACTGATTTTCATGTTCATATGAAGCCACCACAACCATCATATCCAGCCTAACCGATTTATAATTTACCAATGGCAGTCAGCAACTCAAAGTGTGTGTATTTCAAATCTGTGTGTGCACAAGGCTGTGCCTACATCAGCCTGTTTCATTTAGTCAAGAGCCAGTTTTGAACACTAAGATGTCTGTGAATAAGTGCCAGTTGGAGCTGGCACAGTTATAACAGTGTATGTTAGATGTGTTGTAAAATGCTACCCAGAACTGAGTTTAATGAGAGAGTGTGAGCATGCTGCCACCAATTGTTGGCTTGTTGTGACACAATAGAGAGGAAGAGAGAAAATAAGTGAAGAAGGATTGTGAAAGGAAGCAAATCAGAAAATGTGCAAGCTGGACAGATGATGAGAGTGAGAGAAGTTGAAGGAGAAATGATGGCATAAGTGCCAAACAATGATAGGTAGCCGGTAAGGTTAAGAAACCCTCACCTTTGTTACCATTTACTCTCAAGCTGCAAAACCTACTGCTCTGGCTCCTGGGGTGCAGAAGACGATTATTACATTCAAGTCAGCTCAGAACTTGCTAAAAATTTGTTCCAATGTGTGAAAAAATAAAAAGTAACTAGATACATGTAGATACTACATAAATGTAGGCATATTATTTATCTTTTACAGTGTGCTGCTGCAGTAGCTATATAGTGGTGGATAGTCTAGAAGTTTCTTGTAGGCATAGTTTGTTCCTTCTGATAATTTCATGATCCTGATCAATTCTCTGAGTTCTTCTGAATGCAGCACATACGTAGCACTGTTATATGTAGGTCAAAGGTAACTTCGGACAAAAGTGCTTGCCGTTAAGTAAGAAATATCTCAGCAACTACTAGATGAATTCCCATGAAATTTTGTACATACATTCATGTTTCCCAGAGGCTGAATCTTCATGACTTTGGTGAACTTCTGATTGTCCCTCTAGAACTACCATGAGGTTGACATTTGTGGTTTTGACTGAAATTTCTCAAATTTCTGAATGGTTTACCACAAAATTTGGTTTATTCATGTCATAAACTGTAATAACTTTGATGAGTCTTTACTCTAGTATCTAGCACTCTTATTATGTAAACATTTGAACAGTATTTGCAAAACTAATGACATTCATCCCATATAAGCCTCAGCTGAAGTTTCTTTTTAGCACTTATTAACAAAAGATAGCTAACATGCTAAGCAAAAATAATAAAAATAAGACAGTAAACATTACACCTGCTATTTATCAGAATATTAGCAGTGTAACGAATATAACCGTTTAACTCAACCGGTCGTGGTGGATGACCGTCTACCAATGAGCTGGGGTCTGCCCGAGGTTTCTGCCTGTTAAAAGGAAGTTTTTCCTCGCCACCGTCGCCAAGTGCTTGCTCATGGTGGAACTGTTGGTCTCTGTAAATAATATTATAAAGAGTATGGTCTAGACCTGCTCTGCATGAAAAGTGTCATGAGATAACTTTTGTTATGATATGGCGCTATATAAATAAAATTGAATTGAATTGAATTAACGTGTACAAGTTAACATGCTGACATGGCTATAGACTGTAGGAATTAATAAGTGTATATTAGATGGATTATAAACTAATAAAGGTCTGATAAATACCCACTGAATAAGAATCAGGTTTTAAAAATACCATTTGCAGTACAGAGACTCCATAGTTGAACTGTTCCTTTCTTTCCCTTCCTCAGAGGGATTCACTTATATTCTTATCTGTCTTTGTCGTAAGAGTTTCTTAAGAGTAAACTTATCAGTGTGTTCTTGCAGAAGGAAACACAACAATATTTGTATGCGTTGGGACCAAGCAGCAACCTCTGTGGCTGTGAAGTAAAGCCAATGCAGAAATGAAAACTTCACACCAGAAATAAACAACTGTACTAAGGGTGAATTTTTATAGAACTCTGCTGTTCAAATTATATTAAGGCTTAAAGTTATGCAGAATAACAGCACAGCCATTTTGACTGACAGGGTGACGTTATAGGTGGGTTGTTTGTGCACTCAGGCTTCATTCCGTCTAACTCAGGTCCACCATCCACTCACAGTCCCACATTAAAATGTCCAACTTCCCAGCAGAAATAAACATCCACTCACTGCACGTCTTTGCCCATTTTTAGATTAGCCGGGCAGCGGACTGCCAAGATGGTAGTGGCCAGACTCACCACACTGAGCTTCAAAACGGCCCCTCAGTAACCTATAGGTGATTTCAAGATACAATATCCATATTTTGTTGTGTCTATGGATGGGACATCAGATTCAGCTGAAAATCTGTTGATTGTTTTTTACAAAATATATTCCAGGGAACGTCAGTAAAAATTAAAACAATTCGAATGTAATAAACAGTCATTTTAAATGTATAGATTTTTAGAAATAGATTACAATAACCATAGTTAAGGCTCACTTACAAACACATTATCATCTCTATTATCAGAACACCTGTTGTACTCCAGTGCAGTAAAGAGTTTAGATGTTGTTGCTCCCACGAGGCAAAAAAAAGCATCCACCCTCCCCATTTCCTCCCTCTGATGTTCTCCTGCCTTCAACAGCACACAAGGTTCAGAGTATAATACTAGTGCTGAATACTAGTGCTGAAGGTAAATCAATTGTCCCCCCATTGCTCACTTACTGTATGTGTGCGTGTGTGTTTCAGTGTGGGTGTTTAATTGAGAGGAGACGATGGCTATGAACACTCCCTACAATCAGTGTACTATTAGTCATCCATACAAAACTAGGAAGAACAATACATTGAACAGGAGGCTGTGCGTGGTTTCAAACCTCATCAGTAATTACCTCCAACCTGACAAACAGAGAAGACCTTCTGTGGAGGCGGCAGATTGCAGCAAAGCTTTTATCAGAAGGCGAAGTGGAGGTAATAATGGGATAATTGTTTTGGACAGTGGCTGGCTCTCCCGTTGTTACCTGCACAGGCCTGCTAACTTCTACCGGCACCAAGCGGTTTCTGTTTGGCAGTCATGGCACTGTCATGTAGTCAGTGTCTACATGTCTGTGTGTGTCTGTGTGTGTGTGCATGATGAGGTTTGTGTTGGCATTTGTCTAGGAGTGTGATAGTGTCAGTTCTGCAAGAGTGGGCGTGTGCACATGGGTTTAAAGTGTGTGCGTGGGACGAGAGTGGGCCAAGTACACCATGTTTTCTGGATAGCGAGCAAGCCAGACACCAAGCAGGACAAAAAAATTAAATCTCGCTTTCATCAATCTCTACACCTGCATTTCTCAATCCCCGCCATGTTGCACCAGACTAATCCTTTCGTCTTCATTTTTACAGATGCCTTTTGTGGCATTTTATTTTTATTGGAAAGTTTGCATTTGAGCATTGTTGCTCATTGCTGTTGTTGAGAAGGAGTACAGATATTTTGCAGCAAAGGCCATGAGCTTAAGTTAAAAAAAACAACTCAAATACCCTTTATCTTTCCTCAATTTGATCCTTCTGATAATATCCCAACCAATATTGACTTTTTAAAGCAAGCCCAGGATATCTGAATCCGATAAAAAAGATATTGACTGATATTTCTTTGGGTTTCTGTTTTGACAGAACGCATTACCTTTACAATAAATCACACTAAACCCAGAAAGTCTCTCTTTGTACACCCACCATTCACTTGATCACCTCCTAGCAACTGGTGCTGTAGAAATAAATGTAATTCAATTCAGTTTTATTTATATAGTGTGAAATCCTAATAAAAGTTACCTCATGACACCTTCCATATAGAGCAGGTCTAGACCGTAGTCTGTAACATTACTCCACCATGAGTATGTGTAATGGGTGTGAGGTTGGACCCAAGAACAGCACAGACTGAGACCAGCGTTGGAACAGTTCAACAGTTTATTTACTAAACAGGGTCGTAAAAATCCACAACAGGTACACAAGAATAGTCTACAACCTGAGCTAGCCAAAATAGTCCAGCAGAAACCTCCAGGGAGGGAATCCAAGTAAACAGAAGACAGACAAGGGGCGAGCAGGCAGAGGAGTCAGGGACGGAAGGCTGTTCAGGTTACCTAGGCAGGAACGATGAGGACAGGTCAGGAACAGGCAGGGTCGAAACCAAGGAAGCAATCCGGAAAATAGCGCAAGAGAGCTTTGCATGCTGCTTTTGCCGTATTTCCACCGGCACGGTACGACACGGCACGGCACGGTATTTGCGTGTTTCCACTAGCACGTAGTACCTGGTATCAGGTACTACTTTGGTATTGCCTCGGCCCTGGTTCCAAGCGAGCCGAAGCGATACTAAAACGTGACGTCAGTCAACTGCCTTCCACTGATTGGCCGACGAGTGTCATCACTAGAAGCGTCATGAGCGCGCGACGACCGACCAGACTGTAAATAAACACAAGACTCGACCACACCACTTTTTTACAACCCCGCTGCTCTTCGACTACACTCGAACACGAGAAAATGGCTTTGCAGAAAAAATCCACGCCATGGTCGGTTGTTGTGTTGCTGGTGTTGTTTTGTTCTGGTCTTCCAATTTTGTGCGTGGCTTGGCGCGGTGTAAATGACGTCACGGCAGTTCCACACAGCCGTGTTATGACGACCCCACCCATGTCGAGGAGGTACTATATGGTACTCAGTTGTAATGGAAACAGACCCGAACCGTACCATGCCGTGCTGTGCCATACCGTGCTAGTGGAAATGCGCTATTAGACAATCTGGCAGAAACTGAGTGGAAAGAGTGGGTTTAAATCAGGTGAGGGGACACAGGTGAAGGTGGTTGCACTGATGAGGTGGGAGTGGTAGGCAGGTGATCAGGTGAGGGAAAATTCCTCAGAGGCAGCAGAGTCCACGTCCTCCTCAGCAGAAGAGGAAGATGAGCAGGAAGAGGCAGCCACGTCGGTGCCCCCCCTCGTACCAGAGGATCAGAAGGTCCATCAGCAGAAGGGCCCGCAGTGGGCAGAAGTGAGGACGGGGCAGGCTGGTCAGGATGCAGGCAGTGGAAGTCAGAAATGAGCTGAGGGTCCACAATGAGCCGGCACCCAGGAATGCTCCTCCGACCAGGCCAACCGGGTAGGCGGTAGCAAGTGTGCTTGCTGCTGATGGCGGCAACGTAGCGGTCAGCAGACTTGAGGAGAGCAGTGCGTGCCTGGTCCCAGGTGCGCCGGCAACGGTGAACGAAGGCTTGTGCCGATGGACAGGCAGCCTCCCTCTCTTGGTTGGCAAATAGTGGAGGCTGATACCCATAGGCGCACTGGAAGGGCGAAAGTCCAGTGGAAGAGCAGGTGAGGGTGTTGTGGGCATATTCTACCCAGACCAGTGGTTCAGACCAGGAAGCAGGGTTGTGGTTGATCAAGCAGTGAAGAGTGGTTTCCAGGTCCTGGATCATTCTCTCAGTCTGCCCATTGGACTGGGGGTGGAAGCCAGAAGACAGACTGACAGAGGCCCCCACTAGACTGCAGAACTCCTTCCAGAACATGGAAGGAGTTCTGCATGTGAACTGGGGCCCCCTATCAGAGTCAATGTCAGTAGGCAGTGCATGGAGACGAAAGATGTGCTGGAGAACCAGTTCAGCTGTCTCTTTGGCAGAGGGAACCTTGGAAAGGGGAATGAAGTGGACCATCTTGCTAAAACGGTCGACAACCGTGAGGATGGCAGTGTGGCCTTAGGATGTAGGTAGGCCAGTTACAAAGTCCAGGGAGATGTGTGACCATGGGCGATAAGGAACAGGCAATGGGTTGTCAAGAAAGTTGAGATCCCTGACTCACTAAACCAGCAGAAAGGTGATATGAGACTCTCATCAGGCCCTAAAAATGGAAAGTAAAAAATTTCATCATCAGGCCTGAAAGCAGAAAATAAGGAACCTACCATCATCAGTGACAGTGAAAGGTGGTGCAACAGGATACCTGTGACGCTCCATCTGAGTGAGGCATGCGCAGAGAGTAATAGCTAAGCTGTACAATGATTGAAGTTAATTCTGTATTAAGAAATGAGGTGTTGGGACAAATGTGATAATGAATGGAAACATGATAATATGATTATAATTGATTACTGATTATTAATGATTTAATGTTTGAAAATGTTAGGACTGGTGATAAAGGTGAGGTTTGATTGGATGATGATTGAGTAACTTGATGGTAGAGTGAAGTGTGGCATCTTGACCAAAAAAGGAGAAAGGTGAGAAACGAAGTGCACTACACAGAGAGGACGCAGCAGGATGGATCAGAGAAAGGGGGGGGGGGGTTGATCATATAGTAGGAAGAGGTATAAAAGACAACACCCCAGGGGGATCGGGGTTAGTCCTTGGCCGGCACTCGGGTTCAAGGCATGCTGATTGATCGACCACATCGGGGCATTGCATTTTGAACTGAAAATTTTAACTCAAGAGACAGAGCAGATGAGCAGCCCAACATCGCAGAAGGGGACTCCAAGTATCTACAGCCAAAGAGAGAGTGCCGTGCTAAGAGGGCTAGCCATTGCCACCTGGCTGTGGGACATTAATCTGGCCGAAGAGGATTCACCTTTTGCTCATCCTGCCATCAGGGGCTGAAGACTGGTCAGTTATCAACCTGACTGAAGAAGGATTATTTCACTTTTACCTTTCTCTCATCCTGTCAGCAATGGCTGAGGTCTGAACAGGGACTCTCCAGACTTTGGACAGAGTCAAGGAGTTTCAACAGCAACTAATAAGGTTGGCAGTCAAGGAAGGACCGTACAGGGCCCGTGCACCACTTCCCTCTCTCTCCAAATTGAACAACTGATCATCCAAGCTACAGCCTTCACACCATTCTTAGAAATTAAATATCTTCTCAGTATTAGAGATATGATTGGGTATCATTAGTGGAAGTAACCAATCAATTTTGAATCAAATGATGCTGTATGCCCGCCCTTGCTTAATTTTGCAATAAATATTTCAAATGCAGTTAAAGATTAAATTGTGGACATTGAATTTGTAGCATCCCTGAAGGGTGTAATTATCAGGTATAGTGTGTTCAACATCTTTGAAGGTTCTAATAGGTTACTCTAGCCCACGAAATTAACAGACCCTTGAGGCTTACTGTCCAAGCCACTAAAAAATATCCTAGCAACCACAACAAGTGCCACGATCATTTAGAGGAGAGCTGCTGTTAACGGGCGTGGCTAGTGTAGTATCTGGCCCTGGGGCTATTCGGTCAGGTGCTATGCTAGAGCAAGCAGGGTAGACGTTCGGATGAAGGCAGTTAGAAGCTAAGCGTGTCTCCTCGCCACCAGCTTAAACAGTCCTCTGACTTGACCCGACAGGGTAATACCCATGGTATTGAGGATCGGACCCTTTAAACGGAGAGCTGGACCAGTACCACCTGTACAGGGGTAACTCGGGATCGAACAGGGTGCAGGAAGCCGGCTGGTGGATGACGAGAGATCTTATTCTGGTTGCACACCGGGCAGGCGTTGAGATAGCCTCGGACATCCTCCTCCAGTGATGACCACCAGAAGCGCTGCTGCAGGAAGTCTCGGGTCCACTGAATGCTAGGGTGGCAGGTGAGCCGGGAAGCATGCCCCCACTGGAGTACATCAGAGCGGAGGTGAGCCAGAACAAACAAACGGTCAGGGGGACAGGAACTAGGACCAGGCTGGTCCTCAGTGGCACCCTCTCCTCTATCTCCCAAGTGACAAAGGCAACGAGACAGGAGGGTGGGACGATGGCGGAGGGCTCAACCGTTTCATCAGGACACTCAGGAAACTGCCGGGAAAGTGCATATGGTTTGATGTTACGAGACCCGGGTCGATTGGACAGTGTGAAGTTAAACCTGTCAAAGAACAGTGACCAGCGGGCGTGTCTGAAATTCTGTCTCTTGGCAGATTGAATATATTCCAGGTTGCGATGATCAGTCCACACAATGAATGGCACTTTGGCTCCCTCTAGCCAGTGGCGCCACTCCTCCAAGGCCAGGTTCACCGCCAGAAGCTCCCTGTTACCAATATCGTAGTTCCTTTCCGTGGGAGATAGGCAGCGAGAGAAAAAGGCAGTGGACCTTCTGGTCGATGGTGGATCGCTGAGACAGAACTGCCCCCACCCCCACGCTGGATGCGTTCACTTCCACAATGAACTAGTGCTCAGGGTCGGGGATCTGGAGGATATGAGCAGTGGAGAAGCGAGTCTTGAGGGTGTCAAAGGCGCCTTGTGCTTTGTCAGTCCTGCGGAAGGATGTCTTGGATGAGGTGAGGGCAGAGAGGGGAGAGGCAATGGAGCTGAAACCTCTGATGAAACGCCGGTAGAAATTGGCAAACCAGAGGAAACGCTGCAGTTGCTTGCGTGTCTCCGGAACTGGCCAGGAGGTCAGTGAGACCTTAGCTGGATCCATCTGCAAGCAGTCTTTGGCAATGATGTACCCCAGGAAGGAGACTGAGGGTACGTGAAATTCACATTTCTCTGCCTTGACATACAGGGAATTTACCAGGAGGCGGTGGAGAAAAAAAAAAAAGAAAAAAAAATCAGGAAATCATCCAGGTAAACAAAGACAAACTTGTTCAGCATATCTTGGAGCAGGTTGTTGATCAAAGTTTGGAAGACAGCCGGGGCGTTGGTCAAACCAAAGGGCATCACCAGATATTCATAATGTCCTGTTGGTGTGTTGAAGGCCGTCTTCCACTCATCTTCCTCCCGGATGCGTACCAGATGATAAGCATTCCTCAATTCGAGTTTGGAGAACACTGTTGCCTCCTGGAGCAGTTCAAAGGCAGTGGAGAGGAGTGGGAGGGGGTAGCGGTTCTTAACTGTAATATCATTAAGTCCACGATAGTCTATACAGGGCCACAGAGACTTGTCCTTCTTATCCACAAAGAAACACCCTGCACCAGCAGGTGAAGAGGAAGGACGGATGATCCCTGCCACTAAGGAGTCTTGTATGTACTCCTCCATGGCCTTTCTCTCAGGGGCAGAGAGAGAGTACAAGCGTCCTTTGGAAGGCGAAGTGCCCGGGAGTAGGTCTATGGCACAGTCATAGGGGCGGTGAGGTGGCAGGGAGGTGGCCTTACCTTTGTTGAACACCTTTTTCAGGTCATGATAAACTGCTGGAACTCAGGTGAGATCTGGGGCTGGAGCAGGAACAGGAGAAGCAGGTGATAGCGATAGTGTCCTGAGGCAGGTCTGCTGGCAGGTCTCTCCCCACTCCCGGACAGAACAGGTAGTCCAATCAATGTTGGGGTTGTGCCTGCGAAGCCAGGGGTACCCCCAGGATGACAGGCTGGTTTGGTGTAGGAGCATTAACTGAATGGTCTCCCTGTGGCCCCCTGGGAGAAGCATGCGCACAGGGTTGGTTTGTGATGTAACCCTCCCCAGCACATGTCCATCCAGGGCGCTGGCTGAGATGAGCAATGGCAGTTTCTCTGCAGGTGAGAGGTGTGTGCGACCCAGCTGCATTGGTTCTGGATCTTCCACACTTACAGGAGCGGTTGAGGTTAACGAGGAGGAGGCAGGAGCTACTGGAGACTTGGAGTGAGGGGAACTGTGTGGCTGGGCAGAATGTGACTGGAACTCTGAACGTCTCTCCCTCCTGCGAGCCTGGATGTGCAGGCTCAAGACGGGTGTCGAGCTCAATTACACCCTCCAGTGTAGCTGGCAGTTCATAAGCTACCAGTTCATGGTTTAACATGTCCTCCATCCAAGATATCCGGTCATCAATCTGAGCTGGGTCCATTTCTGGCCATATTGTACTGTAATGGGTGTGAGGTTGGACCCAAGAACAGCACAGACTGAGACCAGCATTGGAACAGTTCAACAGTTTATTGACTAAACAGGGTCGTAAAAATCCACAACAGGTACACAAGAATAGTCCAGAACCTGAGCTAGCCAAAACAGTCTGACTTTCCAGCAGAAACCTCCAGGGAGGGAATCCGAGTAAACAGGAGGCAGACAAGGGGCGAGCAGGCAGAGGAGTCAGGTACGGAAGACTGTTCAGGTTACCTGGGCAGGGACGAGGAGGACGAGTCAGCAATCTGGAAAACAGCGCGAGAGAGCTTTGCATGCTGCTAAGACAATCTGGCAGAGACTGAGTGGAAAGAGTGGGTTTAAATCAGGTGAGGGAACACAGGTGAAGGTGGTTGCACTGATCAGGTGGGAGTGGCTAGCAGGTGAGTGGAAAAGTACTGGCAGAACTGGCAGTAGGGATGGAAAGCCAGGAGCGGATCATGACAGTATGCATGGAGACACAAGGCAAGGAAATGTAACCATTCATTTACTCCAAAAAATATTCCTTCTGAACATTATATTTCCAGAAATTATATTTCCCCCCACAACATAATTGGGAAAACAAAACAGTCATATGTAAACAGCAGGGCTATACTACAAAAACATCAGTTAAGATGGATAGTGTGCAAAAAGAAGGACTGTGACACCAGAGACTGAGGTTGCTCCTACTTAGCAAATGTGGTTAGACCTGGCCTAAAAACACTTCCTGTCTTGTATTACCATTGACTTTTCAACATTTAATGATTATTCCCAAAGTAGGCTAAACATAATCATATAAACCTGAAGTATGCTTTCGCTGCCAAAAGCTGATATTGTAGGGAAAAAAACAAATATGTTGAAACATGTTAAAGATTGTTTAGAGATTGTTTAAAAAATATGGTAAATGGTAAATGGACTGTATTTATATATCACCTTTCTAGTCTTCCGACCACGACCAAGCGCTTTTACACTACATATCTCATTCACCCATTCACACACATTCATACACTGATGGCATTGGCTACCATGCAAGGTGCCAACTGCGCATCAGTTTTAGGAGCTAACCATTCATACACATTCACACACTGATGGCACACTCAGCCTTTGGGAGCAATTTGGGGTTCAGTATCTTGCCCAAGGACACTTCGACATTCAGACTGGAGGAGCCGGGGATCAAACCGCCGATCATCACTCTAAGCCACAGACTTGTTCCTTTATTACACTGACAAAATAAAGCAATCCAACATTACATTTCTTTCAGGGTCAAATTTGGTTGTTGAGAAGTTAAGTTAATTAAATTAATAATAAATAATAATAAAATTAAATTTAAAGTAAACTAAGGGCCAGTAAAAAAATGCAGCCTAAGCTTTTTAAAAATCACAACTATAGTAAATTAGAATTAATTTATTGTAGTAAACAAGAAATGAATTAGTGAGTGTCACACAGCGGTGAGGTTTCGTCTTGTCCTGGGTTTTTGTCTCGTGACTTCCATGGTCCCAGCCACCACGCCTCCGCCACCACCAGAAGTGGTAGATGGCGGCCCAGTGTACAAGAAAATACCTGGTGGACTGGGAGGGTTTATGGACCTGAGGAGAAACAATGGATCCCTTCACGCTACATCGTAGATTCTAGCCTCATAGAGGATTTTCATAGGGATCACCCTGAACAGTCTGGGCCGTCAGGTGTCGGCCCTAGAGGGGGGGGTACTGTCACACCGCAGTGAGGTTTCGTCTGGTCCTGGGTTTTTGTCTCGTGACTACATGTTGTATTTTGAAAATTAACTCTCCTCTCATTTCAGGTCGCTTGCCCTTCCTCATGTGTCACCGGTCTGATTGTCTTCCCTGATTCCTGATTGTGTCCACCTGTTCCCCATTACCCTCATGTGTTTTATAGTCTGCGTCTCCCTTTGTCTTGTGCCAGAGTGTCTCGTTCATGCCGTGCACCCCACCTAGTTGTCATCGTCCACGTTTTGTCCTTGCCTTGCCTTGCCTTTTTCTCAATGTAAGCCTGTATTCTTTGCCTCATTGAGAGTGATTTTTTGTTTGTACATTTCATAGTTTAACATTGTGGTTCAGTTAATTTTTATAGCCCTTTTAGCCTCCATTGGAGTGATTTTTTTTTTTGTTCTAGTTTAAGTTTCATAGAGTCTAGCTGAGCCTCCGGTTTTAGGAGTGTGTGTTATTTTAAGTCTTTCAAGACCAGAGTTTAGTTTTTCCTCCCTTGGGAGCGCTTTGAGTTTATAGTTCATAGCCTTTTTCCTTTTTTCCTCCTAGCGGAGAGATTTTCAGTTGATTCATTTCCTCTTTGATTAGTGATTTCTTCCCTTCCTTTTCGGAGTGGTTATTTGTTTATTAATAGTCTTATCTTCCATTTTGTTTTTTAAAACGGAAAATTTTTCAAAGCCAAATTTTCATAGCCTGTTGGTTTGTCACTCTGTCTGAGAGGTTGGAGTAATTAAATAAAGTCTGCCAGAACTATTATTACTCTGCATCTGAGTCCTCTTGTCACTGTCCAGGTCTGACAGTGAGGTGTCAGCAAGCCTGCACTATAACATCAAATTATTTTATAATATTTAGAATCAACTGTCACCTGTGTCTAATTCATCTTTACGTATTAACATACATAGACATTTATTTGTCTTTAATTGATCTTTATTGACATATACACTGTCAACAAGAGAAACCTCGTCTATGTTCAGTTTGCTTGACATTTAGTGAAAATCAGGAATTTGCGGTTAATGAGAGGAGAAACATGCCGTCTTCGGTTCATTCATGGAACAAGGTCTATCTCAGGTCTGCTGGGAGTAATCAGATAGATGGTGGCAAGGAAGGAGGCAGCAAAGGGACAAAACAAGAATAGGAGGGAGGGAAGAGAGAAGGGACAGGAACACGGGAAGCAATAACACATGAAAAAATTCCTTACTCTAAAGCAAGGAATTATGGGAAATAGAGATGGAGGGAAGGAGAAGATAATAGATGAAACAGGCAAAAAAAAGAGCTTCTGTGAGAAAATATATGTAAATGTTCACTTATGCTCTACTTTCTGCCACATCATTACTATATTTTATATTCTTTCTTCTTTTTTTATGTTGAAATGTCTCAAAAACGTGTGTTACTGCGGATTAAAAGCAACTAAATGCCAGTCTTTTATAAAGCCAGCTGCACTGCATTTTAAAATAAAGCAGTATGAATCAAAAAGAAAAAAAGTAATGCAGCAAGCAAAAACATGCAAGGGGAGGAAAGAAGAAAGCAGCAGCAGGGAAGGAGAGAGAAGTAGAGAAAAGGATGGCATGTAGTAAGCGGGAGCGGTGAGGGAGGGCAGATTAGAGAGCATTTTACACTCTGAGCCCTTCATCCATCAACACAATCTGAAAAGCTTTGAAGAGAGAGGAGATATGCAAGCTTTTCATCCAGAAATGTTTGGATTGTACTACACAGCACGCTGTGTGTTTGTGTGTGTGTACATGAACATGTCTGTGTGCCTGCAGAATCAGCTCTGTCAGTCAAGCAAAGCAAGCTGTTCAAGATAACACACACTGGAATGCATTTCTGCCTATAAAAACGTTGACATGGTGCGGCGAGCCAAAGATGACAGTAAAGTCTGCAACAATATTTTGGGCCACCTCTGATAAGCAACAGTCTCTAACAAGCTAGCTCGGCACTGCTGTGCTGATTTGTTTCTCTTACTGCAAGTGTAACACATCCACAAGAGAGAAGAAGAAGAAGAAGAAGAGAAGAGATACTTTATTAATCCCTCAAGGGGAAATTCTTTTTTTCACTCATTTTTTTTTTTTTTTTACATGTATTTTAACCCCGAAACACAACCACACACACAAAGGGCTCATGGTGGAGTGATGGGCAGCCCCAAGAGGAGCGCCCTGCGAGCAATTGGGGGGTTTAGTGCCTTGCTCAAGGGCACCTCGGCAGTGCCCAGGAGGTGAGCTGGCACCCCTCCCGCTACCAGTCCACCTTCCATACTATGGTCCATGCTGGACTTGAACCGGCCACCCTCCGGTTCCCAAGCCAAGTCTCTACAGACTGAGCTACTGCCGCCCAAAACTCCTGTCAAAAAAAACCTAAACCAATACTCTGATTTAGCATTACAGTCCCACCGTATAACAGTGTCACAGCAGAACAGAGATATTGTTATTTCTTTTTCCATGAATTGTTCTTCCTTGTCAAAACATGGCACTGCCATTGTCCACAATACAACTGCTGCTAACAGTTCTGCCAGAGTATCAGAAATGTTACAGTAACAGCTAATATAGCCTTTTATATGTAAAATCAATAAGATGTAAGCACTGAACATCCTTCTCTGTCCTCTTAGCATTCAGATGTATGTTTACTTCTCATGAGTGCTAATCCCTGCACAAGGTTGAGCAATATATTGCATTAGATGGGATTTTACTATGCAATTTCTGTTGGCTATCATTTTCATATCTCTGGCCGTTTTTATCAGTATTAATTCGTCAGATCAGTCAAAACTAGACTTTCACATCTGGTTATCACATGTATAATATGTTCATCTATTTAATTTTCTTGAGAATTTATCATGATACTGTATATTACAATATTGTGATTTTTAAGTATATTGCATTTCAATGCTGTCCGATGGAAATCACATTTATACGTTTTATGATTTTGACCTTTTCTATTTATGAATGTGCATTTTCCCGTCGTCTACGGTCCACATTTCATTAACAATCCACGCACTCCAACGTTCACTGACTGTGTAAACAGAGGTTTTAATTTCTGGTGCTAAATGTGTCTCATTACAGACTTTAAGGTTTATATTGTGAGCTAATTTCTGAGACAAACGTTGATCATAAGCTGTACTATAGCAGTAGATTTTTATCCATGTCGCCCACTCCTAACCTGTTTGATGTCTAATATAGCTCATAAAAGGCTGGAGGACTTCCCCCTCTTTCTTTGGCCGTTACTTAAAATCAATAAGGGACTCCATGACTTCATGGATAAAACAGGTATTTTGTCTACCTAGAAGATTCTTAACATGCTTACACACAATGTTTCAGTTTGCAAGACCCCAAGCTCATCATTTTAGAGTGTCAAAGAAGCTGAAGTGGTGCAGTTTTCTACTTAACCTTGGTGACATGCTCTGATGCAGCTTCAGTGTAGTGATGTGTGAATATAGTGTGTGTCTCTTTATGAGTGCATATTAACACTCTATCTCATCCAGACAGATTTCACAGCCTCTTTTGGTGTCTGATATCAAATGCTGCTCCACTTTAAAGGATCTCTTTCTCTTTCTCTTTCTTTTTCTCTCGCTCTCACTCTCAATCTCACTCTCAATCTAGCTCTCTCACTCCCTATCAGGGTTGCCATGGAGGGAAGTTTTCTTTGCTGCCATGACAACGTGACTTCTATTTGGTCTCCCCTAACGATATAAGAATGGAGCACACAAGCACATGGCTGATGTAGATGTTTTTGGAAAGGTAACTCAGTGATTCACACACACAGAAAAAGTCTCCTGTCCTGCTTTTTTTCCAGGAAGGATCAGTGGAAGAAGTACTTAAAAAAGTAGCAATAAAACAAAAATACAGTAAAGATAATCCAAGGACAAGTCCTGCTTTTAATATCCTATTTAAGTAAAAGTGCTTGAGGTATGGACATCATGGGATTACAGAGAGAAGTGGAGGGGAGTGAAATTTGTATAATACTCCAATTCTGCTACACATTACAACTGTGTCCTCGTCTTTAGATACAGTCAGTGGTTTCCAACCGATGGGTCAGGCAAGCGGCAACCACTGTGGCTGTGAAGTGAAGCCAACGAGTCGATCTCCATAACCCCACATATTAAAATGTCCAACTTCCCAGCAGAAATAAACATCCACCCACGCTCCACGTCTTTGCCTATGTTTAAATCAGGCATAGGCAGCAGAGGCAGTACTGCCAAGATGGCAACAGCCAGAGCCACCACAATGGCTCTAGAGACCTGTGGGTGATCACGCATCACACTCAGAGATACAATGTCCATGTTTTATACTGTCCATATCTATGTCTATGTCAGGGCATACCTAAAGGGAAAAACTAAGAAAAAAACAAAAACAAGTTCTGCTACAGAAATCTGTTCACATTTTGACCTTTTTGAACTTTAAACAGTTATATGCTTTCTATGTGATGATATACTATGGTAAGCGTACTTCTGGTTATTGGCGTTACTGCCACAGTGTTTTCTGCTCTGCACACTTAAACGGATTTCCTTCTATTCATCATAACAGCGGTTTTCTATTTATTTATAATTTATCCTTAGACTTGTTCTGCCTGTGCACGAACAGGTCTCTTAACCTCCAGCAACTCAACTCACACTCAAATCCGATCCAGTTTGTTCACGTTACCAGTTTTTGCTGGCCACACAACCTAGCTTAGCACATAGCTATGGTTCCTCTCTCTTCCTCTCCTGCTGTCTCCTGCTCAGTGTGCCACATGTTCAGTTACTCCTCGTCCTCCTTTACTGATAATGGTACGTGTAATAAATGTAGTTTATTTGCTGCTTTGGAGGCGAGGCTTAGTGAATTGGAGGCACGGCACCGCACACATTGAGCAATCCTTAGCTGCTATAATTAGCAAGTCCCCAGTAGCCAGTGCGGTCCGACTTAAGGTAGCTTCAGCTAGCTGTCCAACATTTAATAGTGTTTCCGCAGAATCCTCTTCCATCTGACATTATGGAGCTCATATTACTGAACTATAAGCCTTTTGACAGAAACTCCTACAGCAGATGTTTATCTGATAGTGTTGTAGCCAGATTTAATGAAGTGATTATCCCAACCAAGCTGCTCAAGGATGTTTTACCTCTAGTTAGCTCTTCTTTATTGGATATGATTAATCCATCTTTATTAGGATATGTACCACAGTCCTTTAAAGTAGCTGTAATTAAACCTCTTCTTAAAAAGCCCACTCTAGATCCAGAGGTTTTAGCCAATTACAGACTGATATCAAACCTTCCCTTTCTCTCTAAGATACTTGAGAAAGCTGTAGCCAATCAGCTGTGTGACTTTCTCCATACAGTTTATTTGAGGATTTTCAGTCAGGGTTTAGATTGCATCAGACGTCATGGCACAGAGTCCGCACTAGTCAAAGTTACAAATTACCTCCTAATGGCATCAGACAAAGGACTCATCTCTGTACTTGTCCTGTTAGATCTTAGTGCCGCATTTGACACCATCCACCATCAAATTCTTTTACAGAGACTGGAACATCAAACAGGCATCAATGGAACCGCCCTAAGCTGGTTTAAGTCTTATTTTTTAGATCAATCTCAGTTTGTTCACATCAATGATGAATCCTCTATGCATACCAAAGTTTGTCACGGAGTCCCACAAGGTTCTGTGTTAGGACCACTTTTTTTTTTTTTTTTTTGACCTTTTCAAGCTTTATTTTTGATAGAGACAGCTGAAGAGTGACAGGAATGTGGGGAGAGAGAGATGGGGAATGACATGCAGCAAAGGGCCGCAGGTCGGATTCGAAGCCTGGGCCGCTGCTGAGCCTTCGTACATGGGGCAGATGCTCGACCAACTGAGCTAATCGACACCCCGTGCTAGGACCACTTCTATTCAGTTTTTATATGCTTCCTTTAGGGAACATGATTAGGAATCACTCCATTAATTTTCATTGTTATGCCGATGAGTTAACTAAACTCCAAGCATGCCTTAAGGATATAAAAAGTTGGATGACCTACAATTTTCTGATGTTAAATTCAAATAAACCTGATGTTCTTGTAATTAGACCCAAAAACCTCAGAAACTCTCTTTATAGAGACTTAGTTACTTTAGACGGGATCACCCTGGCCTCCAGCTCCACCGTAAAGAATCTTGGAGTTGTTTTTGATCAGGATTTGTCCTTTAATGTCCACATAAAACAAATTTCGAGGACTGCTTTCTTCCACTTACATCACCAAAATCAGACGCATTGTATCTCAAGCGGATGCAGAAAAACTAGTCCACGCATTTGTTACTTCTAGGCTGGACTATTGTAACTCTTTGTTATCAGGCTGCTCCAATAAGTCTCTTAGGACTTTGCAGATAATTCAGAATGCTGCTGCACGTGTTCTGACAGGAACCAAGATCAGAGATCACATCTCTCCCATTTTGGCTTCTTTGCATTGGCTACCTGTTAAATCTAGAATAGAATTTAAAATTCTTCTCCTTACATACAAAGCTCTTCATGGTCAGGCACCATCATATCTAAAAGAGCTCATAGTACCTTACTACCCCTCTAGAACACTGCGCTCTCAGAATGCCGGGTTCCTTGTGGTTCCTATAGTTTCCAAAAGTAGATTGAGAGCCAGAGCTTTCAGCTACCAAGCTCCTCTTCTGTGGAACAAACTACCATTTTGGGTTTGGGAGGCAGACACGGTCAACACTTTTAAGAGTAGACTTAAGACTTTGCTTTTTGATAGAGCTTATAGTTAGGGCTGGCTCAGGTCATCCCTTAGTTATGCTGCTATAGGACCCCCCCCCCCCCCCCCCCCCCCCCCCCCCCCCCCTCTGTCTGTCTCTTTCAGGGTTATGCCTAGTCAGGCATGGTATTGGTTGTAGATGCAGTCACATCTCCCTTTAGTGAAAACTCTCCTCAAACCTTCTCTCTCTCTCTCTCTCTCTCTCTCTCTCTCTCTCTCTCTCTCTCCATTACCATTACCACCACCATGTGTAAACATACATGTCTCATTAATGCAGGTTAATGCATGTTACTAAATAAACTTCTTCCCTGGAGTTTCTGTGCGCTCTCGTCCAGCAGGTTCTCATGGATCGTGGCTGCTGCTGTGGTCCTGCACGACGTCCACTACATATATTATTACTGTCATTATTGTTACCATATGTCCATTACAGTTTATAGTTACTTTATAGTTAGTTAATGACTTGCTGCTGCTGTGCATCTGTGCATCTGTGTCTCTCTATCTCTATCACAGGTTCCACTGCTACTGTAATCATTCTATCATTCCTTGTAATTCATTGTCATTTTATCATTCATTGTAATTGTACAATATGTTTCTGTTGATTTGTTGTGTACACGTGACATCTATTGCACGTTTGTCTGTCCTGGGAGAGGGATCCCTCCCCTGTGGCTCTACCTGAGGTTTCTTCCACCTTTTTTCCCTGTTAAAAGGGTTTTTGTCTAAGGACAGAGGGTGTCACTCCCTGTACAGATTGTAAAGCCCTCCGAGGCAAAATGTGTTTTGTGAATTTGGACTATACAAATAAAGTTTGATTTGATTTGATTTGATTTGATTCCTCCAGTATTGAATTCAATGCCATGTCTCAATGTAACAGAGGACTTGTCTGCTCCTTTTAGCCCCTCACAAATAGATCATCTTGTTGGTAGTACTGCGGGCTCATTACGAACAACTCTCGACTCTATTGCACCTCTAAAAAAGAAGATAATTAAACAACGGAGGTTAGCACCATGGTATAGCCAGCAGACTCACAAATTAGAGGCAAGAGGCACAAAAATCTGAACGTAAATGGCGTGCCACTAAACTGGAAGAATCTCGTTTAGTCTGGCAAAATAATCTTAAAACATACAGGAAGGCTCTCCGTAATGCCAGAGCAGCCTATTACTCTTCATTAACAGAGGAAAATAAGAACCCCAGGTTTCTCTTCAGCACTGTAGCCAGGCTAACAGACAGCCACAGCTCTATTGAACCATCTATTCCTTTAGGTCTGACTATACTATTAGAGATAAAATTCATCACCTCTTGCCCTCAAGAGGCACTGATCTGCCTTCTTACCAGGAAGTTTGGAACAATACTGACCCCATCCCAACCACAATGCTCAAGGATATTTTACCTCTAGTTAGCCCTTCTTTATTGGATATGATTAATCTGTCTTTATTATCAGGATATGTACCACAGTCCTTTAAAGCAGCTGTAATTAAACCTCTTCTTAAAAAGCCCACTCTAGATCCAGAGGTTCAAATGATATCATCCTTCCCTTTCTCTCTAAGATACTTGAGAAAGCTGTAGCCAATCAGTTGTGTGACTTTCTCCATAAGAATAGTTTGAGGATTTGACACCACTGACCATCAAATTCTTTTACAGAGACTTGAACATCTAATTGGTATTAATGGAACCGCCCTAAGCTGGTTTAAGTCTTGTTTTTCAGATCGATCTCAGTTTGTTCACGTCAATGATCAATCCACTATGCATACCAAAGTTTATCACGGAGTTCAACGTGGTTATGTGCTTGGACCACTTCTATTCAGGTTATATGCTTCCTTTAGGGAACATTATTAGAAATCACTCCATTAACTGTTGTTGTTATGCCGATGACACCCAAATATATTTATCGATCAAGCCTGATGAAACCAATCAGTTAACTAAACTTCAAGCGGGCCTTAAGGATATAAAAAGTTGGATGACCTACAATTTTCTGATGTTAAATTCAGACAAAACTGAAGTTCTTGTAATTGGACCCAAACACCTCAGAAACTCTCTTTCTAGAGATATAGTTACTCTAGAAAGAGAGTTTCTGATTCCATTGGATCACCCAGGCCTCAAGCTTCACCGTAAAGAATCTTGGAGTTGTTTTTGATCAGGATTTGTCCACATAAAACAAATTTAAAGGACTGCCTTTCACTGTTAGAAATGTTCCTGTAAAAAAACAGTAAACAACTGGCAGCTGGGTTGCCATTATGTTACAGTAAAATTAACATATTTTTACTGTTACTGAAAGTTACAGATTTGTACTGTAAATGAAAAATACAGTATGGACTGTAAAAAAACAGTAAACTACTGGCAGCTGGGTTGCCATTATGTTACCGTAAAATTAACATCTTTTTACTGTCGCTTACTTTACAGTTTTGTACTGTTCATGAAAAATACAGTATGAACTGGTTTTTAAAATTACTTTCACAGTATTTTACAATTAAATGACTATTTAGTTTGTATTATTTATACATTTTAATAAACTATTTTAAAAAACTAAATTAAGACATGAATAGTCATATGATTGCATACAATATTTTTTTTATTTTTTTCAATCCTGTGATTGCAGTGTAAGAGAAAAAGCTGCACAGCTTCTTATTGCACTTTACTTTTTATTTGAATGTAAAGTTGACATGCAAAAGCTTCACATGCAGAACAATTGCATGTTAAATAAATGAATGTTAAATTTAAAAAGTTTGGTAAATATAATGTCTGTGCAAAACAGTCAGAATAAAATAATAACAGTATAATGAACATCACTAAACAGTACATGTTACAAAACTGTAGTTACTATTAGTGTGAAAGTCCAAGACCATTGGCAGGAGAGTTACGACTCACTCAAAGACACCAGGTTTCTCAGTCCAGCCTAGGTAGCCGTGTGTGTGGTGTGTGTGTGTCTGAGAGAGAGAGAGAAAGAGAGAGAGGGAGAGAGAGATCAGCTCCAAAACAACTTACAATGCATAAAAAATTAACATATAACATGCATACACAATTAACATTCGTGCCCCTCATTCCCTCCTATCATAATGACATTCCAACCTGAAACATCCAAACAGTTTATGTGTAGCTTCAGAAACAGAACACAACACAGAAAGAATGGCAGAACAAATACAAAGTGTAAGAAAAAGAGGTGTCATGAGTAAAAGAATGACTGAGAAAATAATAAGTATTAGAGAGAGAGAGAGAGAGAGAAGAAAAGAGGAGCTCAGACAGGGAGAGAGATGAAGGAAAAGAGAGAGAGAATTCGAAAATTGAGACAATCAGGTGTTTTGACAAATAGATTAATTGGATTGAGTAATCTCACCATCTCAGATGAAGTCCCACTCAAAATCCATGAGTCTCCTTAGCAGAGTGGACACGTGGGTTCACTGTGGTACTCTTTTTGGTTGTAACTTTGCCCGTTTTCTTGGATACGACTTTACCTCATCCAGTCTTGGTGCCTCTCTCAGGGTTTATTCCAACGAAACACCTGAAAAATTATAGTGTTTTTGTAAAAATCAAGTTGTTGAACTGAATCTGATAAATAAAACAATAAAAGGCAGAAAATGTATAGAGTTAGGATTGAAAACATAAGAAAAATTCAGGTTCTACTTAAAGTATCTAACCTCTGGATGAACTCGAGAGTGCATGCTGCCTCTTCTTGGTACTCCAGATTAAAGGTGTAATACGTGGAAAATAGGGCAGCAAGCCCTGTCAGGAACGTGGGCTGAATCCCCTCACATATAATGTGTCCCTCAAGGCTGACCATCCACTGTCTTTGTGTTTTCTGGTCAAATGAGAAGTAAATGTAGATTTCACAGTAAATGCCTTATCACATTGCTTAAAAGGACATGCAACTGTCTGTTCTTCTTTGATGTGCTCTTTAAAGGTACAGTGTGTAGAATTTATTTGCATTTAGTGGTCCAATCACTGCATTGCAATCTCCTCACATCACCCTCACCTTCCTGATGTAAAGGAGAAACAACACTTTAAGGACCCTGTTTAGAGTCAGTATTTAGTTTGTCTGTTCTGGACTACTGTATAAATAAGGTGTGTCAAGATGGCGGCCTCCATGAAAGGGGACCCTCTCCCACTGTAGATATAAAAGGATCATTTTTAAGTAATAAACATAAAAAGATTCTTATTTTCAGGTGATTATACATGCCTCAAAACATAGTTATGAATATTATATTCCATGTTTGCCTTATTCTGAAAATAGAGGCCCCAGATCTTACACACTGGACCTTTAAGATGAGAATAGAACTCAGATAAGGAATCACATTTGGCAGTGCAGAAGTCAACATGGCATGTCAGGTCCACTGAAATACTCAATCTGGGCTCAATCACAGATTTCTTGTGTTGTCTGTATATATGTGCTTTTAGACCTGCACATTTTCGAAATGTCCTTTGGCAGTCAGGAAAACAACACTGCAGTACTAATTAGGTATAGTGTTGTGAATTTTCATATGTCTCAAACAGGCCACCGAGGTGCTAGACTGATGTCTACAGATCCGACAAGAAAACATCATTGCAAGCCGAACAGACTTGACTGTTGTGGTTCAATATACAATAAACTACAGTTGTAAAACTGTGAGGCAAGAAAGAAAAAATAGCTACTTTTGTCAGTTCACCTGATAGTTGCTTATTTCAGTGTTGATGTCTGAAAAATTAACTGATTAATTGTGTCATGTGATGAACATGCAAGTATGTTACTTACTATGATAAGTAGGGCAGCAGTAAAGTCATCTACTGCATCTGCAATATCAGAGAAATGTGTCAAAAATCAATCTAAATACAAATGAACAGTCTCTTGCACAACGCAAGGTGGGAAAACAGTCACGGTTATAGCAAAACAAATAGTACTTAATTTCTTCAGTACTTAATTTGTCATCCAATAAATATCTTGAAAATAATATTGCCTTTATTTGAATCTGCACTGTGACACACAATAATTAGCATGCACTGTAGTCAACTGTCGAAGTGACTTAGACGGTAAAATGTTTACACAAGACTATCATAAAGTTTCATGAATTCACTAGCAAAATGCAGGTGTCAACACACATTAACTTAGTAGAAATTAAAATGTGCTCCTTGAACGTTTGATTAATTAATTTAGCTAGCTGGTAAATCCTTCAATAGCATGATGTGCACATGCAGTAATTATCAATGCAAACAAAACAAATACAATCAAATAAAACAATGATATAAATATATAATACAAAACAATCAAATAAAATTGCTATACTCACCAAATAATTAGTAGGATGGGGATGGATCAAGAATGGCAGGTATCTAGCTTCACATGTGCAGCTCAGGCAATGCTCTTCCCAGAATGCCAAAAATACTGCATGATAGTGTTAGTTAAGATATATTTATGGTAAAGTGCTGTATTTTAGGAATACATTACAGTTCTGTTAAAAAAAACTGAATGGACTGTAATTTAACAGATTTTCTTTAATATTAACAGTAAAGCACTGCATTTTTAAAAAACGCCTTAATACTGTTGAAATCCTGCAATAAATTTACAGCAATTCGTTACAGTGTACGTAATATCGCAAAAATCATACACTTCCTGTCTCAAACAGATGCAGAAAAACTAGTCAACACATTTGTTACTTCTAGGCTGGACTATTGTAACTCTTTGTTATCAGGCTGCTCCAATAAGTCTCTTAGGACTTGTGAAAGTGTAAGCATTACACTATACTGACTAGGGCGGTCAGATTATTAAGCAAAGAGTAAACATTTCACTATACTGACTGGGGCGGTCAGAGTATTCAGCAAAGTGTAAGCATTACACTACTGGGGCGGTCTGAATATCTCTGAATATTTCTGTGGCGGTCTGAATCTGAATCCTTCTGAATTCTGAAATCATTCAGAATTCAACTCTGTGCGTTGTAAACAACAGAGGGCAAGTGAACAATAAGAGCTGCGAGTTTCGGTCGTCTACGGGTGATCAGAACACTCAGGTGTGAGCAATTTGCATCTCAATTGAAAAACCATTCACGGCAACGACAGAGGGCGGTCTACGCTAGTCGCAATCGGCCTAAACGCGAGAACAGCCGCATTTAATTGCCAATAAAACTATAAAAACAGGGGCAGTTGCTGAAGCGTCAGCCGTCCTCGGTGAAGATGGACGAGGTTAAGACAAGCAAGTTTACCTGTTCAAGACGGACGAGGTTAAGACAAGCAAGTTTACCTGTGCGAGACGGACGAGGTTAAGACAAGCAAGTTTACCTGTGCAAGTTCACCGAGCAAAGGGAACCAGTCCTACTCCCTGGCACAGTCTTAGAATATTACAGTATGTGCCACTCCATACCTGTTGTCGTCTCCAGTCCACACAGAAAACATTTTATCAAAAGGTGCAGAAATCTAACTAACCTCCGGCTTCTAAAACAGTCCTCACACACTGTTGCCTCCTTCTCCATGGGCTTATGGAACTGCCAATCTGCAGTAAACAAAACCGATTTTATTACGGCTTACACCAACCACCTTTCTCTTGAGCTCCTTGCTCTCACTGAGACCTGGATCAAACCAGAGAACACAGCAACCCCAGCTGCATTCTCCACTAATTACACCCTCTCCCACACCACCCGTCCCTCTGGTCGAGGAGGAGTGGAAATACACTCCGCCGTTGCATTCCACCAATTATGACACTTTCGAATACCATGCCATTGCAGTAACGGCTCCTGTCAAGGCCTACGTTGTTGTCATTTACCGTCCACCAGGCCAACTGGGTGGCTTTACAGACGAGCTAGATACCCTGCTGTCATCCATACCTGATCATGACTGTCCGTTGCTTGTCCTGGGCGACATGAACATCCACTTAGGCAGTCCAGACTCTGTTAACTTTATGTCATTAATACATTCCTTTGACCTCCAGCTGGTCCACAGTCCTCCTACTCACAAAGCTGGCAAAAACCTTGACCTGATTCTCACCCGAAACTGTGCCACAGATGCACTGGTGGTAACGCCTCTCCACCTATCAGATCACTTCTTTATCCAGTTTAATGTCACTCTGTCAGAGCAACCCTCTGCTCCTCCATCAATGGTTATGTTCCGCCACAACCTCCGTAACTTATCTCCAACCCACTTCTCCTCTATTGTCGCCTCTGCTCTACCACCACTCAGCACATTCTCCTCTCTGAAGGTTAATGATGCCACCGATTCACTCTGCTTTGCTCTGAATTCATGTCTGAACAGACTATGTCCTTTATCTACGAGGCCTGCTCGATCCAACCAATCCCACCCATGGTTGAATGGTACCCTCCGATCACAGCGCACCAAACTCAGAGCTGCTGAAAGAAAATGGCTTAAATCCAAGCTAGCCAATGACCTCAAAAGCTACCAGTCACTCTTATCCTCCTTCTCAACCAGCGTCACTGCTGCAAAGACTGCTTTTTACAAAGATAAAGTCAACAGTGTCACTGACACCCGGAAACTTTTCTCCACCTTCAAATCACTACTCAACCCTCCGCCTCCTCCTCCTCCTACCAGCCTTACCGCCAATACATTTGTATCATTCTTTACAGGCAAAGTGGCAGCAATCAGCAGCCAATTCTCTGACCAGCTCTCTCTTCATCCGCAACCTAGCACAGTTGCTAGCACTTCATTTTCTGGCTTTACACCCCTCTCTGAGAGTGAGGTATCCAAACTGCTGACATGTAGCCGTCCTACTACATGCTCATTGGACCTTATACCAACAAACCTACTTCAATCAATTAGCCCAACCATCACTCCAGCTATCACACATGCGATAAATGAGTCACTGGCCTCCGGCACTTTTCCCACCGCATTCAAAGTGGCTCGGGTAACACCTCTACTCAAGAAACCCTCTCTCAACCCTGCCCAGGTCGAGAACTATCGTCCTGTCTCGCTTCTTCCATTCTTATCCAAAACTATTGAACGGGCGGTCGCTAAACAACTCTCAGAATTCCTCCTACAGAACAATCTTCTTGATCCAAATCAATCTGGTTTCAAGAGTGGTCACTCGACTGAAACTGCTCTGCTATCTGTGACAGAAGCCTTAAAAGAAGCAAGAGCAGCAGCAAAGTCCTCTGTCCTCATTCTACTCGACTTATCAGCTGCCTTTGACACAGTTAACCATCGCTTCCTACTCTCTACTCTCTCAAACATGGGCATCTCTGGCTTGGCTCTTTCCTGGTTTGAATCCTACCTGACAGGGCGCTCATTCAGTGTATCCTGGCTTGGACAGCTGTCCACTTCGCATCACCTCACCACAGGGGTCCCCCAGGGCTCAGTGCTGGGGCCTCTGCTATTTGCTGTCTACACCACCTCCCTGGGTCCGATTATCCGCTCACATGGCTTTTCCTATCACTGCTATGCAGATGACACTCAGCTCTATCTGTCATTTCCTCCTGATGACCCCTCGATCTCTGCACGGGTCTCTGATTGCCTCTCAGACATTGCCACATGGATGAAGGCATATCACCTCCAGCTGAACCTCTCTAAAACTGAACTGCTGGTCCTCCCAGCCAAACCTACAATACACCATGACATCAACATCAAAATTGATTCCCTATGTCTCGCCCCCACCAGGGTGGTGAGAAACTTAGGGGTTATGATTGATGACCAACTAACCTTTTCCAATCATGTCGCCTCAGTTGCCCGGTCATGCTGCTTTGCACTTTACAACATCAGAAAAATCAGACCTTACTTAACTCAACATGCTACTCAACTCCTGACACAAGCTGTCGTTATCTCAAGACTAGATTACTGTAATGCCCTCCTGATGGGCCTGCCAGCCTGCACAGTGAAACCTCTTCAGATGATCCAGAACGCGGCGGCGCGCCTGGTCTACAACCAACCGAAAAGGTCACATGTCACTCCGCTGCTCATCGAGCTCCACTGGCTACCTGTTGCAGCCTGCATTAAATTCAAATCTCTAATGCTCGCCTACAAAGTTGTCTCCGGTACTGCACCTACCTACTTGAACGCCCTTATACAGGCATATGCTACTTCACGATCCTTGCCCTCCTCCAATGAACGACGCCTGGCTCTGCCACCCGTTCGTTCAAGGCAATCCAAACTCTTCTCGTTTGTTGTTCCCCGCTGGTGGAACACACTACCAGTTCCTACCAGAGCAGGGGCGTCCCTCTCTATCTTTAAAAAACTCCTGAAGACCTCCAGATCTTCAGAGAGTACCCTCTCTCCTAGCACTACATGACAAATCTACACCTTAAAGAATTGTCACTAGCACTTATTACTGCACTAACGCTTCTTATCGCACTATACCTTGATTGTTCCCTTTTCTGTAAGTCGCTTTGGATAAAAGCGTCTGCTAAAATGAATTTAATGACTTTGCAGCTGATTCACAATGCTGCTGCACGTGTTCT
Organism: Sciaenops ocellatus; assembly: GCA_033000465.1. NCBI lineage: Eukaryota > Metazoa > Chordata > Actinopteri > Sciaenidae > Sciaenops > Sciaenops ocellatus. The sequence continues at coordinate 1,186,727 of CP136870.1, forward strand.
GAAAGGAACCAAGATCAGAGATCATTTGCTAATTTAACCCTTTGATGCCCCTTTGCACATTTTTGTGTATTTGGCTTTTACTTTCTAGCATGTTTTATCATTTTTTCATGCATATTGTTGATCTATGCAAGGTTGTGCATTTTTGAGTGTTCTTTTATTTTTAGCCTATTGTAAACAACTGAAATAGACCTGTTACTTCTTTGCACATAAATGTGCACATTGAAACCAATTCAAAATACTATTTTTGATCCTTCTCAAATACAAAGTATAAAACTTCTTTCACATACACCAAGATGCAATAATCAAACCATAAATAATCCAGTTTGCATGAAGTATATTGAAAATAAATCATTTTTTGTGTTTTTAGACCATAAAATGGAGGTGCATCATGACAAAAACTTGGCAATTTAAGGGTTAAATCATTAATATTTGATATGTATGATTAGGACTGATGCTAAAATAAAAAAAATAAAAAAAATTATAAGATTTTTATAGCTTGTGTCACACCGGTAATGTCAAGTTGGGTTTTTGTCCTGTCTCCATATTTGTTTGTGACTTCCTGTTTTATTTTGGAATTAACTCCCCTCTCGTTTCAGGTTCCTGCCCTTCCTCATGTGTCACCAGTCTGATTGTCTTCCCTGATTCCTGATTGTGTCCACCTGTTCCCCCATTACCCTCCATGTGTGCATATAGTCTGCGTCTCCCTTTGTCCTGTGCCAGTGTGTCTAGTTTGTCGTCTAGAGCACCAGCATATTCTTCGTAGTCGTAGTCATAGTCATAGTCATCGTCTAATTATTTTGTGGTTATCCCTAGTTCCTCGCAAGAGTGATTTTTTGTTGTTGGCCTTTTGCCTGTACAGTTATTAGCCCCTTAGTTTAGTTAGAGCCTTTTTGACCTTCCCTCGTTGAGGCGCTTTTTGTTCCCCCGGAGGATCTTTGTTTTCTTTGTTAAGAATAAAGCCTTGTCAAGCTCCATCCTTACTCTGCATCCGAGTCCTCTCCTCGAGTTACCGGCCTGACAGCTTGATGTTTTTATGTTATGTTTTCCACGTCTCACATCTCCGAAAACGTCAGAGCAAAATTCAAAAAGGTTATATTTAGATGAACTGACCACGTATTGAAGAATATTAAAACTTAATAAGGTGACATATGTGGTGATTTGGGACACTTTTGTTTTCTTGGTCTGTGGAGGCGTGCCTTTTTTTTGTGTTTCAGGCTGGGCGTGGTCTGCTGGCACTGGAGTCCCGGTTCCCTCACCTGCTTCTCATTACTCATCTACACCAGTATAAAGCCTCCAGCCTCTCCACCACTCCTTGCCAGATTGTCTGCACTTTCATGCGGTATTCAGCTTGTCTTCAGTGACTACTATCGTTCAGTGCTAGTGTTTTTTCGTTGTTAATCACTCCGGATCAAGAAAGCTAACAATCACCTGTGCTCTTTTTTCTCCAGAGTCTCCAGCCTCCAGCTCCAGTGCCTCAACAACCACACGCCCAGCCTCAAACCCACCTTGCTCCCCACCGGACTCATAACCTCAACCTCCACCAGAGTTATCAGCAGCTCCACCTCAGCCACGCTCACTCTCCCCAACCCCAAACCCTTTTTTGTTCATTAAATCCTTTTTTCCCTCTCTACCCAGTCTGAGCGTTCTGCTTTTTGGGTCCTGACTAACCCAAATCACCACAACATATTAACAGCCTTGGCCTTACAGTGGAAATTAAAACAGTTTTAGCCCTGTAGGATATTCGTGCATGTGTGCAAGTGGAAGTTAGTCACTGACAGCAGTTTTTTCACTGCCAATCATGTGGTGTAGCCGAATCGTTTTAGATGCTAGATTTGAGTCAAAAGTCTGAAACTGAAAAAGGAAGATCTGAAACTGAAAAAGAAAGATCTGAAACTGAAAAAGACAGATCTGAAACTGAAAAAAGATTTGAAACTGGAAAAAGAAAGATCTGAAACTGAAAAAGACAGATCTGAAACTGATTTTTTTTTTTATACTGTAAAAAATAAGATCTGAATCTGAAAAGCTAAAACATGCAACTGAAAGAAACATATGAAAGTGAAAAATGAAAATAAATAATTTATTCAAAAGAATTACCAGAGTTGATCATAATTGTATTTAACCTGAAAAAAAATGTGTACACTTATTTTTATTTTGAATACGTTGGTGTATTTTTCAAAATTCAAGATCAAAACTTGAAATTTCAGTTTCAGATTTTATGTTTTTTCAAGTACAAAACTTTTGACTCTAGTGTAGCTCCATACCATCAGAGGGTTAAAATCCTACTGCTTACCTACAAAGCTCTTCACGCTCAGGCACCATCATATCTTAAAGAGCTCATAGTACCTTACTACCCCATTAGAACACTGCACTCCCAACATGCTGGGTTCCTTGTGGTTCCTATAGTCTCCAAAAGTAGATTAGGAGCCAGAGCTTTCAACTATCAAGCTTCTCTTCTGTGGAACAAGCTCTGTTTTAGAGCTTACAGTTAGGGCTGGCTCAGGCCATCCTTTAGTTATGCTGCTATAGGACTAGACTGCCAAGGGATTCAAATGACTTCAAATGATGCACTGAGCTCTTCTCTCTCTCTCATTAATGCATGTTAATGCATGTTACTAACTAAACTTCTTCCCCGGAGTTTCTGTGCTCTCTCGTCCAGCAGGTTCTCATGGATCGTGGATGCTGCTGTGGTCCTGCACGACATCCACTACATATATTATTACTGTCATCATTGCTACCATACCTCTAATTAAAGAGTACGGTCTAGACCTGCTCTGTATGAAAAGTGTCATGAGATAACTTTTGTTATGATATGGCGCTATATAAATGAAACTGAATTGAATTATTATTATTATCATTACTGCTACCATATCTCCATTACATTACATCTCTCCCTCTGCCCCTCTCTCTCTTTAAATCAACCAGTCATGGTGGATGACCAATGAGCGCGGTTCTGCTCAAGATTTCTGCCTGTTAAAAAGTTTAAAGTTTTTCCGCGCCACCATCGCCAAGTGCTTGCTCATGGTGAAATTATTGGGTCTCTATAGATAATATTGTAAAGCATACGGTCTAGACCTGTGTCCTGTGATAACTTTTGTTATGATCTGACACTATAAACACTATAAATAAAACTGAACTGAATTGAAATTATATAAAAATGGTAGTACAAATACCTCTGCTTGCATGTGTGTATGCGAGAGACAAAGAGAAGAAACAAACAGACCATGCTAGTATCTCTACCTATTTATATAGCAAACTGTCTGATTCAATTGTAGGTGTATTTCTACTGTAAACCAAATTGGCAGTTTGACCTGGTCACACTGATTTAATTTTGGTAAGCTGATGGGGAAATGTCTGTCAAATAAATATCCTGCTTCTAATTAGAGCCAAATGAAACCTCAAACCACACACAGGAAATGTTCAACTCAGACAATGTCGATGATAGATCAAATATATGATCTAACATTTTCTGTACCAATACTGAATTATCAGGGTATCAGCCAATAGTGAGTACCAATCTGATACCAGTGCTGTATGAATGAAACAGAAACACAGAATTTTTATGATGATAGACATCATCACCAATTCCCCTCAATAAGGTCAGGATTAGTGCAGGTACTTGTCCAGCATACTAGATCAGTACATCAAGTTTATCATAAATTCTTACCTTAAGTCTCTCAGACACCCCGTCAGTAAAGCTGATGGTGAACTCCTCCACCTTGGGAACCTTCAGCCTCTTTTTCTCTGTCTGGTACTCTGTGCGAGTTTTCACTACCACCTGGAGGAGAGTGAAACCGTTAAAGTGGTCAAATTCTTAGGGATGTTAAAGGCAGTGAATGGTGGATGGATGTTACTTTACTAGGAAATAGTCATATACTTTTAAAAGTCACACCTCACATTAGACCATGTTAAGGTGTATGTAGACATAGAAAGCAAATAAATGTTAAAACACAGAACTTGTTCTTCTTTGCTTAACAAAATTGGTATCAAAATACATAAGTATATATTGTTTATAGTAATGGATAAATGAAATATGATGTCCAGAATAATGTGTGATGTCTAGATGGAAGTCCACTCATTGAATTCACAGGTCTCAATTCAAAGAGTTGACAGATTTAAAAGGCAACGTTAAGGAGATTGCTGCAGTCTTCTGAGATAATTGACAGAGCAGTGTCTAGGAATAAGGAATAAAAGTGGGTTTACTGCTCACTCTAAAAACCTGTTATGTATAGCCAAAAAGATCTTGAGCCATATGGGCACAAATAAAAAGGTATGACATGACCATGATGAAATTATAATATGATTAATATAACACTAGAAATGCCATAAAAAAGTTACTAAGTGTGCTAATGGATACTAAATCTTATAACACATATAATAGCACCATAGTTGATATACAGTATCATTGCAATATATATGAATAGCACTGAATTCATGGACTCATTTTATTTTGGCACAGTGTCAAACAAAGATCAATTTCAACAGGTAACCAAACTAGAAATCATCCTGCAGGAAACACTGGTGCCGGGCATCTGTTAGGGCTCTACTGTACGTTAATGAGGTCTGGTGCCCGGAATCCAAGACCCCCAAACCAAAGGCAAAACACTGTTCTTTGTGCTGGCAGCTAGATAAGAAAAAAAAAAGAGCCAGGGCTGTACAGCTCTGTCCCAGTACTGTCAGTCTAACACTCCTCAAGCAAACAGGTTTAGAGGGCTGAGAGAGACACAGGGAAAAGAGAGGTTCTATTTCAGCCTCCTCAAAATTTGCAAAAATTCCAGGCTTAGTCGGAAAAATAGTGGTGGTTGTGGTTTATTGTCCAACCTCCGAAGGTGCAAACAGTGCCAATATTTACAAAACCAAAAAATAAATAAATCAGTGAAAAAAATTAAATAAATGAAACAAATATTCTTCTTTTTAAAAAACAAAAACAAAAAGACACAAAAAATAAAGTTCTTCAATAACTCAAATTCATAAAAAAAACCTGATCCACTCTCTGACAAGCTCAATAGCTGACAGGCCCAGACAGCCTCTTTTATAGATGTAGCCCCTCCCACTAGGCCTAATATTTCTCTAGGAAAAGACAAAAACACCATTTCCTTAAGAGTCATAAGTCACATAACCAATAAAAGCAAAAAAACAAAAAAAAGTACACTTTAAACCGCCAAAATTATTAGAACACTTGGCATATTTAAGAGGTTTCAGTTGTTTTGTTGAATTGGTCATTAAAATACCCATAAAATGAATGGAAAATCTACAATGTCATCATTATGTTCTGTAAACCATAGAATAGAGCCATCATAAGGAGATCGGGTCATTTTCCTGCAGTCCAAGCACTGTAAAGTACACTTTAGACTACCATGTGTTATGGAATTTTCTATCCTTAGGTTACACGAGGTCACGTGTGGGCCTTGAGGTCCTCAGCAGTATTAATTGTTTGGCTTTGACTGGGAACAGGAGGTGCCAGTCTATCTCAACACTGTGGTGGCCAGGGTCAAAGAGACCTATTGCTGCCTTCTTAGACATAATAGATAGCTGGCCGTTGACATTCCAATCTGCGTAAACAGACATCTGTGTCTCCAGACTAGAATATGCTGACAATAACACCTCCATGGGTAAAGACATTCTCTTTGACTAATTCTGGCCGTATAGTATTTGTGGTGTTATCTTGGGGTTTAAAGTCTAACCACCAGCATGTGTTTGGCAGAATGTGAGACCGACTCAGACACTTCTGATGTACTTTGAGAGTGTCTCTAATTCTCCTTGGCCAAGTGTCAATAAATATTACAGCATAAGACATCAGAGGCTCCTGAACACTTTCTTCCCTCCTGACCTCACCATTGATCTTTGACTTCAGCAATTTCTCCACAATACCATGATGCCACCAATTCACACCAGAATCAAAAGGGGAGAGATTCTTTCAGACAGACAAGTGAAGCATCTCAAAATTCTCAGTCTTAAGGACTGAAGAAAGACCTCACGAGAACTGTGTGACAAGATCAACGCCACAATGAGTAATGGTGCAACAAGTGAAGAGTGTTTGTTGGATGAAGGGAGGGGTAGAGATATAAAAATGAGTGTCTCTTTTCAACAGTTAAACACAGAGGGGGTAGTATTATGGTGTGGGGCCATTTCAGCCTCAGGAACAGGTGACTTAGTGAAAACTGATGGCATCATGGATGAGAAAGTATACCACAATATTCTAGTAAGACACAGAATAGCATCTGGGAGTTATCTTATTAGGCCTGGATTCATTTTCCAAGAGGACAATGACCATAAACATTCGTCTAACTATTGTCTGAACTACCTGTGACAGAAGGAATCTGCTGAAACATTGAAAATGATGGACTGGCCCCCTCAAAGTTCAGACCTCAACCCCATAGAGCAAATTTGGGGCGAGTTGGAAATTAAACTGGATAGATGTATTGTACATTCAAAGGAAAGTCTTTGGCTTGAGTTGCAGAAGGCATGGGATAACATTAGTGTTGAAGTTCTCAGGAAATATATTGACACAATGCCAGAGAGATGTGCTGCTTTAACTGCTGCAAAAGGTGGACATACTAAATATTAAAGTTCAAAGTGGATAAAATCAGTAGGACTCACTTCATCTGATATTTGTTGTGCTCACAGTAACATCTGCATGTTTTATGAAGATTATGAAATGAAATCATGTTTTGGGGGGAAAAAAGGTCAATATTTTCAGATCTGCCAGGTGTTCTAATCATTTTGGCCACCACTGTATATATACACATATCCATCCATCTATCCATCCATCCATCCATCCATCCACTCACTCTGTCTCTTCATCTTTCTGCCTCTGATTACAGTATTTTCTTAGATTTCATATTTCCTGTGGAAAAGTTGTCAAAACATCGTTCCCAGTATGTTATTCCTCAAACCTGTTATCAGTATGATTGCTTTTCATCCTCAAAGACTTAGCTGCATAAGAGTTGGTCTTTGGTGAAGTTTCAGTGTTGAAGGCAGCTGCTGACATTTTTCTGACATGTTTGATTCTAGCCTTTTCCTTATGAATGTAACAGTGAATGAAATCCACATTAAAAAAGCAGAGTTTCATCTTTGTGGCAGCTTAGTTGATACAACATGAGTTCTAACAGGATGAAGATCAAAGAATGGTTAATGTTAAATTAACTCCTTTTGTGTTTGGTTTGGATGATTTGAATTAGACCCCTGCAGACACAAAATGTGATTCTTAAATAAGAAATGCAGCAAAATCTCCCAACAGAGTAAATAGCTAAAACCAGAGAACGTCTGAATACTCAAATAATGACTGAAGCAATGATCATAATTGTGGCTGGATAATGATATTGATTATTATCATTAATATTGTTAATGATATTGTTGACTAATTGATTCATCGACTAATCATTTATAATAAAGTAGATATTCAAAAAAAACATTGTAAATTTGTAGGAAACTGACATATATACTAACTACAGTGGTAATATTAATATCTTGTGTTTAAAGTCATATATTTTATACTTTTACAGCCACTCTGGGCCCCTGTATACTGTACTCTGCAGTACTGTAGTACTGTTACAGTGTTAATGTGTGCTAATATATGCTATTGAGTCATTATTAATACATTTATTTGCCTTCAGAAGTCACATCTACTCTCACAGCCTCTGAGCAAACAGAAAGAAAAGATCTGACTGTGTTTTTTTTTTTTTTTTTTTACCAGCAATCCAATCAAGATATTGGTCTGCCCAGATGGAATCAAATCTAATACAGTCCTAATGCCTCAGCCTCTGTTGGCAGGTAGACAGTGGTATTGTTATGTGTGGCTTTGTGTGTGCGTCATTATATGTATGAATTTACTGTGACTGCACCCCGGCCCTGCAAATATCCCTGGGTAACCCTGTAGTCGGGAGGTCACACAGTCATCAATCAGGATCAGAGAGAAAACAGCTGGGATCAGATTTGTAAAGCTACTCAGGACCGCACCGCTGATCTGGGGTACTAGTCAGGTCACATGACCTAAGAAACCTTGCTTTAGCTTTAGAGGGCAGAGAGAGGAAAACTGGTCTCAGATCAGATGCTGAAAGTCAGATAAAAGCTGATTAACGGTGACTCGGGCGGAGGTTTGGCAAAAACAACAACCTTAAATTCAGTGAGATTATAGAGATTATAGAGATAGAGAAAGATATTGGTGTACCATTTTTTTTTTAGGTTTAGGGACTCATACAAAGCATGGCTTTCCGTATATGTATCTATATCTATAGCTTAAAAAAAAAAAAAATGTTTGTGACAGTGTCAACAATAATCACCTGAATCTCTCAAATGCACTCATGTTGTCATTTACGCCTACAGCAGAACCTGTACACTGCCTGCTCAGCACCTAACAGTAGACACTAGCTGGTGAATATAGTGGAGCACTTAGCAGCTAAAAGGGACTGAATATCGAGTGGATATTAGGTCACTGCAGATATATCAAGTGCATGTGTAAGATGCCAAAGATATGTTTTGATATTTGTTTTGTTTGCTAACCATATGATAAAAGATAAAAGTTGTTCAGGTTTAAGTATTATAACTTTAATGCAGAATTATGAAGCAACACTACAAATTGGTAGTGTGAAGTGTAGGATACATTAAAAAAAATTTCATTAAACAAACCCTCATCAACACTGCCCACGCCCGGACATCTAATTACAGATTTCATTATTATTTTTCTTTGCCTCTGTTGTGTTCATGCATCACTTGCCAGGGAGACAAATTCTCACACTTAGAGCTGGAGTCACATTCAGAGATTTAGCAGGAAACTGACCTTTAAAACTCCCACACAGTAAAAACAAATTCACCCATCTGCATTTGCGTAATGATTTATTAAAAAAGACATTTTGGCTGAATGCCTGTAAGTGTGGACAACTTAAAGTGGCTTTTGCGGCAGCTGAACTAAGAATTTCTCAGTGCCATGATCAAGTGAGCAGCATACAAAAACTGCACCAGCTGTCAGTGACTGTATCCAAAAGCAACAGCCACAACATCTCCCGAGGCATGAAAAAATTCACTGTTAACAGAAAGCCTTCTCTTTCCTTTCAAATTTCAACGGCAATAACTTACTGGTAAATCGCAGGAGTTCAGCGCTCCAGCCAGGTCTATTCTCTCTACCTAAAACACACTTGAGCAATCACATAGCTATATATATACATATAGCATGTGACATGTGTCACATAGTGTGTGTGTATGTGTGTGTGTGTTACATTCATAAGACAATGGCAGCTTTGACCACAGTATGTAGCAGCGCTCTCAAGTCTAGTGGGACTGATTGATTTAATCAGTGTAACATGACTGACAGCTCCATGAATGGCATGTTCAGAACTGGTGACTGCTGACAGAAACAAGTTGTCTCTCACACAATGTTCACATGCCTATATCATGAATAAAAGTGAATGACTTCAGACAGAAATGTATAAAAAGCTTAGCTTCCTGTATTTAAAGGCCCTACAAAATGTCATTAGGTCCATCTGCTGCTGTATTTTTTTTTCTTTTCTTTTTTTTAAATTAATCATTAGTTCATCTGTAAATACTTTGATTAATTGTTACCTGTGGGCATCATTAAACAGCTTGTTTTTTCCAAATGTTGAACAAAACCAGCTGTTGAAAGATGCCCACTCTGGCATTTTCTTTTTTCCAAAACTGGGCTAGAGGAGGCTAATAAGACTAATACATTTATTCACTTATTTCTGGTATCAGTGAAAACATTGATATCACTCATGTCTGTACAATATGCTGGAGTCATGAGTGGTTAGCTTAGCATAAAGGCTGGAAACAAGGAAACAATTATCCACCTAGCAGCACCTGTAAAGCTCACTAATAAACATGATACAGTATATCTGTTTGTTTAATCTACAGAAACATATTTTGGTATGAGCTGTTGAAGATATGACAATATAATTAGTGAGCTTTATGGCCCGAGACATATAGAGACATGCTAGCTGCTTCTACCTGGTTCTAGTTTTGTGCTAAGCTAGCTGTTTGTAGCCTTCTATTTATTTGACAGACTTTACAGTGAGTGGCTATCAATCTTCACCAAAGTGTCAAACTATTCCTTCAAATGTACAAAAGCCTCACACGTGAGGAGCAGGAATCAGAGTAACTGACTAAGAGATGTAACATTTTAAAGAGAGAGACAGTCTCCATTTAATGTCACAGTTATCAAACATAAATTAATCACTGTACACTTTTTCCCACATGTACTGTACACGAAGGGTTTTTCCAATGAAACTACAGCTAATGCCAGCTAGACTAGCTATTAAACTGTAGTCTTGTTTCAAACTGAACTGGTTGTCTAATTAGGCTCAGACTACAGGTTTGAATAATGTTCCATGTAACTCTTCTCATACCTAATAAGACAAGAGCTAACTAACTGGTGTTGATTTTATGTGACATGTTGTCATTCATCTTGGAGTTCAAAGTATGGATCAGCAGCTCATGGTAGAAATATAGATTAATAGAACCACAATATAAAATCACCATCCTGTGATGTGACACACAATGCATAATAAAGTTTTCATATATGCAAGGAGCACCAGTGAGCTTGTCTATTGTCTAATTCCATTCATTTTCATTGTGTGCAATCAGTGCAGCTCTGTCCCAACGCCATAGAAATACCAATCAATTCTCCATGTTACACTGCCACCATGGTAACTGGATTAATGAGTGGTGGTGCAGTTACTATGAGATGTCGAGATGATAAATGACAGTCAGTCTGGCACCAAATCTGTATCCTAATCTCAACTGGAAAACAAAGGACATGGCTGGAAGACAACTGAGATGAATGAACATGTGAATGAATGGAAGTGTGTGTGTGTGTGTGGGTGTGTGTGTGTGCGCGCGGGTGTGTGGTGTATGCACTGGGAGGTTTATTCAGCATAAGAGTCTATGAGGACAACGTTGAGTTAATAGCATCAGAGGAATATTTGGAGAAACAAACAGATGCACATAGAAGCAGGAAAAGTCTTGTCTGACAGTCCCTCACCTTGTCAGGTGCCTGGCTCTGGAGGCTGCCAACATCCAGTGGAGTGATGAGGGGCACATTCTGAAAGCCGTCCTCCACACTCACAGGTTTGGCCCCTTTGTCTTGAAGATTACTCCCTAGTTTCACCATCTTTCACCGCTCTTATATATTCCTTTATTTCCCTGTTGAGAAAGGATGTTTTTACATCTCAGTGTTTTAGGTCAATGAAACCTGGCAGACTCACACTACTTGATAGAGAGGGCTGTAGTGTGACAGGATTAGGTATTGATGAGGTTTTAACTAGATTACAGCCTTAAAATACATCATAAATAACAAGAAACGTTGGAAAATGACAATTAGATTTGGAGCATGCGATTCATTTCTGAACGACAGAAAAGACATTTTGTTTGCAATGTAAACCTATCTCGGACTATATTAACAGGAGACTAAAGAAGAAAAAACATGAGCCTAAGGCACGATCTCCACCTTTCTCTATCACAAAAGAAAAAGCAGTAACTCACAGCTGATCGTCCTTGTCTGTCAGTTCCCTCTGTGCTGCGGCAGTGTTTGTGTCTGGACGGTGGCGGAAGGAAACGCGGATGAAGAGCAGGTGAAGCTGGAGGCTGCGCTGCGGTGTCGCTGCTGCTGATGCTGCGGGAAAGCAATGCTGCACCGCCGGAGACGAAGTGAATGTCTGGCGGCAGATTTTCTACCAGCAGGCAGCCCAACCCCCCTAATCCAAACAGCCTCTGCCTTACAGCGCTGCTCCACACAGACTGAAGCGGCCACTAGAGGGATAGGTGTGTGTGTGTGTGTGTGTGTTCCTTTCGGGAGTCTCGTTTGTTTGGCCAAAGTAAAAGCCGAATTAATGATGTCTTTCATTGCTGCTCGTAAATTCTAAACCCGAGCGGGTGGGAAGCATATCTAACGCATTTATAACTGAATAAAACTTTAAATGATTTAGATACATTTAAATATTGTGACACAGTACACGCCCTGTTAGTTCATATTTTTGGGTTTGAAAATGTAATCAGAGTAGTTTGATGTTGTGTGTGACATGCACAGATAATCATGAACCTAATCATTTTGGTTCATGATTATGTGCATGTCACATCGCAACAGAGGAGAAAGAATCCTGTGATAATATTTCAGATATACAATATTTTTCACAGTACTTGAAGGCAACATTAATCGTGCCATTCAAATTGGTTTATTTTGGTCCTACAGCTCCATCTGGTGGTTCAACGACTGTTGTAGTCAGTCATATACAGTCATGAAACCACTGTACACCGATTAGCCATAACATTATGACCACCTGTATAATATTGTGTTGTGTATTTGCCACCAAAAACAGCCCTGACCTGTTGAAGCACGGACTCCACTAGACCTGTGAAGGCGTGCTGTGTTAATCTGGCATGTATAAATCCTGTAAGAGGTGAGGTGGGGCCTCCATGGATCGGACTTGTTTGTCCAGCACATCCCACAGATGATCAATTGGAATGAGATCTGAGGAGTTTAGAGGCCACGTCAACACATACATAAATAAAAATCCAAGAGTAACATTAAAATATATATTAAAAATAAGATAACAGAAGCATGAATAATTTCATCAGGTAGCTTTTGTCACCACGACAATTCAGCATGTTCTGTGAAACAAAGTGTTGCTGTACAATGTCAAGATGAACTGAATCCCTTAATCAGATTTTTAACATACACACTGAAATTCAGTCAACTCTACTCTCTCCTCTCTCTCTGTCCCATGACAGTATTTTGAAAAATTGAGTTCTTCAGGATCTGACTCTTCACACCTCACTTTCTCTTTCGTTGTCATGTAATCTAGCTGAAGGATATGATCATAACACGCATGATTCTTTATTGCTATGAATGGATTTGTTCAAAGCCCTTCCTGCTTGTCTTGTCTTGGTGGATCTGTTTACCAGCAGTGCTTCATGTGCTTAGTCTGCTCCCATCTCATCTTTCCTATGCTTGAACTACCACTTTGGCTTGCTGTGCTCAAAAACAACACTTGCATGCAGCGATGATCAAGCCAAGTTTTCATCTTCCACAAGAGGTATCATGTTCATACAGGACTTGAGGGTTATGAAGTCTGCTGCCAGTTGCTGCCATCTCATGGCCCTTTATCATGAACCAGCCAACTGTTTGACAGAGACAGGTAGCCACAGAGAAGACCATCCTGATCTTCTCTGAGTTTATGAGGTATGGTAATCTCTAAAGATTATTGGTCAGAACCCATGCAGGTCGATTTCTGGAAGACTGAAAACTGACAGCATGCTGGCCTTCCAGCTTATCTTCAGATCTGAAAGTCACTGATCAACCACAACTTTGTCCTGACAGACCACTCTATGGTTGATGGTTAATGTGTGAGTGCTCTCAAAGCGTGAGTCTGCACTGAAAAAACAGCATCCTCTGATTGTTTCATGCTATGTGGAAAGTTCCTTTATTTCCAATCTGAAAACTCCTCTTGTTTGCTTATGAAATTATACTTATCATCATTTAAGTGGATGTTGGTGAGAAGCTCCATCTTCTTGTAATTAGTCTGGGAAAGTGTCATGGTTGCGTTCATATTAGTGGACATGGAGAAGATCTGTATTCTGTTAATCCAGCATCTATATCCCTGATAATTAATTACCCTTTTATTTTTGTCTTTCTCTCTCTCACCTGGAACAGTCAGCTTCTACTGCACTTTATTAGTCTTACTGTCTTATTACTGTCACTTATTTTTTGCTGAGAGATAAATAAAAGATTGGTACCACTTATGTCTTTAGAGTAAATATGAAGCTGGAGCCATGAGGTTAGCTTAGCATAAAGACTTTCAACAATTATCCACCTAGCAGCACCTCTAAAGCTCACTAAGAAACATGTTATATCTGTTTAATGCTTATCCTACAAAAACATCATATTTTGGTTTTACAAGTGGTTATGACCTGTTGAAGATATAACAATATAATTAGTGAGCTTTATGGGCACAAGACATGTGGAGACTCTCACCTGGAACGGTAAGCTTCTACTGCACTTTATTACTGTCTAAAAGCTGTGTCATATAGCCTCCATTTTATATCATGGTAACATCATGCTTTAAAAAATGAATAATTAACATGTTCATATGAACAGCTCTGCTGCTAAATAAAATACCCATAGCACCATACTGACTTGAAATGATCACACTGTCTTGAACTACACAGTAAACAGTGCAAGATGCAACCAGGTGGTGGTGTGACTGAGCAGTCAGTTTGCTAAGTTTTTCCTGGAATTTGAGAAAAACAACACATGACCCAGTCATCTCAGCCTCTTGCTTTGATTGGTAGATAGTATGTCATGTTGTTATGGACCCACAAAGAGTGATGTGTGCAAATGTGTGATTGTGTATTGTGCATGAGCCTTAAACTAAAAATGTATTTAATGAGCAGCTGTGTAGATACTTCCTAGTCTTCAAGGGACTAGGAAAGTGCTCGATTTAGTGAGCTACACACACTCGTTTTACACAACAGATACAAACTGAGAAGTATGCAGACAAAATCAAACAAGTTGTTAGAGGTCTGAATAGTAACCTGCTTTTCGTGTGAATGTTTGGACTGACTGCTCATACACTTGCGGTCATATTACAGTAAATGACAGAGCCAAACTGTGATTAGAACACAGAAAGAGTGATCTAATTATCAGTTTAAATGTCCCAAGACTTTATAGAAATAATCATACCAAGCATATATTTTCATCACAGTTAAGATTTATTTCATTCAACATTTCACATTACAAATATTTAAAAATTATGCATACTGTTATAAATAGTTGGCTGCAAACAATTAAATAACATTAGATTTTTCTTTTTCGTTTCACTAGCACTTCTACAGACCAACTCCTAGAAATATGGACATATCCGTATTACATAACTTAATTAGAAAGGAAAATACAAAAATAGGAACTTATAAAGTGAAATGACAATAAAAATTAAGGTGATATCTTAAGTAAAAAATGCTATTAATAAATACAACAACCTTCCCATACACAGTTAAAAACTATTGAAATCTTGCCATTAAGTAACATCATTAACAGACAAATATTTAAATATTTATTTTCCTTCAGAAAATGTGAACCATATATTGTGGAGCACAATATAGCAATTAGTAAAAACTAGACACTTTAACATATTAAAAGCTTCACCTCAAAAATATAACAAAAATCTGATCAAAATTATAAAAATCAATTATACATTCCAATTAAAAATATACCAATAAACAGCTAAATACATTGTTGACCTAATAATTACAATGCAATCAATCACAGTAGCTTAAAATAAACAAAATAAGCAAATGAGCACAAAACCTTTAATGTTTTAAAAATAACTTCAATTATTTATATTAGTACAAATAGTTTGATTTCTTTTCTTTTTTACAAACACCAGCATGAAAAGGATTACAATAACAGTAGAAAATGACTGTGAAAAACATATTAACATCTTCTTTAATTAAATGTCTGCAATTAAAAATGGCATTAAAGAATTACATTGCAAAGAGTCTTTATCTGGAAAAAGGTTCAAAAGAAGTATTGCACATAACAACTTGAAGTTAACTTGCAACATTTACCACATTCAAGTCTTTAAGCTCCCCTTCATCCAGATAGGTCTATATAAGATCACCTCAACAGACAGCGGGGATGAGTTCTCAAGTCTTTAAACAGTGTTCTATAAGGATGCTCAAAGTCCTGCACTGCCAAATCGATTTAAAGTTACTTTATGTCTTGTTTCTCGTTTTATCTCTGTCATGTGCATCCTGCAGAGGTCTGCAAATGGGGAAGCGAGGATATCAACACGTGGGGGAGGGGACGGTGGTGGTGGGGGGGGTGGGTGGGGGAGGGGACGGTGGTGGTGGGGGGGTGGGTGGCGGGGAACACGGTGGTGGTGGTGGTGGTGGTGGTGGTGAGAGTGGGTTTGGGGGTCCTTAACAACTTAATAGTTGAGAAACATTTGGTGCACACCACAACAATTAATTTTAATAGCTAATTCATGTACTTGTCATTTTCTCTTTTTTTGTCATGCATGCTAAAGATTACAATAGGTGCTAGTTGGCAAGTTCAAGAATATATATATACTTTTTCAAATATTAAAATATCTAAACACCAAACATCCATTCTTGTGATACGAGATTCAGCGTTAAGCATGAACCAAATTTTGCATTCTCCTTATAATAAGTTATGCTCCATCTATGGAGAGGAAACCAAGACAGAAGTTACCATTTTCCAACTAGTATAGCCATGTTGAGACATTAACATCAATTTCAAATTACAACTTGTTTTTTTTTTTCTTTTTTTTCTTTTTTATTTATTTATTTTTTTTTATTCTCGCCATGCTGTAATAGACCAGATTGACTGGAAACATCTAGTGTACGAAAAGCTAAGACCAAGAGAGCAATACACTTTGGTCTCTCCTCTGCAAATCTGAAGTCGCATCAACACAAGTGCGCACTTAGTTGTAAAGTTTCCTCAGCACTGAAATGTATAAAAAGCATAATTGAAAATAATATATATTGAAATCACTCAACTTTTTTTCTTAAAATGAACATTTCCATATATGCAGATCTCTCAGTAACAAAAGTACAAAAGCTACCTTTCACAATGTGAAAAATTGAGGTATTGCAAAAAGGAGTTTCCCCATTTGTGAAAAATGTGCCTAAAATGACTGTTGGAAAAAGAAAAAATATTTAGAAAAGTAGTGCATAATAAATGTTTATATGTGCATGACAAAATAATTTAGCTAGAAAACACTGTACCAAAAATCAGCAGGCCATGTATAAAATAATCTTCTTTTTTTTCATCTCATTTAACAGCAAATTCTTCACAAAGTGTTTTAACTTCTAAAATGCTCACCCACTGCACCCACAAAACTAATGTCCAGGGTGCATAACTGGTGCAACAACACCACGCCGATATGAGGATACGTTTCTCACTAGTGTGTATAATCAAGCTTCTGTACTAACTCCCTGACATATTTAAATGCTCGGCTAATAGGTTGCCACTGAGTGACTTAAAAACGTCAAACAAATGTGAGGATTAGTTTTACTTTCGCTGTGTGAACGTGCACTTCATGGTAAATTTTGTTTCAAAACACGCAGACCTATTTGAGATAAAAACCAGTGTGCACCTCCATTTTGAGCTATATCGAGAGCATGAGGCTTTGTGTGTGTGTGTGTGTGTGTGTGTGTCTGTGTCTGTGTCTGTAAGCCCTGTTGTTTAGTTGTTTTTCCACTGCTGTTGTAATGGGTTTTGACTGCACTGTCAAATATATATCAATATATCATGTTCAAGGCCAATCTTTGGTTTGCTGGGCTTGACAGTTAAGCCAAACTGGGTAGAAGTGACAGAAAAAAAATATGAAACACATCCTTGAAGAAATGAGAAATAAGGATAAAACCTAAAAAAGGAATGAGCTACAGTATGACCCACTACTGCACAGCCATCTTTGGTTCCCAAAAGCCACTGAGTAGAACCGACTGTTATCGAGAGCAAACTGCATGTGGATAACAAGTGTGTAGTAGTAGAGCACACTGCAGAGACTATCTTCATTTATGCTTCAGAAACACTGGATGCTGAGTTAGATTAGTTCGGCAGAAGAACGAATAGAGGGTTCGCCAAGAGGGCAGATGCCTCCATGACTCAAATGTGTGGCTGACGATTTGGAAATCAAATAATTGCTTCTTTCATTAAATGTAGCTGACTCTCAGATGCAAAGTAGAACTTTTCTTTTTCATTAAAGACTTGGTAGAATTGCACAAATGCATTTTTTAAAAAAAGACGCTAACAAAGAGGCTTTCCCCGTTTGGTGGTAACCCCGTAAAAACTGCAGGAAAAAAAAAGGAGGCCACTTGACCAGCTTTTTCTCAAGGAGTTACCTTAACCTCAGTCCTGAAACATATGAATCGAAGCCCCGCCTGTGCACAGACACAAGAATCAGGATTTGATCCATGAATGAGGCCCTACCCTCTGTTAGCTGCTAGCTTAGCAGCAGAGGCTGCAGGCAGACTTGAGGAGGGGGAGTGGGGCTGGACTTGTCTGTCTGTCTGTCTGTCTGCCTGTCTGTCTGTCTGCCTGCCTGTCTGTCTGCCTGTCTGCCTGTCTGCCTGCCTTTCTGTCTGCCTGTCTGTCTGTCTGTCTGTCTGTCTGATGCTCCGTCCACTCTGTCCCTAGCACAACCCTGGGTTTGATTACAAAAATAAGGAGGTGATGAAGCAAGTGAGTACAAAACTGTGCCAGTCACATCACATTCTGCCTGTTGCATCACTTCCCTTTGATCATAGTTCTAAGGAAAGGAGAACACCAGCGGGTGAGAATGTTTTCCTTCTTCACTTTCTTTTCTTCTTTTTTAACTGTATTCGGCACATTAGCAGCTGAGTTTGAGGTATTAGTTTTTGCATGTCAAAATGGAGATCAAAATCTAAATATGTGTTGCTAAAATTTTTGTTGTGGCTTTCAAGTAACATCAAAATATTTGTATGATCTTGGAAATCATAAAAAGAGAGGTTCAGACATTTTGATCTGGAAGGGGAAAAAAATCTTGGGGCCCTCTCTGTTCTTCAAAGTTAACTAAGATTCAGCTTTGGTTAACTACTAAGTGTCTCACACATTGGATCTGCACTCTATTCTGCACTAAATTGGAAATAAGTGCACTCTTCTTTAGCAACACCTTTTTCAATTCACATTTGCTCTGGAGACTCTTGTATCAATAAACTGAATCACACCTCTCAGAAACAAATAGCTAGTGATAAACTGTTTGCTCTGGAGACTCAATACAAAACAAAAAAGCAACAGCTCTGCTACAAAAGTCAATCCAATGTGAAAATGAAGTGTTTGTTTTAGGGCGTCTCGTATCAAAATTAAAATACATCAAATATCAAAATTAAAATCAAATACATTGATTAGAAAAATATGCCAATTGAATATCAGAGTACCATATCACACCTCAAACTTTCCAATATATGTATTTTTTGAGAACTCATAAAAATATTTCAAAAATCAAACACATAAATAAAATTATCTTACACATCTTTTTCCTTACTGGGCATATTTGGATACAATTCCAGTTTTTCTTTTCCGTCTTCAAAATATAGATATATATTAACTTAAAAAAAATGAGAAAAAGGTTCAGTGAAATTAGAGCAAAAAGGAACCAGCAACAGAAAAGTGCATTTATTTGTACAATAATTTGCGACTCCTGCACTACCTGCCCTCCTGCTCCCCTGTTGCCTCTCCCTGTCTTTCGTCCGCTCAGTTCCAGCGGAAGGAGATGTGACGGGGTCGATCGCCTCCCTCCTTCACCAGGGGTTTGTGAAACTCTCGTCCGGCACGTGAGTGGATTGCCGCCCAGCAGTACTCGCAGTAGTACTGCAGACAGGTAACGTTGGCGCAGAAGAACGGTGCAAACTTCCCGCCACAGCGAGTTCCCTGGCACTCATCGCACAGCTGGTCATCCAGCACATATGGCTTCACTTCCACCTGCAATCAGAGGTGAGAATAAATGGAATTCAGAGCTGCCATTACAATTTTTGTTTCTGTATACTGCTGTTTCTTTTTAAATATAAGTCAGTTCAAGAGGTTTTCAGAAAACTGAAAGAAATGAGGCTACATGAAGGTAATAAGATCTTGTTACATCAAAATGTAGCAAGTATACGACTGCTTTCTTTAAAGTTGAGAACCTTTAAATTTTCAATTGAACCTTTTTTGATAATATATGATCTGGTGTTTTTAAGATTTAACATTTATGGTCTCTGCTATAGCCAGTCTAATTATCTTACCGCTCAATAATTACCTCTCTAAATAGTTTTCAACATCTTACTGTTCACTCTCCCAACGCAGTACCAGAGCGGGTTTTACAGCTTTTATTCTGAAGCAGTCATAGGAAATTGAAAATTTTTAAATATTGTAGGAAGTATAATGGAAGGAGCCACAGGAAGCTGGTCGATGAAGAACTGCATGCTGAAATTGTGGATTTCATTTCCATTCACTTGCTTTTCCAACTGCTCAGTGATGAGGGATTGTGCTATTAGCAAGTAAATGTCACTAAGACACTACTTCTACAAAATGTGCACACCAATTATGCATATGAGAAAGCAGCGTACTGTTCTTCAAGCACTTTATATTATGATATTGCCTCAATATTTCTGTTGGATTTTCTGCCCTTGTTCACTCACCTGTATTGTGCAAATTGGAATAATATTCGAGTCAATTACCATTACTATAACAGTGTGCCTATACAAGCTACCCTGTATGTAGAAATAAAGGTTCATAAATTAGAAACAAGATACATTTAATTCTTTGTTAGATTTCATCTATATAAACTGCTTCATTTTTTACTCCTAAAAGAAATAAGACCTCAGCACAACTCAGAAATCATGCAAAGACAAGGAGAATTTAACAGGAACAGAACAGGAAGTGAGATGTGGGGGAGACGAATGGAGCTTGAGAGGGGAGGCTGAAAAACACTTCTTTTCTTTCCACTCACCCGTTTATCAATTTCTCCATGCTGCAACTGTACAAAGCGAGCACTGATAGCAGCAATGTAGCTCTGCTGATTAGAGAAGGCGACCCGCCCTGCTCCCTTGGGGTACTTCAGCTCGGGGTCTGTGTCGATGCCAGCATAGCAAACCCCACCATACAGGCGGTCCATGATCATAGCCAGCTCCACTGCAAAGGAGAAAGAAATTAAGACACATAGAAAGAGCAAAACAAAATATTCATGCTCAAAATCCATGAACTCATGTCCATGTAGCCAGTGAACACAAACAGGTAGTGAGGGTTGTTGATTTGAGAGCTTAAAGCATCAACACAGACGGATTCAAGTTCAGCAGAGTTTAATGGGGCAAATATGAATGATATATACAATATGTGATTTTCTTACCACCAGTTAAGAAATATGCAAATATATAATGCAGCTTTACTTGTTAAATCATATTAATTGTGTATACACAGGGTCATAAAAGATTTATGTGCCCTTGGTCATAACCACAATTAAAGCAAAGAAGAAGTCACAAAACACCACTAGCTAGCACAGCTACCAGCAGAGCAGAATCATCACATTTAATTTCATTGAATTCAATTTTATTTATATAGCATCAAATCATAATAAAGGTTATCTCATGACACCATACAAAGCAGGTCTAGACTATACTCTCTATAATATTATCATATATTAATATTATTATATTATCATAATATTACAGAGAGCCAACAATTCCCACCAGAAGCAAGCACTTGGCAACAGTGGCGAGGAAAAACAGGCAGAAACCTCGAGCAGAACCAAGCTCATTGGTGAACGGTCATCTGCTGTGACCGGAAATGAATGTGTTGTCACTATGAACACTCATTTGCAAAATATTTCTTCTATAAAAAGACAAACATAAAAATGTGGGATACCTGCACGGAGTGGACGAGGGACACCTCCCACAAAGATGGTTTTTCTTGGGTCCAGAGGCTGAGATCCATCCATCACAAAATCACTGTCATTCAGATTCCACGGGCGGATCTGGACCTGTCACACACAAAACCAACAGGTCCCAACTCTAGAAATAAATTGCACTGATCACAGTTTATAACTAGCTGCTTGTAAAGTTGAGTAAAAGTAATAGCCACAAGTTTCACAGCAAGAGATATGAGGGTGTGTTTGTGTGCATGTTCCAACTGACTGGCTTGTCTTTGATTGTGGGGCTGGACACACAGAGGTACAGCTTGCCGTCCTCCTCGATGCAGGCGTCGATCAAAGCCTGCACTGAGCTCTCATCCTGGAACAACAGGAAGGCGTAGCCTATACAAAGTACAGCAGGGTTATTCATGCAGCTGGGGATGCAAAGTGTTGACAGACAGTCATGTTGGAATTTTGTGCATTTCTATGACTGTTCACAACATTGTGCATTCACAGCAGGCCATAAGTTTTACAAAGAGAAGCAGGAACAGGCAAGTCAAGACATGGTTACTAAAAGCTTTGAGATAAAACAATACTGCACAGATACAATGCTGCACCAGAAAATCAGTTATCAAGAAACATATCTTCATTTCTATCACGCAGACAGACAGAGACACAGAAGTATTAACAGACATCTATCATCATAATTACAAGACACCACAGCACAGAATGAAGAAGCTGAGATTCTAACAAACCTTTCGGGGGAAAATAGGATTTGCTCTCGGCTTTGTGAGGCCAGTCCACAAACAGGTGTCCAAAACGCCTGAAACTGGCTGTTATCTCGTCTAAAAATAAAGCAGACAGAACACATACTCATGCTCAGCCTGCAGGCTTGTGTTGCAGGTGACATTTTCTAATGAGTTCTTGCAGTATACCTCAAGTCCCCCATCTTTTATGTTTCAATCCTAACCATAAATGAAATGGCCCAGAAATTAAATCCTTTCGAGCTTAACATGACTATTTTACCTTCATCTATGTCTGGGGGCAATCCTCCCACAAAAACCTTGCGCGAGTAGCGTTCAACACGCTCTCCGTTCTGGTGTGGAAAGCAGTGTGGAGAACCAAGGCCTGCGAGACCCTGATCACCACGCTCATCGTCAGGGAAACCATCCTCCATCGGGAAAAGAGAGGAGTGGCCTGAGAGAGAGAAGAGGAGGAGGAGTAGGAAAGCACATTTATTTCCTGAAGAGAGATCTAGGAGTAAAGGTTGTTATGGTTACAACACTGGAGTAGTAATACCAACTGTACATTTATCTTATAAGACTGTTCATTCACTTTTCACTGCAGGAAGTAATCCACCTGTCTTCTAGTTTTATCTTGACTGGACATCAATAAGTAATGCACATTACTGGTGAGAATGGAATATTGCAGGTATTCCTAAACACCTTCACATTTGCAAATATGTTCAAAACCTCAGACTACGATTATGAAAAGGCTGCTGTCTAACAGGAAAAACACAAGTAGGATTGAAGGGTAACATACAGCACAGTAGAACCAAATATCAAGAAAGGCATAATGAAGAAAGTAAAGTCGTTGTGGGTAAATTTCAGTCATGTAGCATGGGAATATTACAAAACATCGGATTGAATGAAAAACAAAAAAATGAACAGTATGTCTCACACACACACACAGCCAGCAACTGTAATGTAATGGAGGACTGAACATGTAAATAGTTTCACAGTGGACTATGCATTGTGTGTGTGTGTGTGTGTGTGTGTGTGTGTGTGTGTGTGTGTACACACACACACACACACACACACACACACACACACAGGTTAAGCCCTCCTAGCCTATTCCTGCTCCTATACAACGTACCCTGAGCTGCTTTATACAGATTTATGCAAGGGAGTTAGCCTGAGCTTATGTGTGTATGAGTGTGTCCGGCCATGTGCCTTGCCATGTGTCTGCACTTCTGTTCTTCTGTTTGTGTAAATCACATACTACACCTTGTGTGCCTCTCTGCCTCCTTAACTTTCTGCTAAATGTGATACTAACAGCTATTGTCTGACTTAAGAATTTTGCAAAATATGTGTGAAAATGAGAACAAGCAGGAGGAGTCAAGCATAACGAGAGGAACACGCACCAAAGGATGAAAGATGCATAAGATCATGTCACAAGCTTATAAGCAAGGCTCGACACTTAGACAATCATGCAAACAAATGTGTCACTGTACGGATACAAAGTGCAGAGTTATTCAGAACTAACACCCCATCACCAATAAAATCATAACAGCACTGCTCAACATCTGTCAGTATATTGAGATCTATAGGGCTGAACTTGAACTGGAAAAGTGACATAACATATCCATGATCATATTTTACCTCGTCTCCTGCTATAATTCCTGGCTGCATGTGGAATGAGGACAAATCAAAGAAGATAGTGATTATAAAAGATGCATAATACACCAATAAAAGGGCCAGGTGGTTCATGACAATGAAGGGATGACATTATCTTCCTGCCTGTCCGCCTGCCCTCTTTTATTAAGCAATTGTGAATCGAAATCACCATACTACTTTATAAACAGTAGACTGTAAACTGTAAGCACCATTTCCTAATAGTTTTTTATATTTAAAAAAAATATATATCCAGTTCATTCAACTGGATTGACAAGTACAACTGTGTATTATCAAGCATAACAGAGGAGGGAGACTGCTTGCTTCAAATTATGACCTAGAATCACATAAAAGAGAAAAAAGATATTGTCCAAGGACTAAACCTTGGGGCATGCCATAGATAATCAGGGACAGTGATAAGATAGTAGCTTTGGTCAATAAACCAAGATTTGTGTCTACATAGCATCAAATCATCATCAGCTTCATTAAGGTCAAGCAGATTCAGTGCAGTCTCTTTGACACAAGACTGGAATTCAACCAGTATGTCACTATGATCTAAACTTTCCCAGAATCATGAATTTCCTCTCCTACAGTCATGCTTTACACTTTTTAAACACAACCACATCTATGACAGTGAGCTGTTATCATTGCAACCTCCATTGTTTCCAACACTATAGCAGCCCTGCGGCCAAGGAAGGCAGCAGCGTCACCAAGAAGAGAGAGGGAGGGAGGCTGGTGCACCGCTGACTTTTTGAGGCAGTGTGGTTGCTTGTGTAACTATGGCAATGGCAGAAGGCACATTGATTGAAACAAAAGCGTTAACCGCACCATAGCATGTTTTAAAACCAGCTAGCATTCAATCAAAGAGAAAAATGAAAAACTAAATGAATAAAATGAAATTTCAGATTTTAAATAAAATTAATTCATTCAATTTTGTTATTTTTTTTTGTTGTTGTTGTTTAATTATTGCTGCAGAAATCTAAATGGTAAATGGACTGTACTTATACATCTCCTTTCTAGTCTTCCGACCACTCAAAGCTCTTTTACACTACATATCTCATTCACCCATTCACACACATTCATACACTGATGGCATTAGCTGCCATGCAAGGTGCCAACTGCTCATCAGTTTTAGGAGCTAACCATTCATACACATTCACACACTGATGGCACAGCCTTCAGGAGCAATTTGGGGTTCAGTATCTTGCTCAAGGACACTTCGACAGACTGGAGGAACCTCCGATCATCTGATTAGTGGACGACCCGCTCTACCTCTGAGCCACAGCCGAAATCTAATTTCTTTTTTTGCATATGCCCTTTGTCAGACCCATCACTGGTCCCACAAAGCAGTTATAGATCACATGTGTACACACGCTCATTCTAAAACAATGTTGTTTTGCACAGAGTCGCAGTGAAACAAAATAAAATGCGGACACCAGAGAGATTTAAGCATCAACATCTTGGGGAGAGGATGAAGAAATGGCCAGAAGAGAGAGAGAGAGAGAGAGAGACAGAGAGAGAGAGAGAGAGAGAGAGAGAGAGAGAAAGAATTCTTCCTATCTGCTGGCACCATCTGTCTCAGGGCCTGATGACAGCTCCTGATCATGTGATCTCACCATGTGACCCAATGATCTTGTGAAGAAACTACTGGCCCTTGCCTGTTTTACATCCTGGCCCAAAGACCAGAGGGCGAAAGCAACAACACAATTATACAATAATAAAAATGAACGAGATGATCCAAGGGCAAAGGAGAGGTAGCTGAATATTAAACTGCTGTTGTGGAAGCTGCAGCATGTCAGAGGGATTTACTAGGTTTTTATTGAATCACTGGAGAGAGACAAAGTATTCAAATACAGTTTAAAGGCATTCCTTTAGTCTGTGCAACAGGACTATATAAAGAAACTACAGCAGCTAGAAATTAAATGTATATATATTCTTAGTATTTTCCAGAAACACGCATGACATAACTGAATCCACAGACATAGAACCATGAACACAAAGAAGGACGTCATTGACAGGACAAGTTTAATAGCCAGTTCCATGACCAAGACCATTTGATTATATAACTGACTGTATTTATTCCCTGGTGTCACAAACCACTACATCCTCTTTAATTCCCCACTTTTATGAGGGCGAGCATGGAAATGGTCATTTTTATTTCATGTTGACATTTAGGAAGCAGAAGGGCTCTGAGGAGAGACACTAAACTTTTTGGTTGGATTCAATCCCGGGCAAGCAAGGGCACACAAAGCTTCAAAGACAGCAGTCACAAACAAACACACTGTGCAGCTATCTCTGCCTGCAGTACTTTGTGTCACTTCAACAGAGTTTTAACTGAGAGTCTCAAAAGCAACTAAAATTGGGTGAATCATACTTAAGATATTTCCACATAGCTGGGGAAAAAGTGACATGATTTAGAATCAAGAACAACACTGTTTAAAAAAATGATATCCTCTAAGATAAAAAAAATATATATATATTTGCATACAAACTCATTTTGACTTAGGATTTTAATCTTTAATTTGAAATGTTAATGGGCTACAGAATACATACCGTTGAGGGGCAGAGGGTTGTCCCCTCCTGGATGGGGGAACCCCAGACGACCTGCACAGGGAGACACAAAACAGAAATATTCAACATGCAACTAAATGTGATACACTGGGGGCCTGAAGGGCTTTCCTTGAAATCCAGAAGGTTTGACATCACTCCTCTGTCAGTGTGTCTACAGAGGGAGTATGTCTGTCTGATAGATTAGGTCAGTGTTTTATGTTCTGATTCATCACCGTATATTTCAGTAAGGATGACAAAGATGAAAACACTACAGGAGGTTCTATTTTGACGATCTCTGAAAAATCTGCCTCCCCCATGGCCTTTTTGAATGAATGCAGTAATCATTATCAAATCTTCATTTTGATGTTTGAGAATCATTTTGAGATCTGAAACATGTCTTGGTGCAATTTGAGAAAAGATAGCAGCACTATCAGTTAAGCAGCTCAGCAAGTGACCTGATGCTCTTGATCACTGAGACATACTTTGCTGATGGGCAAAGTCAGATTAAAATACACAGCAATGTTTTGGTTTCATTTGTACAGAAGAACATATTACATTTTGGGTGTTTAAGACAGTTTATTCATTAACAGTGTGCATTGTTTCTTGAGCTACTTGGCAGGCCCAACACACAAACACATGTGCACACACACGTACACACACACGTACACACACACGTACACACACACGTACACACACACGTACACACACACGTACACACACACACACACACACGTTATAATGCCAAACAAGCATCAAAGTTATGCAAGGCCAGCTTGCTGCAGAGGGATAATGACATGAAAGAGCTGAAATAGTACAACCATTGTTGTATGGGTATGGACCGCCCTGTGATTGGTGCATTCCTATGCCTCTGTCACATAGAAATCTGTTGGCCCCTCCCCCTACCTCGCCTATTGAGCCTCACAGTGCTCAGTAGATGTGATGCATAATACCAAACTAGGACTCGCAGACCACCCGTGGCTTTGGCAGCTACTGTACTGTAGATTTACATACATTTTAGCACAGGCTGGACATTATCTACATCAAACTGTATGTTCACTCTGTCTGTAAAAGATTCCACAGACAAGCCCATTTACTCTAGACTGCACTGAAGAATTTGTCAGTTTATCTCCCCCTGTAATTTAGCTCAGTAATATATGTGCCAATAGGTGCACCACCCAAAATCAAAGTCCATCTGAGCCTCAAGTCTTAATAATCTCTGTGGAACAAGTGTGCAAGCATTTAAGCACATCTCATCTCGGCGTGTGTCTGCAGGCTTGTGTGTGCCCGTTCTGTGAACCTTATTTGCATGCTGCTGGCTGCCTACATGTACAGTACAGTAACAGTTAAAGCACATGCATGCACAAACACACACAAGGCAGTGCTGTCCGTGTGTGTGTGTGTGTGTGTGTGTGTGCGTGTGCGTGTGCATGTGTGTGTGTGTGTGGTGTGGCTGAACAGAGGGATCCTTTCTGTCAGTCAGGACAATGCTGGAAGCAATTCAAACACACTTCTACCATAGACATTTTTCTTTGCCTGTTCCCCAGCTTCATCGCTCTCACTTTGTTCAATATGTTCTACTGAAATGAGAAAATTGTGCTCTGATTATGTGTGTCTGTATTTATTATATTTGTGTGCATGCATGTATGTGTGTGTGTGACATAGAGCAAGAGACAGTTGGCCTGGAGAAGAGTCAGTGCTCAAAGAAAATGTGCTGTAATTATGTTTCTTTTTACTTTGCTGTGAGGGAAAAGGAGAGAACTCGTGTGTCGCTGTGCTGTACAAGCCTGGACTATAATTATGAAAACAAGGAATAAATAGAATAATATTTTGTTGCAGGCCAAGGGCTACAAGACAAAAAGAGATAAGGAATAAGGGATGACGCATGGTGTGATGGATCATGTGAAAGCAGTAAAGAATATGGTATTGCTTAAGAACAAATGTGAAGAAAGATAAAGAAAAATAAGACCAAATAAGAGGAGTAAGAAGAAAGACAAACATGTTGCAGTATCATATATAAACACAGTCAGACAATCGATCGACAGTCTGTGCCACAAATGAGACTTACAACAGGAAGTTGGGCTCAACATTACTTCTAATGAAGCAGAAGCGAGCGGTTTTCAGTTCAGACCAAACTAGTTTCTGGTGCTGAGCTCTTGGATGAACAGTGGTAAGAATCTGTGCCAGCGTGGCTGGAGCTAAGACACCAAAGTTTTCACTCATCTTGTTATTCTGGTAGAGAAACTGGTATCTGTGTGGGTCTTGCCTGTGTAGAACACAGAAACATATATAAATATAGGAGTATTGCATATACTGTATCTACTATGCTTGTTTAAACACAGCATACATTGTTGTTTTCCTTCCTTTCCTTTGTCATTAGACACACTATACATGCAAACTAGAAAAGGAAAATAACCTTTTTACACTGCCATTTCAGTTAACTCATATAAGTTAACTCAATTTCTGCTACTCAGCCCATTAAACTGGGATGACCTTAAAATATAGGAAAGGATAAAGAATTATGCCTTGTGTTGTGATAACATCCTAAGCCATGTGACAACTTAAGGCCTTGTCTAGAACCAATCAAGCTCCAGTGTTTCCTTTCAAACTGCGATCACTAGAACTACTCCTGCAAGCTACTTCCCATCGACTACTAGCTAATATTAGCCACAGTCAATTTGAACTAACTAAGCACTATCTATTACTGACAGTTACACCCTCTAAAACAATAAACAACACTGACTACATGCTGTAATCAGTAACCCATATCTGGGTTACCATTGACCAGTGTTTCCAAACACCATTCAGCCAATAACAGACATCGACTTGTCACTGTTAATCAATAACCAAAGTCAGTGAGGTCCAATTTCCATTAGATGATAATCTTTTGCAGTGTAATATATAATACAAATATATGGAATATACACTCACTAACACTAGTTAGATGTACCAATTTCTATGTTGTCTACCCCATTTATATCAATGAGACACACCTGTCAACATAAATGAATAACATAAATACAGTAAAAAAGTTACAACAAAAATGGAACATAACCTTCATGAAGGTTGGATTTATTTATTTAACCCTCTAGACCACACAGCGCCTGTTCTATATTTCACTATAGTGCATGGAGTGCCCATCATTTTAAAATCATTCCCAGTGTATCCAAACATGGAGAATAAAGTCCTGAGCTTTGTATTGTAGAAAGTTGTTATTAAGTTGTCATTACATCAATGTCTAGGATTTATTTTCAAGGGTTTCGGGGGAAACAACAACAGTTCAATAGTTCTACCGGGAACTAGAGGAATATTTCGGTGAACCTAATCAAGTGGCAGTTGAGAGTACACACTTTTGCTAATAAGCAAAATGCTTCCTTTCCTTCCTAATGTCAATATATGGAAAATATACTTATTCTGATTTAACGTGAGATTAACAGCTACAACCACAACTACAGGTAAAAGCAATGTGCATCTATGTGGACAGAAACAACCGTACGTCGGCTCTGCAGCTAGAAACTAACGATGGCCAACAACCTCGGTTCAGATCAGTGGGAGTCCTTCCATCTCTCTCACAAATCCCCTCTTAAAGACAAAGCCTAAGCTCCCATCAGACCTCTATTCTTTCTGCATGTCCTTCGCAAAATGCATGAGAAAGAGGTCATACTCACTGCACCATGCTCAACAACAAAAGATAGTGTTTTCTGTGCCAGTTATTTTGTTTATTGTTCATTCAAAGTGGGAAAAAGAGGAAGAAGGTGTGCGTTGATTGCGACACAGGCTAACCTTTCTTATTATTGTTCATCATAAAGCTAAAAGCAGACACGATGTCTAGTTGTCTGACCCATGGAGGAAGTGGAACTTCAGAATTGTGGCATTTAAATGTGAGTAAGTGTGAGTGTGTGAGCAGTTATCAGCTCCAGCTTCTCAGAGATGGAGTAAGCATATCTTCATCACATATGTTTGATGTTCATTTCTAAAAGAGACGTGTTCATTTATATTGAATTCTATTTAAGTAGAGAAGAGCAGAATATGTTGCCATAACACTGCAACTGATGACAACTCATTTTAAGTGACAGTGTGTACTCTGTCTTTAATGTAGTGTAAAATGAAAACAGCTGTATTGCTAGCTGTCTGTTTAGAGTTTCACATTTTTGATTGACAGCTGACATCATCACCTTTCAGAGTGTCCTGCTCAGCCCTCATGATGTCGATCAGGGAGCTCTCCAGTGTGTTCATGTTAAAGCTGTCAAATGACCTGGTGCGTTCCTAAAGAGAGGAGAGAAAGGGGAGAAATACTGTTTACTTTTCTTCACCTGCTTCCAAGACAGTCTTTACAGATCACCACATGAGCAGGTCCCATTAGATTTATCTACAGCTTTTAATGTGACTCTGCCTCAATTAACCCCAACACACACAAGAGCAGGAGATGTACACAAGAAAATAAGCGGACACTTTCTCAGTTTTTATGAGTTTTCAATTCATTCTTGCTTGAGCTTATTTCAGAGAATACACATCACTTCATTTGTGTCAATAAATATGACTTCTTTCTCTTTCTTGCTTTGATAAATGGATTGTTCCGAATTATATGCATGCTGGTCTCTTAACTTTGGATACACTTAAGAGACTTTTGGTTAAATTAGCGAGAATGACAAAACAAAGCAAATAAGGATTTCCACTAAGCGTCACTAGACTCTCAAGAGATTCACCATATTCTACAAACTGCAAGTAAAAACTTGAGATAAAAATAAGTTGGATCAATCTTTTATTTTTTTTTTCTAACCACCAAACAGGATCTCAAAAGAAAAAACATCTTGATGGTACAGGTGTGTGAGCCATTTAAATAGCACAAGCATTTTTAGAAGACACTCATCTGTTGCTTAAACCCAATTTCTGTTCTTCTCTTTCTCTTATTTCAAACTGCAGTTCCCCTCTTTACCCAGTTATTGTGTTTTTAACTGCTGTGTTTGCGGAAGTTTACTGACTGACTGACTAAGCTGTAAACTTCCTTCAGTGGGGCAGCACAAAGAAAGTCAACAATTCTTGAGAGACAGCTTTGTCACCTACACCAAGGGCATCCTTGGCATACCAACCATACTGGAAATATCTGTATGCACACACAAACACATGTAAACACACACGGCCATAAAATGTGTACAGACTAAATATGTGCACCCATTAAAAACTTGGGCCCATGCACAGACACACCAAGTGTCATGCTGATAAGGCTTCAGTCTTGACTCCACCTCAGCCATCAAAATATGCAGCTGCTGACAACAACTTGTTAACAAACCGATCAACTCTCAACCCCTCTATCTAAAATAACCAGCATCCACACAGACAATGCTGTTTAAGACCACAACATGCTCCCACTAAAGTCTTCATGTGCCCTCAGCATCACACGATTAACTGTCTCATTCCTTCCTCTTTGTCTTCCCCATTTTCCCAGTCAGTCATTCTCCAATGCACGCCACCTCAAAAGCAGAAATACCTTAAAAAACATTTCTATTGCTCATTTATGTGTCAGAGATCTCACGCTGCACAGAGCCGATGACTCTTCAGCCTAAAAGTTGTTGTCCAATAAGCACCACAACACGACTAAATTGGCCTTTTCTTTACTGTCCGCTCACGACTGAAATTCATTTCAGCATCATATCTACTCATCAACCACCAACCATATAAAAAATATATTATATATAAATACTGTGAGATACTATCAAAATAATGGTCACCGCTGGTCATGAGTGTTTTATGTAAGCAGTGATGTTTATGTAGTAATATGGAGAAGGAGAATACTGGACTGTATGCATAGATTCTTGAGAAATGTCAATGTCAGAAAACATCTCTTGAGCTCAGTTTCTGCAGATTTATTTGGAAATATTTCCTAAAGAGTTGACTAAGCCTGACAAGATGCTGAGAGATCAATGAGTTTTATTTCAGATCACTGGTTCCCAAAGTCTTTCAGCTCGAGACCAAAACAAACAAAAATACGTCATGAATTGCCACAACATTTACATTTATGAACTACTGATAAAGAAATACACTAGTCACCAGACACACTAAACAAACTATTCAAATGCTAAACAAACAGACTTACAAAACACTGCCTCCCTCTAAAGTCTCTTTTTTGGTAGAGGAAAAACATCTTTTGACTGGCTGAGAACTGAGAATGCTTTGTTTGGAGACAATTTGTTCATTTTTAAGCTCTCATTACTCCCAACATAAAAACACGTTGAGGCCTCTCCTCTGCATTTTGAACCCAACATTTATAAACTCTTTCTTGTATTTTCGTTTCGACATCATGTACACAACTGAGAGTGAGGCAATCAAAGTAGTCACACTCTGCGTTACCAGAGAGAGTGAACACACTTTCAGGTCAAGGTTTGCAAGAATCAAAGAGAAGGCAGGCTGCTCACACATAAACCAGTGTGGCATAAAATAGAAGTTATTGGATGTAACTCCAGTTCTGTGAGTATGTGCAGAGCCCTTTCATATTCCTTGTTAATAGAAGAAGAGCGTTCTCTTTTCTTCTGTTTCCACAACCCAATTTGGGTCCTTAGTTTGTGAAACACTGCCGCAGACATGATCACATGAATAAGTTGTTTGCGATAATAAATCTGCAACTGTTACTAAACTTTATTTTCCAACTTCATTTGATGCATGTGAAGCACTAAAATGATTTTCCAAAGTTAAAAATCAAAAGGAAAGAGCAGAGTCTGTCAGTTATTGGTGCGTTCATCCAGTCAGGTGTAGCAACAGCTGATTTTGAGGTCTGACTGAAAAAGACTACTTTGTGTATAATACAGCCTACTTCAAATCACAGAAAAAGAAAGTGACAAACGTGGGCTGATGTTGCCAGGTCAGAAAAGACACATTAACATTAAACAATAAGAGTAAAGCACAATATTGCCGGAAAGTCTGTCAATAGATTAATCTGTGACAGGTCAAAAGAAAATCTACAAATAACAAAAACAGAAAATAATACAGAACTGACTGTTCAGCTTTTTGCTGGAAAACAAGCTTTGCCCTCGGCTTGACTGATAATGGACAGGACTTACACAACAAGAATTACCCAACAAGTCTGTCAACCTATTTGTATAGTCATCTTTTTTTTTTCTTCTCTTCAAAGAAATGCATCTGTGCCTAACCTCGAGTATTTATCCAGTAACCAGTTCAAACTGCCAGCCAATGTGTGCGGAGAACAGCTTGAAAGCAAAAGCACCTTGGAAAGAAAAGCTCATACTACATTACACTGTGAACTCCACAGGGGTCAAATAAAAAACAGCCCTGCGTCAGTAAACCATATGATCAAGGGTCAGTGAGGCAGGCAACTCATTTTTTTTTAAATTTATAAATACTGTCTGGTGTCTGCAGTGGCAAATTCAATAGCTACTTTCTCTATGTGATCAGCCAAAGAGCGCTGGATGTCTGCCACACTGGCTGCTGAAACAGGCAAACTTCCCAGCTGTATCCAAAATCTTACCAGCATTCTGGCTGCTGTCGATTTCCCACACTGACTGAAAGAACATGCTAGAACAGAGATGACATGGTAAGAAGAACACACCCAGTGCACACTCTCTCCCTCAAAACAAATATCAACACAGGGATATAGGCCAGATTATGTTGACTATTTTCGCACATCCGCCTCAGTATCTTATGTGGACGATGGCTATTGCTTTAGGTCAAATAACCCAAACACTCAAAGACAGGTGAAGCAGAAACAAGTGAAGAACTGGTTACTGTGTGAAGGATACACATCTGATGTGTACATCCTTACATAGGCATGAACACAAACACAGATAGTAGAAAAAAGTGCAGTATTTCTAGGATCTTTACAATATATGAGAAGTGCACCATGATAACAGACATAGGAAGCAGAAAGCTCTTCCTGCTTTTGTTTGCAAAAAAATAAATGCTTTCACTGGTTGTCATTATTCTTTATTGTACCATCTTCTTGGTACAGTTATATTTTGGCTGCTGTAGTGTCAGGGTAATCTGGTTATATTGTTTCAGGAGAATGGGAATTCATTTTGTGGTTGGGATGGCCAGGCTGGTGCTCTGCAGTTGCTAAGCATTAGGCAGAAGCGGCACGCAAAGTTAATCATCAGATTAATGCATCCTTCTCTCTCAACAACTGGCCAGCAGACCAGTAAAGTACTCATCCCTGACAGATTGCAGGGTGTGCACAGATATACACACAGTCGGGGTCACTCGTCAAATCCAGAGACATGCACAGATTAAGAAAGAAGCACAATTTACAGTGCAGTCCATGCCATTGGTATCTATGAAAGCTTGCTCATGTTAACCTAAGGCCATAAGTAACATAGAAAACATGGCATGACATACTCTATTACACTACTATTTGAAATGTTGCCCAGTGTCCCTGGATAAACAAAAACATCTATTATGCATGATGCATTCTAGACACACCTCCTTTTTACTATGACTGTCAAGTGAGACTGAAGATTGATTTGCATCAAGCAGCATGGCCTCTTCCCAAACCTTGTCGCTACTTTTGAATGTTTGACCCTGAATCAACAAATGCGTCCTGAACTAATTTTCACATACCAGAAATATGCTGGTTGTGAATGCATCACAAAATCTGAAGTCATCAGCAGGTGCTCAGTGGAACAGAAACATCAAACAGGTGATGATGGAGTCATCCTGCATTGCTGTGATGGGAGGTATGGAATCCAAATCTGGCTTATTGGACTCAATTAGCATGGCCTGTAAGTTTATTTAGTGCCATTTTCCAATCAAATATTCTGCCCAATCCAAAGTACATACAGTCAGACAGACTAAATGTATGTACTTTGAATTGACCAGTGTCTTCTTACAAAGGGCAAGACCTTCAACAGACTTTCTCAAATGAAAATCTAACAAAGTAGAGCTGTGATCCTTTGGGGTGAATTGAGGATATACTGAAAAATGACTTGTCGGTGACACTAACCGTTTCACCTGGAGTCAGCATATGGTAGACAATATGCCAATTTAACCAATGCTACTAAATACTTATGACCAAGCCAGGGCGAGGGATGGGGATAAAGAACTGGCTCCAAATTGTCAGATCCATTGGAATGGTATTCCTCTGAGCTGATCAATTCCTTTGATTGATGACGGCAGGTTTTTTTTTTTTTGTTAGTTTTTTTTACAACAGAGCATTGCAAAACAAATACATCAGACTTGCGTCATGGAGGAAGTGATCTGATTCAGAGACATTTACCGGTAAGAGGAGAGCTCAGAGTTTATTTTTTAAACTTTTGGAATTATCTTCACTTATTTGTAGCAGACTGTGGGTGCCCAGAGATACTACTTCATATTTATAGAGAGACCAGACGAAAAAGATGACTGCTTGGAGAAAACAAAGCAAGGAAGTTTGACACTGATACGTGTTGAAAATAAGTTCCCGTTACTTGATTCCAGGTATCAGTTATACTTACTATGGACTTTAGTTAGCATTGTTAGTGATTGCTTGTCGTCTTGTGAACAGATCTGAATTCAGGCTTTTTACAAATTGTTATCCTGACAAAGATCCTTTTGAGCAGTTTATTGCAATCAAAAGAGGACAACATCTGTTCAGTTTGGGTTCATACCATTGTAGTCAGGCAGATTAAGGGTGAATATTTCCTGTGTCACCCC
The DNA here is from genome assembly GCA_033000465.1 of Sciaenops ocellatus. Classification (NCBI taxonomy): domain Eukaryota; kingdom Metazoa; phylum Chordata; class Actinopteri; family Sciaenidae; genus Sciaenops; species Sciaenops ocellatus. Next base: position 1,222,677 of record CP136870.1, read on the forward strand.
ACACGAAACAGACAAATTAAACACAAATTACCGCCCCCCAAAAAATTGTAACAGGTTAGGTGGGAACAAACTATGAAGCCAGGGTTACACACAGTGTGCTCATTTCACATAGCCCACATTCACAAAATGAAACATTTAACGCTGCACCAGATTAACTGTAAAGTGAAAAAAAGTGCTGAACTAATAAAATGTTTCAGATTACTCAACTCTAAATAGATTTCTTAAACACCACATAAGACAGGGCAGCCTCAATCAGATTTTAAAGTCATGTAGGCAAGGAAAGAATGATTAAGTACAGCATGCTGTGGGTGATTAACTCAGACATTAATCTTCACCTGCCTGTTAATGAAAAATGGAAGCTGAGGGAGGGCGAAAGAGTAGAGAAAGTAAATGTCTAAGGATATATTGGTGCAATATGAGTTTTATTTACAGGTTGGAGATTATTCTGGCATCCACCTCACACTCATTGGTAAAAAGGTTGTCATTTTTGTGCTTCTAATCACATCTGTTGAGACAACAGGCAAAGAGAGGAAGCCCAGAGCAAAGAAGGAAAATGGCAGATGAAAGAAAGGAGATGATGGAGAGTGGAAATGCGAGTAGTGGGGCAAAGCAAAGTAAAAAGAGAAGAAAGGAGGGCAGGAAAGGGAAGCAGGTTGAGCTTTTGATGCTTGTGATTATGTTTCTTTCTGGTCAAAGTATTTCAAAGACCTGCTATGACATTAAATACCCCCTACTGTCAAAAACAACCTATTACCCAGTGTTGGCTGAATGGCTGCATGGTGTGTGTGCATGTATGTGTGCATCTAAGAACAGAAGTGACAGAGGCAGGCAGTGGTTCCAGCAGTGTTTTCACTTCTTGTGGGATTATTATTGAACTGACTCCTTTATTGTATGCAATGAGTTATATGACACTTCCACACAGACTTTGCTTTGTCTTCTTCCTTTGTTAAGACACATGTGCAGGAGACATAGGCCAGGGACTAATTAGGGCTCATGCACACATGGGCATGTGCACATACCCACACACAAGCTCTCTTTCTTCCTGTTTCAGAGCATCTGTCAAGGGTGTGAGAAGGGCACAATGAGGCTGTATGAGCAGCAGAGTTATGTGCTTGCCAGCACAGCTCAGGCCACTCATTAGTCTAAAAAACATTTCTCTCATTTAACACCAATGTCACAAGAAGCAGTGGTTGAAACCTCAGGCTTCAACAGCTTAATGGCTCAGAGTGTTACGTATGCATGCAGGAGAATGTACATGCATACATCATGAATATGGAAAGGAAGAATGAGACTTCCTCCTTCAAGATGAAGCTGTTTGCCTCATCAAGATCCCTATCGTCATCATGGAAGCCTGGTGTCAAACATAGGCATTGTATATCACTGCATGATTACTGATGTGTGCCCTGAAGAAGTGGTTTAATAACATACCACTGCACTGCAACAGCACTGTGAAAGGCTGTAGTATATCTAAGCTACACAAACCATGAGGGAGGAGCCGTAACCAACAGTTTCCCAAGTAGCTTACTGAGACAATATCCTGTGCTGGCTTATTCGCCTTCAGGCCCTGCAGGTCACCGGCCAAATTTACCAATCCAAATCAGCTCAGTGCACCTGAGGGCAGCAGGCCTCTCACCTTGAATTTCACAGGTGAGGAATTGGGAACAAGGAAAGAGAATATTTGCTTGGGTTTCCTCTCCGGATTGCTCTCACAGTGCAAAGACATGCAGGTTAGCCTAATCAGCAACTTTGCATTGCCTGTACAGTATCCCAAAATCTCCAAAACTGAAGCTGCTCTAATACAGTAGTGTCTCTGCCTGCTGCAGCCACAGCCACAGTGCTGGGACATTTTCTCCCTCTGTGTGCTGTAAAATTTCATGTAGCCTCACTCTCAAATTGCACTTACACATTTGCTTATATACACTCACAAAAAAACATCATGGCCCAAGGCAATCACGAACTCCATCGAGGGAGCACTGCCTTAGCAGCTAGCCATTGTAGCATACATGACCAGTGGTGTATTCCAGTTTAATGTGCGCAACTATCAACTGAAGAGTAGAGTGCTACTTTCTCGAAATCGAGTACTTGTCTCTGGAGTTGTGCGTTGCAATCACATCTAATCCAAAAGGATCCAAAGATAACGCTGTGACAAATAACTGATTCCACAGGCAGAACAATAGGCAGTAAGAGACACTGACCCTTCATCTGTTGTGTCAGTGCTAAAATGGAAACAGTGTGAAACAGTTGGAGAAAGCATGCAGTGAAACATTGTACCAACAGTTCCTCATGAGGTCTATTTAGTTCAGAGTTACAGGAGTTACAGTATTTCAATTACCAAACATGGGGGCGCCTTGTTTAAGTCAACATGTGTCATCAGAGCACTATTTTGAGTGTGACTGTTTTTTGTGAAAAAAGAGGAAAAAGCTATTATTCTATTGGTTTTGGTTAGAGGGATTTTTCAGCAAGGGCAGTAAAACTGGAGTGAATATAAAGACCTAACAGCCGACAGATCTTAAAGACTAAACGACACTGAGGAGGCCTCTGACAAATACATCTGACACTTGTGTGTCTGTGTAAGAATTTAACAGAGGTTTCTGTGGTGATACCTTTAACACTGCAACATGAAGCTCACACCAAAATGACACATTTTGTAATTCAATTCCAGAAGGCAGAACAATACTGTCATCTTAAGGTTCAGAAAAACATGATATATGGTTCATGAGCAAGAAACACCTTACGTGGTGAATGTTTTCTAGCAGTTGCATTATATGACATGAGGCAATATTTAAAAAGCAAAATGAATCGAGATGTCATTGGAAGATGTGAACATGGAACATGGAACTGCTTATATTGTGTGCTTATATTTCACCTCTTAACTCTCAATCACAAGCTCAGTAGTTTAACGGTATATCTTTATTTCTTCACAAATGTCCTCAGATTTTTTTATATTATCAGTTCCTTCTACTTTAACAGGTTGTAGTGTCACACACACTGCAGCACTCTATGCCCATCCTTCATCTACCCTTTCAATATGAAGAGAGCAGGAGGACAATGCTACTTTGGCTGATCTGATTTAGCTGATCATAAGCGCTCTCCGCTGCTCAGAATGGACACAGAAACACAATACAAATGAAAGCAAATCCACTAACCAAGCTAACAAAGCTAGGTGCTAGTTTCAGCTATGCCTCCTTTTTTATACAGCATCTGCAACAATTTACTTGAGCAAAGTAAAGGTTGATTTTTACCACAATATGACTCAATAATGAATTATTAACTATTAGGCCTTAATGATTTAGATCAGGTCAGATATGAACCTGACCCCATGACTACCAACAGCAATTAGGCTGTTGGCTAATGCTAAATAGCTGCTCAGAGGTAAGTTTTGCTACTTATTCAGCAAAAAAAAAAAAAAACATGTCGACACATGTCGAAACAACATTCTTACTGTTTGGCCTATGGTGACTGTGAGTCAACTAATTGCACGTGGAGATTAGAAAGGTCACAGCAAGCATCACATTTTAAATTTTAAATTAGGGTAACTTGCATGTTTGGAGGATGTCGAGTAAAATGTGGCTGGGCATGACTCAGAAATAAAGAAACCCCTCACTGGAGGTCTCTAAGGACAATTAGTAATGCTGGTAGGCTATTGACTACTGCTGAAACAACAAAAGAGAGCAATCATTTAGACAATTTGATACTACCTTTTTCATCCAGGATGGAATTGTGAGATGATGGCAACCAAGTACTTATGAGCATAAGTTAATTTGACCAAGTAGCACGAACATTGTCCAAAGGTAAGAAGGTAAAGAATAAGTAGAGCACTTCAAGAAGCCCTTTTATCAGGTCATCAGGCCTGGCTGGGCCTATGGCAACCTTCCTCTCTTCACCCCCGCCTCCTTCTGACGACCAACACAATCAATGCGGAGCTAGATCAATGAAATGAATTTATCTCCATGCTCCCGTTGCCTCTTTCCATCAATCCAACTGGCTGTTTTATACATGTGATAATACAATTATTTGTGCCATCTTCATTGTGTGTGGACCCAGCTGTGAAAATTACACTATGAATAGACTGGCATTTTGAATATGAGTTGTTAGGCTATGGCAGCCATGACCTGGGTGATTAATAAAGCGGTAATCCTGAAAAATCATTAGGCATTAGACTCTGGCCATCAATCTACAATATGACCTCCATTTTTTTCTCCTTTTTTAAAATTCCATAGAATAAAATAAACCCCATGGCGATGTCTTCTATCTAGATTTTTATTTTCTCCCTCTCCCATTTCCATACCCTTCTCCCAATCTTTCTCCTCTCTGTCCATAATGCCTCCCCCAGTCCCCACACCGCACCCTTCCCTCCCTCCCTCTCTCCAGCCCCCCAGATCCCCAGCTCGTATATGTGGCACACACCACTGCAGTGACAGAGCCACATTAGTCATCAGAGACATACAGCTGTGGAAGTGCAGAACCCAACAACTGATTTCTAAGCTAACGCAGTAACAAATGCATCATGTAAATCATGCCCTACCCCCCTAGTCTAAAAATAGCAGCTATACCCCATAAGATAGCTAATAAAAATTAACAGCTAGCACAAATGACAGCTGATGTTTAAATCATTATCAAGTGGCTACTGCTGAAAAATAATACCACACAGAAGCATGAACATAAAACACAGCACAATGTGTTAATGTGTTAATAAAAGGAATAGCAGAATTACTGCTGAATCATACAATCAGACTATCAAATGGCAAACTGACCTGAAAGGGGAAGATGTTATCACTGCGGCCGACTCCATCATCCATCCAGGACTTGGGGTTGAAGCCTGCAGGACTGTTTCGAGGGTACTTCTGGGATGCCACATGGTTGTTAGGGAAGGTCTTCTTCAGTGGAGAGATTGAGTTGATGGGCGTCATCCCACCGTTCAGCCCTCGGCGATAATCTCTACCCTGAGATCCTCCCCAGCCACCGCCACCACTGCCATAGCCTCCTCCGGGACTCCAGGAAGTGGAGGAGCCGGGGGAGGGAGAGGGGCTCTGGTAGCTGGCTGGACCCCAGGGGGATGGGGGCTTGTTCAGGCTGTTGGACAAATGTGGCAACTGGCTGAAGGCCGGATTCCTGTGTGGAAAGGGTGGTGGAGGGTGTGGAGAGGCCGGGGAGCGCCGATGCTGCTGGTGTTGGTTGTGGGGGTGTTGGAAGTGGGGGTGTGGCGGGGGAGCCGGGTGGTGCTGGGACAAGGCCGCCGCTGGTCCGATCTGGGGGGAGAAGTTCCCACCAAACCCTGGACTGACATGGTGTGAGAAGTTCTGAAACAGCAGTGGCCCGTTGTTGGCAGAGGCTGGGTTGAAGAAGCTCACATCCTCATTGATGATGGTTGATGGCGCCGGTGGGATGGCAGCTGACCAGTTGTTGAAGCCAGTAAGTGATGATGAGGTTGTACTGGACTGGACCGGGCCAGTCCCCCCAAGCCCAGACGTCTCCTGGTAGTCAAAGCCTGTCAGGACAGGAGACTCAAGACGTAATTGCTTCTCCTTTCCATTACTTCCTTCAGACACACCACTGTCTGTCTTGGCTTCCTCTGACCGGGCTTTTTCCAGTTCTGAAATGATCCCACCACCACTTCCACCCTCCTGGTGACTCCCAGGGGACAATTGCTGCTGCTTTTCTTGCGTTTCTTGCATTTCCTGTTGCTGCTGTGCTTTGGGCTTCTCTGGGCCCCCCAGGATTTCGTCTTGCACACTGTTGTGGGTGGCAGAGGCAGGAAAGAGCCAGGGAGAGCCTCCCGTGGTGCCATTCCCTGCGGCTGAGGTGCTGTTTATGAAAGCAGCAGGGCTCTGCGACACATTTTGGTGGTGGTGTGGGGGCTGCAGATGCGGGTGGATTCGGACTGGGAATGCAGACTTGTTGCCAGTGTTGTTTTGAACTAGGACTCCGAACCCGTAATCCCCCATTTGTTTTTTCCCCCCACACACAAATGCTATCCCGTGATCGTTTGGTCCTATTGAGAGAAGGGCACACAGGATGGCATGCACTGAGTTAGCAGTCAGCCTTGTCATTCCACTATAGATCAAGAGATAGACAGAAACAAGAGAAACAACGACATGATGGTCGTAGACATTTTTAGTGACATAAAAGATTTTTTGTCCTGATTGGTCTGATTTACTCCCTCAGAGAATTCCTGGACATATGATAATCACACAGCATTGTCATGAATGAGCTCATTCTTGCACTGAACAATCTGCCCTTATTACTGTGGCCAGCTGAAAAAAAGCAGTTAACGTTACATCTTTAGCTAATTATAACCCTGTGACGTTGCCAGCTTGTAAGTCTACAGCTGAGCTGCTGGCAGCACCAACATAGCTGGAAACACTGTTGTGTCGAGCCTAGACACACACACACACACACACACACACACACACACACACACACACACACAGACGTTTTCCAGACTGACAGACAATTCATTACCAGGAGTGTAACCTTAAAGAGAACACAGTGTTATACAATATGAATGAATGTCGAATATATATACAATAAACCGACGAAACGTTCAGAAGAAAAACACTCGACCTTGTTTGACAGCTGTCAGAGTCTGTGAAGAGTCCGACCTCAAAATGGATCAGCTAGAACTAACCGGGTCACACACTGCTTCCTTTCATCGAAATACGCCCTGTGAATTCACTGGTCATTATTATATGTGAATAGTAGAGCTAACATTCGACAGTCAAGCGCTTTAAATCAAAGAGACATGTTAGCTGGCCAGCTAACATTTCCATCCGTTGCTAACGTTAGCTAGCTAGCTAGCTAACGTTAGCACAAATGCTTGCTAGCTGGCCAGCTTGAACACAGACTTTAAATTAAATTAAATTCACCTTCTGATCACCACCTTCGACCTCGGCGATGTTTTTGTCGAGATCCTCCCCTCTGGTTGAGAGCAAGGTGGTGTCCTTGAAAAAATGAGGTCAGGAAAGCTTCTCAGGCGGTCTGATAGCTGACTGTACAGTGCAGTCGGTCGGTCAGCTTTTTTTCTGCCTTCTCCTGACGTGTCCTGCCTGCTCAATGACACAGCTCTCTGTCTGTCTGCTGCCTCTGAGCTGGAGCTGGACTGTGTGATCACAGAGCTTTGTTAACGTGGCAGTGTGTTTAATGTATCCGGCCGCGGTTCTTTCACAAGCCCTGTTCGATCGGTTTCATTGTTCGTTTGACTTCACTATATTTTCTAGCTAAGTGTCTTTCCTGCAGAGCCAGCCGATCCCTGTGTGCTTCTTGGCTGCCCCTCTCCTGGAACCGACCGTGGCCGAATGACAGCGAGAGATCAGCCGAGACGCACTTCCGCTTCTAGCGCCACCTTTTCCACCGTTACCACGCCCTCCGAGAGCCACACCTCGACATGTGATTGGCCGGCTAACCGGCAGCCTCGCCTGATTTCTACAACAGTTAACGGCCATGCACCAATAGTGAAGCCCTGCCATCGCCCACTGAGGTCGACAATGATGAAAAACCCTCCCAGCAGCACGGTGCTGTCCTTTCACGACGCAGCTGGTATCAGGTCGTGAGAAAAGTGACATACCCCCGCCCCTCTCTGGAAAGGATGGGACTGCATTAGAAGAAGACGCTTTCTGATCACATGTTCTTTTCCCAATTTAACCCCGTTTGTACACATACGTGGATTATATGAATATATATGGATTCCATATGCCATAAATTCTACCTTTATGATGCCTATCATTTTTTTAAAGTTTTTGTGAACACTATCCAATAAATGATATTTATTACCATTGAGGTAATAGTTATGGTGGTGTTGTAGAGGACTGCATTATATTCAGAAATATAATTTAATGCAGTACATTATAAACCAGCTTAAATTAATAATAAATGTATAAATAATACAATCATCTTGTTGAACAATGTCAACAGAAATGAACACATTGCATGAGTTAATATATAATGCTCATAATGGAAGTTATAGATACATATTGTACATGTACATCAGTTCCTTACAAAAAAGTACAATATTCTTGTGGAAATATGTGAAAACATTAACATTTAACATTGTTAAACATGGGTATGCTCATGTGAATTTTTTGTGGAGTTCCTCATATGATAAATGTGTTTCATATATGGTTCATTTACACATGCTTTTTTCATTGTCTTTAAATAGGCATTATTTGAAGGAATTGTTTGACATTTTGCTTTTTAATTTCAATCAACAGCACTCTCTCTCTCATTGGCTCTGTCCAAGCACCAGCACTTCTAAAGCCAATTAATTCACATCTTATATCTTGTTTAGTTAATTCATACAATACCAAGTGTAAAAACAACAAAGTGCAGTTTTATGGTCAAGCGCAGTGATTTTAGTGATTTCCTGTTTACATCCTTTCACAGCCATACACAGGTATAAATTCATAAATTGATATAAAATATAAGCATCACTGAGCTTTGGAGGAGTTTTCGATCTTATCTTTTGGACAGACCCAGGCTAGCTGTTCACCCCTGCATCTAGCCCTCATATTATGCTAAGATAGCTACTAGCTAAAAATATTGAATTGTTCTTCTGAATATTTTGTTTTTAAATTTATTTAAAACTCATAAGTGTTGCAACTATTCCCTACATGCACAGTATCTGATATAATAGTTTTAATCGTAATCTCTTCCCCGTTATATCACACTATTCTCAGCTATAAGCCATCTGACAGTCTGCTTCTCTTTACTCTGCTTATCGTCTGACCATCCAACCCTCTTTCCTTCACCCACCCACACCATTCCCCATTTCTTTTTTATCTCCCCCTCTGTCCTCCCCTGTGTCCTCTCCTGTACGGTCATTATCACCTCAAGGTCATCAAACAGCTCTGACTCAGTCTGAGCTTTGTCAGGCTCACCGACCCTCAACTGGCAGTGTTACATGCTATCTAATAGATCTGTCACTTCAAGTCCAGCTGAGTGATAGATTAGGGAATCTCTGCTGTTCTGCATTATTAAGTGTGTACAGAAAGGAAGAGCAGGCAATGGGGAGGTGTATGGCAGGTTTTGGCAGGGCTTGGTAGTGACTGGCTTAAAGTAATCCGATTTTTTTTTTTTTAATGGATTACAGATGTCTGATAGTAACATTATTCACATTTAGCTTGCAAAATGATGCAGTGATGCAAGCTGTGCAAATACTGACACATGATAGAATTTGGAGGCCTCAAACTTTGAGTCATTTATTTTGACAGTTACAATTTGTATCTAACAGAGAAGATAAATGTCAAACTTTAATATCAGTTCTTCCTCATTCTCACTGTTTACTGAGATCATTACCCTAATAGACAGAATCTGGCGCTGCAGCGAAAACATAGGTTTTTACATTCATTTGAATGGGGGTGGTCCATTTTGGCTGTGGCCCTAAACCCTAGGGTTTACACTAAAAAAGTGAACTGGGGTGGAGAAGTTGAGCTGGATCCAACTGATCCAACAAAGCCTAAAATGTCTCTGAAACTGAGACTGTTCAAGTGGATTCATGGACTAAACTCTAATACTCTACCTGTTGTGCTCTGGCTTTGTTTATTTCATGTACCCAGCTTCTAAATTTGTGTCTGGCACGCAATTTACAGTGCAAAATAGTGACAAGAAAAAGTTTCCTTTGGTTTGTGCCTGATATTTGAGAGAGGGAGAGAGAGCAAGCGTTGGTCGAGAGACATAGAATGAGAGTGAGGTAGCGCCGGCATCGAGAAAGCTGGTTAAGAAAATCACACTGCAAATTTCTCCACCACAATAGGGAATCCAGATAACATGGGGACTTATGATCTCTCCTGGTCAGAGACAAACAACCACAAAGACACGGGGAGAACGTGTAAACTCCACACAGAAAGGCCCCAGCCGAGTTTCGAACCAGCAACCTTTTTTGCTGTTAGGTGAAAGTGCTAACCACTACTAACCACCACCTACAGTGCACATTTAGATAATACAAAAGACTTCCAGATAATTATATATCAGTTCCCTTTAAATGTAATATGAGGCACTTGTCATCAACTGAGTTTAGAGTGCATACTGCTCTGCCCTCTTTATCTTCTCTGGAATAATAATTAGTCTTTTAATTGTCTAATGATAATGATATAACAATGCATGTCATTTTGCCTGTATTGCTTTTTAATCAATAGGTCCAGCAATACATATACAGTACAATAGTTCCAGCCTAACATTTGTATCATGCATTTCTATTATATATTGTAATTTCTGTTTGTGACCTCCGTTTCCTGTTCCTGTTCCATAGTTTTCTAACATCTGTTCATGTGTGTTCAAGTGTAATCTTCATCCTACACCCCAGAGGGTGAGAATCAGCAGGAGTAGCAAGTCATGTTTGAAAGTCCTAAATGTGTTCCAGCTTCACAGAATATTCCTCTCACAGCAGGGTGGATGATTAGGCAGAGTGCTCCATACAGTAAATGGATTTCTAGGACAGAATAACCGGTCTTACTGGCCTCACTCAGGAGACAACACCCTCTCTTCCTTCTGTTCCCTTCTCTGCCTACCTCCCTCTCACTCTATGTCACATTTACACACATAGCCAAGGGGGAATGACATATATCATTTATGGAATCTATATGTCTGTAGTTTCAGCCCAAAATGTTACTGTGCTCAAGGCTACTGAGATGCGGCATTTTCTGGCAATGGTTTTGCATGTGCACTGCCATATCCAAGACTGGATAGGTGCTATGAATAAAACATTGAATCCATTAAAAAATGAATTGCTGTTTTACCTTAGGCATAATTATGGTGCAATTCCTCCCAGAGTGCATGTGTGTGTGTTTGCAAGTGTAAGTGTGCCTAAGTGCATATATAAGCTTGGAACTCCAATGTTGATGATTTATAACTTAAAAATCTCAGCTTGAACAATTCCCTGCTACGGTATCGAGAAAATTCTGCATCCCCTTGACTTGGCTCACTTATCTGTAAAATTCAAAACTGCACTATGATCCACCTAATACATGGTTGTTTTCTGAGTTGACATTTGGGAAATACAAGATTTTGACCTGACAGCAGTCGTACTTTGTAAATAATGTAGATGTTAGTATGTATTGTGTGTGAGATAAAGATGGATGGTTTTTCGTGATGTAACAAAGCCTCATGATGTGCTGTTGTAAGGTCATGTTTGTGTCCTATGAAATATTCAGAGTGCATGTTGCTAACAAAATGGCGTGGACGTGCTTCTGGGTGGCTTTGGGACACCAAGGACCTCTGGGTACAGGGTGGAGTGGGCTGAGGGTGGGAGGGGGAATTAGATGATGCAAAAGGCTAATCATGATAGAAAGATAAAGGAAAAACAAATAACTACATACGTGTGGATAGGCTCCTATCAGAAAGGTCTTCTCCAAACAGATAATGCTGTTCTTGGAGGTGTTTTGTGGTTCAGTGTTACTAGTGTTGCTAGAGTATTCATTTTTAACATTATTATTTAGAATTGTCACACACAAAGACTGCCATCTGTCTGCCATCTGTGTGTGTGTGTGTGTGTGTGTGTGTGTGTGTGTGTGTTAGGGGGCAGCTGGGACATGAAGCTGCTTTTATTAGTTTCAATCATTTTACATGAAAAATGTATGAAACCACTTGTCTTGACCACTTGTATGTAAAAGGTTGCTTGTATTGATGAATCACTTCACTCATTGGGCGTTTTAGCATCTTTCAGCTCATTGTTTTGGTTTTATTTTAAACCTGCATCATTTCTAGCCAAAAACAGCTTCCAGGTACAGTAACTGTTTTTTAGTAAAACGCTTGAATAAATCAACTGTATGCTACCTCCAGACATAGAAAGTTAGTGCCTATAGCTTGTTAAGCATTATCATCTAGAGATATTTATATCAGAAGTGAATGAGGGAGGGTGTTAGGGAGAGAGACAGAGATAGATGTTGATGGCTGCTCATTCACTCCAGGTGAAGCAGCCTTGGATGGTTTCTAATCCTTCTGAAGAATCTCATCTCCATAACTATCTGAAGGCAGGAAAGCTGCTGATTGTCTTCAGGTGCTCCCTGTTCAGTGTGGATTCTCTTAATATCAGTGTCGGCAGAGAAGCTCTATGGGAGGCTCTGTGAAAAGAAGGGATGCTGCAGAACCTCCAGTGGTCACTCTGATGTTCTTCTGTCACTATCAGCTGCTCAAGTTAACACGTTCATATGCATACTCCTCTAGTCTCCAGCACTGCAGGTCATCTCTATGTACTTTGATAAAATAATAACCATTACCTATCCCACAGTCCAGCACATGGTCTGTTGGCTGGCCCTGAGTTTTATTATATAGTGCAGCGCATCGTATTTTATGTTCCCAGGGCAGAGGGGAAACCCTGACAGTTCAATGGCTGTCAGACCCAGAGACCACATATCAATGGCCTCATTAAAAGGAATATCGAGCATGACTCTAGTGCCGTATACCAGGGGGTCTGCACACAATCACCAGGCTTAACCTCAGCCACTGCACGTACCAGGTCAAAGTCAAGCAAATTCACCTTCAGTGGACAATGATGGCAGTCCACAACCATAACATTTTCTGGTTTGAGGGGGGGGGGGTTAGTAACTTCCAGAAAAATTCACACCCACTTAATGCGATTAGCCCAGTGTGCGTGGGTGTGAAAGAAGACAAGGTTTAAACTTTTCTCTTAAGCTCTTTTTTATTCATTCAAATGCTTCTGTCATTTTTTGTGTGTACAACTGAGTGCAACAGCATGAATGCCTTCAAGAAGAGACTGTCTGAAAATGTTCCTTTATCCCCACAAGGCTCATCATGTCAAAATCACAAGAGCTCACATGCTGAAATTCTGGAGACAGATTACCAAAGGAATGTATTACAGTCTCCTAGTTTTGCTTTGTTTGCCTTAGTCTTCTCACAAAGTTTGTCTTCCCCCTTTGGCCAGACTTGTAGTATTCAGAGACCAGGAGAGATCATAAGTCCCCATGTTAAAAAGTCCAGCTTCACAGCAGAAATAAACATGTTTACAGCCTGGTCTCTGTAGCTAATGACAATGTTCATGACAACTGTACTGAGGGTGAATTTTTTTTATGGAACGCATCCGTTCAAATGATATTAAGGCTTAAAGTTATGTAGAATTAAGAGCGTCGCCACTTTGACTGACTGGTGGGTGCCGTCACAGATGGCTTGTTTGAGCATCCAGGCTTCATACAAAGTATGTCTGTGGATCCACTATGCCACTCCTCAGTGAGTTCACACAAAACTATTGCCACCAAGGCTTTCCCACTCAAGTGGATGTGCTGCGTCACTGCAAATCTCTAATGGAGCAGAGTGTTTTTTAAGACTTATTTATGTTTCATTAGGCTCCCCCTGAGGGGCCCAGCTCCAGTCAGGTCATGGCTGAAAACCAAATCTAAGTTGTAAGAGTGGTCTTAGATTAAGACTAAGTCTAAAAGTGGTGCTGCTCTTTTGGCAGTGTACTGTTCTTCCTCCTGCAGAAGTGGCTCTCTCTGAATACTTGGTGTAACATACATTGGTTTATGCTTATTTATAACTTACACTCACCACCCTATTTAAGTTGTAGATGAACCAAGAGGTCCGCCTCCTGCTGAAGGCACCTGACACCGCTTTTAGATCTGGTGACGGGCAGGCCTCCAGGGCTAACATGAAGAGGGGCATCAGGAAGGCCAAGTACAGCGACAAGCTAAGGATCGAGGAGCACTTCAACAACAACTTGCATCCATGCCATCACAGTTTATAAACCCACACCACCAAACACCACCCCGGCAACCGGCGAAGGCTCCTTGTTAGATGAGCATAACAACTTTTATGCTCGTTTTGACAGGGAGAACCAGGAGGTGGCCATCAAGGCTGCACTCCCTGCAGACCACCAACCCCTAACACTGTCGATGTGTGTGCTGCACTGAGCAGGACTAATGCATGTAAGGCTGCTGGCCCTGATGGCATCCCTGAGCATGTGCTCAGTGCCTGTGCTGGACAGCTAATTGAGGTCCTGACTGACATGTTCAACCTGTCACTGGCCCAAGCAGTTGTGCTTTAAAACCACATCCATCGTGCTGGTGCCGAAACACTGAACTGTAGCGAGCCTTAACAACTATCGCCCTGTTGCACTCACTCACACCATCATGAAGTGCTTCAAGAGGCTGGTCCTGGCTCACCTCAAAACCTGCATACCACCCTCAATAGACCTTCTCCAATTCACAATTCACTAGACCCTCTCCAATTCCACATCATCCTGAACACCAGCATCCCACAGGGCTGTGTGCTGAGCCTTCTCCTCTACTCCCTCTTAACCCACGACTGCGCACTTGTACCTGGTTCTAATACCATCATCAAGTTCACACAAGAAGACACAACAGTGATTGGCCTCATCAACGATGAGACGGACTACAGGGTGAGCTGACAACAACCTCACCATTAACACCAAGAAGACCAAGGAGATCACTGTGGGCTTTAAGTTCCACATCTCCAAGGACCTTTCAGTTACTGCAGCTAATGTTGGTGGCCAAGTACAATAGGCTGCCTTCTTCTCACATTAGAGTAAAGGCCCCTAAATCCAGTACATGGTCTGGTATTCTGCTGATACATGTCTTCCCTCCATTCCCTCAATAGGTTTCAAAGTTAGTTTTGTTAGTGTATGAGCTAAAACTAATGCAGTCTAATCCAATAGTCCTACAATAAACAGGCCATAAACATTCCCTAAGTTAGGGAAGGCTAAATAAGGATTTTCTGTATGCCACATCTTTTACAGGATATGGAAGATCTCTATGTGTGTGGCCAGGCTGATTTCATGACTCCACTGGGTGCAGAAGAGGTAATAAATTACAATGGAGCAGCAGCTGGGGTCTATGTGAGGGTTGATGTGTGTTTGTGTGTCTTTAGCAAATATGTTGGTAAGTAACTTAACACATTTAAAACTAATATTTTTTTCAGTCTTCAGTTATATCTGATCATGCTGCAACTACCCATATTAATAAAGAAAGATATGACAGTTGATATTTAAAATCCTTCATCATCTGCTCATACAAGGACTGAAAACAATGTCTTTGTTTAACCAAAATGTTATTGATCCCTTCCTGTGTGGAAACTGGGTCAAACATGTACAGTATACTTATGTTTGTCTATATTATTATATCTTTCACTATATCCATGTATGATTCTTCTACTACTACACAGCAGTCTGCAATGTGTGAATATGTTGCCATGGCAATGTCAAATTTGGGCTACTTGTTCATTCATCCACTGTCGTGACATATAAAATAGAACCTGATTCTGCTTATTTAAATCTATTTGCTTCTTTTTTTCTCATGAATCAACACAGGAAAAAAGTATCTGTTTGCCAAAGGTCATGTATGTGTGTGTATGTGTATAATTAAAGAACGTGGACAGATGTGTGTGTGAAATCAAACTAGGAGCTGTGCTTCTAAAGCAGGAGTGGTTTTATTTACCCTCTGGGTACTTCTCCATGGCTCATGAGTCTGGCTGGGTGACAGGCTGAAAGGAGCCAGGACAACAGCAGCTGGACAAGGTGGCCAGTTTCAAGTAAACATCCACCATTTTGATCATTTCTGCTGTGATCACATGATGTTTAAGGCACAGATCAAGTCAATCCCAAATGAGAGTGTAATATGAATTAAAAATAGTGACAGTTTGCTCAGTAGATAGAGCGTCCGCCCCATGCACAAGAGGCTCAGTCCTTTCTGCAGCGGCCCAGGGTTTGAGTCCGACCTGTGGCACATCATTGTGACATTAGCATTTAGCTTAAAGCACAGGTGCCTTATAGTCATAGATGGCAAACTCTGACTTGTAGTCCAGACATACAAACTTCCTTACTAGTAGGGTTCACCACGTAAACAAAGTTCTGTGAGTTCTGCCCTTTATTTTAGAGAGGCTTACAGCAAAATCTTATTGTTATTGTGGCAAAAGATATTTGCCACAATAGCATTTAACAATTTAACATTTCCATTCAAGTCTCTAGAAGTTGTTGTTGACAGGATCAAAAACTAATTTTTTTGTCCACTGACCTGCTAATTCTACATCGACTATGACTGTGTAAGATCTGTCTGTGTGGGGTTCATTGTCTGTGTTTGTCTTTCTCTTGTTTTCTCTTTCCCGTATGCCTGCACAAACACACACACACACACACACACACACACATACACACACACACTCACACAGTGCTGACAGAGGCTGAAAGTAAGACCAGTGGACAGAGAAATGCTGAGTCAAGCAGACCTGAGCCTCCACCAGTACAGAGCATGCGTGGCCTCATCAATAATGGTCCTGAAAGTCCTGAAAGTCACTGATATGTGTGTGTGTGTGTGTGTGTGTGTGTGTGTGTGTGTGTGTGTGTGCGTGTGTGTGTGTTAGTTTATTTAATAAGACATCACACTAATCTTCTCAGGGTGTGTGTCACAAGAAAGAGATGGTAAGGCCTATGGTATATCCAGATCACTGTGAGGTGGAGCTTCAAATGTGTCTTATCAGTTGACACAGCTGTACCTCCAAGGATACTGTGAAGCTGATCTGAATGATGTGCACACTATGACCACCAGCCAAAGGTTTCCAGACATCACGACACGTTTCTGCCTCCAGCAACTCTCAAACTCTCTTAGTTGTGTTAATCTGTGAACTAAGAATTAAGGAGTTTCAGCTACAGACTGAAGCTCATATCACATGCATGCAGTGCAACCATTTCATTTTACATTGCTTTGATCAAAGTCATCACCTGTGGACATAATTGTGTAGGTTTTGTGTGCACCAAATTAATTTAAACAAATGCTAATAATATGGCCATAATTGGCATTCAAATCTTGATATTCTTTATCAATTGACCCAGCTGATTGGTTACAGTGAGGTAAAGGTCTCAAGCATCACATCTTGAATGGATGCAAATTAGTTCAAAGGTTTAGAGACACTTTCTTATTCACTGTGTTCATATCTACATCTTAGTTGAACATTAAAGGCGTGGGCATAAAACCACATAAATATGAGATTTGGTCGTCATAAATATTCAAGAAAATTGACATTACCACCTCTTTGGATGGAGGTGGAGGAGATTTTAGCACTTAAAACTGGATCATATTTTATGAAGAAAATGTTTTCTGGTTTTCCCTCTGATGTCATCTAGCTGCTCCACCTCAACTCTCTGTGATTTACAGAGTTTCCCAATGGACAGTGAAGTAAACTGCTGTGAACTGTAGCCACCTTTTAACTGATATTAGCTCACTTACTTAGTTGTGGTGCCCACACTGTGAGCTCTGAGTACTGGGGGACTGTTAGTATTTACACTGGTACCACAGAAGTTTTGGACCACCAGAAAGAGGAAGTTTTCAGCCCCAAGACAAGAGGGGGTGCAGACTGGGAGCAACACCAGAATGGGCACCATAACGGGAGCCAGGCTAGCAGGCAATGTAAAAGGCTCATCAAAGACCAAGCATGGCAGAGCTGGGCTAACTGCTGTTGGACTAGTAAGTAATATTAGCTGGCTGCTATGTCTTGTGTTGTTGCACTGTTAGCAAAGTTGTCAACTTTCTAATTTTTGATCATAAGTAATGTAATCAGAACAAATGCATGCATGCAGCATCTAAAACAACGTAATTGCACTTTGAAACTGGGATCACAAAAATACCAATTCTTATATGATGTTGCTTTAATGCAGGTGTTCCAGTTGGTAGGATGGTTAAAAATGTTTTTTAAAAATCATACTATGCTTTAATTATACTTGAAAATGTTGACGTGCTCTTATAACTCTGTCTCTTATATTTCTTTTTCTTTTAAAAGGTACCATATTGAGGTCTTTAAAGGTGTTCAAGGATGGGTTGTTTTTGTGAAGATCAATCTTTTTTGTAATTTCTTTCTCTAAGTTTGGAGAGCATCTCTACCTTCCTTTTTTCATACTCTTCTGGATCATTACATATTATTTTAGTCATCTTTTTAGTTATTTTAGTCAGATGAGTTAATGTATTAGAGGTAGACTTTTCTAAAGAGGGATGGAATGAGAGCTTTGAGCATGAAGATGTGTATTCTGTTCTATATGTTAAAGTAATAAGTAATAGTAATAAGTATAAAGAGTAAGGACAGCAAATTCTGTCAAATTATGTGTATAAGAAAAGTTTTAGGATTAGTTACTAGGCAATCAGCAGAGATTCCATAAAGTAACTGGTTCCTTCATGCTATTTACCATAGAGACATTAGAGCGGTATTAATCTTAACTCTGAGTGAATAAGTGCTTTTCCCATAATATCGAACAGTTCCTTTAAGACGTTTCACACCCAAACAAAATATTTTTCAATGTATTACAGAGCAGTTTTGAAAGATGATTAATCCTGTGGCATTAGGAAATCCCTCAGTACATGAATTAAAAAAAAATAATTTACGTTTTTTATATCAATACATCTATTCAGTGCACTATCCATTCCACCACATTTACATTTACATTTACATTAAGTCATTTAGCAGACGCTTTTATCCAAAGCGACTTACAGAAAAGGGAACAATCAAGGTATAGTGCGATAAGAAGTGTTAGTGCAGCAATAAGTACCAGTGACAATTCTTTAAGGAGTAGATTTGTCGTGTAGTGCTAGGAGAGAAGGTCCTCTCTGAAGAGCTGGGTCTTTTTAAAGGTAGTAAAGTTTTTTAAAGGTAGAGAGGGACGCCCCTGCTCTGGTAGGAACTGGTAGTGTGTTCCACCAACAAGGAACAACAAACGAGAAGAGTTTGGATTGCCTTGCACGATCAGTGCTTCACAAATAAATTGTGGTTATTGCAAGCCTGCTGAGAAATGTTATGTGATGGGTATTCTCAGGTTCATTTGGCACAGTCTTCTATATTAAGATTAAGATTAGGAGTTGGGAGCCTTGAAAGGAAAAGGTGATTCATCCTTGTCTCAGATTTATATTCTGAGAGCCAGATTGAAAGAACTGAACCATTTAAACCACAATACAAGCTTGTTTGTACAATTTTGAGCCATTCAGCAGCCTAATGTGGCCTGTTTTTTTTATTAGATGAGAAGACAATAACTGATATATTATTTAAGCCTGAGCTTGCACCAAAACAGTGGTACTTTCTTATACTTTGCTGTTTGCTGCATGTAGGGACAAAGCAAGTATACGCCACACGATTTCTTAATCTGAAATTCAAATTCTGTGATCAACACATGTAAGAAAGAGCTACTGTAAAGGGAAGGTCACAAATACACAGGAGATCACAGGAGTTCTTTAATCCTATTTTATGTCTGGAAATGTGATGATTACTGTATGGCTGCATTGGAAAGACTTTGTGACCATTTCCACTGAGCAACATTGCAAGGCCCCACGCCCAACATCAGCCCCATTCCCACCCCAACCTTCACACCCCCACAGGATCTGTTGTGTTTATTGACCCCAGTTTGCAGAGTTCACAATCTGGCCCATTGGTCGTTAGAGCCATTGATTGGAGTATAACACAGAGATGATCAATCTGTTAAAATTGCACTGGCTGAAAGCAGCCTCTGGGGTCATGGGGAGGTATGCAATGTGACTATTGGGAGCAGGGGGTGGCTGATCCTGGATGCATTTTCATTTTGTGTGGCTTCATGCATATCTGCTCTTTATACATTCATCACACACACAGAAACATATAGCACATGCACTGTGTAAACATACATTCATCATGATCATGCTATATACACGCTACACACACACAAATGGCATGTCATGGCAGCAATCAATAACCCACAAAATCCATAACAAACTGTTTAGCATATTCTTTGATCATCTGCAGTGCTGCTCTCAGAACAATCTTTTAAAGCAGATGGATGAATAGCAACTGTCAAGTATTCTCTTTTCTCTGTCACTATTTAAAATTTTAGCCATCCAAGCAGCATGGCTCTGTTTGTCATGGTCCAGACTTACATATATTAACAACTACTGGAGGAATTGCCATGGCCTCCTCATTGATAGCAGGCATGAAATTTACGTAAATAAGTAAGAAACATTCAGGTCAAATATTTAATTTGTCCAATACTTTGGTTAATGACCAAATTCATCCAAATTCCTACAGAAGTAATGACAGCATCACACTGTGTTTGGTGAAAGTTAGCAAATGTTAGCATGCTAGCACCCAAAATTAAGACACAAAACATTATACTGACGAAACATTGCCATATTACCATTGTCATGAGTTGCTAGCAGAAACAAAAAGAAAATATATGTAAAATAAAGATGAAACAGTTACATAGACATGTATTTACTGACATAGAGCATTATTTGTTATCATGTCTAGATGTTTTAAATCCAGTATTGTATGTATGTATGTATTTTTTACGTGGCCTGATAGCAACAAATACAAAATGAACACTAAATGAATGAGGATGTCATGTGCAGCAATGTATCTATAAAGATTTGAATCAAAAAAATGATGCTAAACCATCAAAACTGGTTGCAAAGATTGTCCTATTAGGTATTTGTATATTGTTTTTTTTATCATTTATATTCTGTGATTTCTCAGGTGAATCCTCGTATATTTATATTATATTTACAAATCATAATGTATTCAGCAATAAGCTATGTTGCTCCATTATTGGGTGCATTGCATTATCTGCTTATTTTTCTTTAAGAGTGGGGGGTGTTTACCTTACATTTAGATATATCTTTAGATATTTTGTATAAATATATAAATGTGTTGTTTATTTTATAAAGATACTTTTACACATCTGGACGAAATAAATATTATATCACCCTAAATCCTTAAATTCTACTTTAATCATACATTTAAAGATGAGTCCTCTGTAATAAGACTCACTCACATTTTAGTCGAGTGTTTGCACTGTCTATTTTAACCCAGACCCTCTGCTTCTGTCTTCCTCTTAGCCAGCATCAGTGGACAGATGGTAGGATCAAACCCCATCAAACATTTACAACTTCACAGACACAGCCTCATCACATTCACTCCCAGACATCAGAGAGGTCCATCCATACCACCCGCACATATACACACACACATGCACACACCTGCCCTAGCTGCAAGTTCAGATTTTTTTCAAATTAAGAGTTTGATAGAGCTTTAGCAGGAGTCTAAATGGTACAGTAGCTCTTCCTCCCTGCGTCCATCAGCTCTCATCAACCAACTCATTTTTTAAGCAAAAAGGATCCTATATGCTACATGCTATACCTAACAGTGCTTCCGTTTTACTGTTGAAATTTTAGTCAAGGTCTTTGATAAGGATGCATTGAATCCATCAGACTTGTTTTACTGCAGCCTTGAGTCCCCAGGGTCCTGTATCTCAAACAAAAGGAGAAGGACGATAGAGGAAGGGAGGACAAGGATGATGAGTCAAGGGAGAGTGAAAGAGGAGGAGGAGGAGGAGGAGGAGGAGGAGGAGGAGGATGACAGTGTTGAGAAGGATGGGAAGAGAGAACCACAGATGATTAGCAGGCAGGGGAGAAAGAAGAGGATGAAGAGGAGAAGTGGTAGAGGAGGCACAGAAACTAAAATGGATAGCTGCATTGCTGTCATGCTACAATGTCCTTCAGGCTTTCAGTAAAACAACGAGCACCCACAGAAAAACATTATTTAGCCTGTACATAAATCATAGGTTCTATGCAGTGACTACAATCATTGCAGAAACACACACACACACACACACACACACACACACACACACAAAAAAAAAAAAATCCTATTGATGATCAGTCTGTTGCTATCTCATCCCCACAGAGCTTTGGTTGCCAAGTCAACCATGGCCACCTCGATGACAACCATGCAGTAGCCAGTTTTTCTTCAACTCTATGTTATTTACTTAATCAAGCTTTTTGCTTTTCAAATCAAATCAAATCAAATCAAATTTTATTTGTATAGCCCAAATTCACAAAACACATTTTGCCTCAGAGGGGCTTTACAATCTGTACAGGGAGTGGCACCCTCTGTCCTTAGACCCTCGGTTCGAGTGAGGAAAAACTTGCCCACAAAAACCCTTTTAACAGGGAAAAAAGGTGGAAGAAACCTCAGGAAGAGCCACAGAGGAGGGATCCCTCTCCCAGGACGGACAGACGTGCAATAGATGTCACATGTACAGAACAAATCAACAGAGACATATTGTACAATTACAATGAATGATAAAATGATTACAGTATACAGAGTACACAGAGATATGGTAACAATAATGACAGTAATAATATATGTAGTGGACGTCGTGCAGGACCACAGCAGCAGCCACGATCCATGAGAACCTGCTGGACGGGAGAGCACAGAAACTCCGGGGAAGAAGTTTAGTTAGTAACATGCATTAACATGCATTAATGAGACATGTATGTTTACACAGAGAGAGAGAGAGAGAGAGAGAGAGAGAGAGAGAGAGAGAGAGAGAGAGAGGAGGGAGAGGGAGTCCCCCGGCAGTCTAGTCCTATAGCAGCATAACTAAGGGATGACCTGAGCCAGCCCTAACTATAAGCGCTATCAAAAAGGAAAGTCTTAAGTCTACTCTTAAAAGTGTGGACCGTGTCTGCCTCCAGAACCCAAAATGGTAGTTTGTTCCACAGAAGAGGAGCTTGGTAGCTGAAAGCTAGCTATTCTAGATTTAACAGGTAGCCAATGCAAAGAAGCCAAAATGGGAGAGATGTGATCTCTGATCTTGGTTCCTGTCAGAAACCAGTCCAGTAAGTCCTAAGAGACTTACTGGAGCAGCCTGATAACAAAGAGTTACAATAGTCCAGCCTAGAAGTAACAAATGCATGGACTAGTTTTTCTGCATCCGCTTGAGATACAATGCGTCTGATTTTGGCGATGTTACGTAAGTGGAAGAAAGCAGTCCTCGAAATTTGTTTTATGTGGACATTAAGGGCAAATCCTGATCAAAAACAACTCCAAGATTCTTTACGGTGGAGTTGGAGGCCAGGGTGATCTCGTCTAAAGTAACTAAGTCTCTAGAAAGAGAGTTTCTGAGGTTCTTGGGTCCAATTACAAGAACTTCAGTTTTGTCTGAATTTAACATCAGAAAATTGTAGGTCGTCCAACTTTTTATATCCTTAAGGCATGCTTGGAGTTTAGTTAACTGATTGGTTTCATCAGGCTTGATCGATAAATATAATTGGGTGTCATCAGCATAACAATGAAATTAATGGAGTGATTCCTAATAATGTTCCCTAGAGGAAGCATATATAAACTGAATAGAAGTGGTCCTAGCACAGAACCTTGTGGAACTCCATGACAAACTTTGGTATGCATGGAGGATTCATCATTGACATGAACAAACTGCGATCGATCTAAAAAATACGATTTAAACCAGCTTAGGGAGGTTCCTTTGATGCCAATTTGATGTTCCAGTCTCTGTAAAAGAATTTGATGGTCAATGGTATCAAATGAGGCACTAAGATCTAACAGGACAAGTACAGAGATGAGTCCTTTGTCTGATGCCATTAGGAGGTCATTTGTAACTTTGACTAGTGCGGTCTCTGTGCTATGATGCACTCTAAATCCTGACTGAAAATCCTCAAATAAACTGTTCTCATGGAGAAAGTCACACAGCTGATTGGCTACAGCTTTCTCAAGTATCTTAGAGAGAAAGGGAAGGTTTAATATCGGTCTGTAGTTGGCTAAAACCTCTGGATCTAGAGTGGGCTTTTTAAGAAGAGGTTTAATTACAGCTACTTTAAAAGACTGTGGTACATATCCTGATAATAAAGACAGATTAATCATATCCAATAAAGAAGGGCTAACTAGAGGTAAAACGTCCTTGAGCAGCCTGGTTGGGATGGGGTCTAAGAGACAGGTTGACGGCTTAGATGAAGAAATTACTGAAGTAATTTGATGAAGGTCGATGGGAGAAAAACAGTCTAAATATATATCAGATTTTACAGCTGTTTCCAAACTTGCTGTGTAAGAATGCAGATCGGTGCCTGTTGAGGGCAAGAGGTGATGAATTTTGTCTCTAATAGTTATATTTTATCATTAAAGAAGCTCATGAAGTCATTACTACTTAGACCTAAAGGAATAGATGGCTCAATTGAGCTGTGGCTCTCTGTTAGCCTGGCTACAGTGCTGAACAGAAACCTTGGGTTGTTCTTATTTTCCTCGATTAGTGAAGAGTAATAGACTGCTCTGGCACTACGGAGAGCCTTCCTTTATGTTTTAAGATTATCTTGCCAGATTAAACGAAAGTCTTCCAGTTTAGTGGCACGCTATTTGCGTTTAGATTTTCGTGCCTCTTGCTTTAAGTTGCGAGTCTGCTGGCTATACCATGGTGCTAACCTCCTTTGTTTAATTATCTTCTTTTTCAGAGGTGCAGTAGAGTCAAGAGTTGTTCGTAATGAGTCTGTAGTACTATCAACAAAATGTTCTATTTGTGAGGGGCTAAAGGAAGCAGACAAGTCCTCTGCTACATTGAGACATGGCATTGAATTCAATACTGAAGGAATCACTTCCTTAAATTTGGCTACATCACCTTCTGATAAACATCTGCTGTAGGAGTTTCTGCCAAAAGGCTTATAGTCCAGTAATATGAACTCAAAGGTTATTAAAAAATGATCAGATAGAAGAGGATTCTGTGGAAAGACTATTAGATGGTCAATTTCAATGCCATATGAGAGAACAAGATCAAGAGTGTGGTTCAGACAATGAGTCGGTTTATTTACACTCTGACAGAAGCCAATTGAATCTAACAAAGAGATAAACGCAGTACTAAGACTATCACTGTGGTTGTCCACATGAATATTAAAATCACTTACAATAATTACTTTATCTGTTTTAAGGATCAAGCCTGATGCAAATTCTGCAAATTCAGATAAAAATTCAGAGTAAGGACCTGGAGCACGATATACTATAACAAATAGAATTGGCTGTAATGTTTTCCAGGTTGGGTGAGTAAGGCTAAGAACAAGACTTTCAAATGAATTATAATTTAGGTTTAGGATTTATTAATAGACTGAGTCAAATATGGCCCCAACTCCACCACCTCGACCGGTACTTCGAGGAATATGGATA
The DNA here is from genome assembly GCA_033000465.1 of Sciaenops ocellatus. Classification (NCBI taxonomy): domain Eukaryota; kingdom Metazoa; phylum Chordata; class Actinopteri; family Sciaenidae; genus Sciaenops; species Sciaenops ocellatus. The sequence continues at coordinate 1,247,586 of CP136870.1, forward strand.
TTACAATGACTGGGAGGAGTGGATTCATTTAAGCTAACATATTCATCCTCCCGCAGCCAGGTTTCAGTAAGACAAAATAAATCAATATCATAATCAGATATTAATTCATTGACTAAAACAGCTTTAGAGGACAAGGACCTGATATTCAAGAGTCCACATTTAATTCTCTTATTTTGGACTGTTGGAGGTGCTAATTTATTTTTTATTAAGTTTTTATGATGAACTCCTCTTCTGTTTATTTTATCTTTAAATAATGTAGGTGGACGGGGAGCCGACACAGTCTCTATACTAAAGGATTGGGTGGGCAGCCGCTCTAATGGAGGCACAGAGAAGCGTGTAAGACTGCAGCTCTGCTTCCTGGTCTCAACTCTGGGTTGTCACGGTTTTGGTCGACTAATAAACTTGGCCATGTTTCTAGATATGAGAGCTGCTCCATCCACAGTGGGATGGATGCCGTCTCTCCTAATCAGACCAGGTTTTCCCCAGAAAGGTGTCCAATTATCTATGAAGCCCACATCGTTTGCTGGACACCACCTCGACAGCCAGCGGTGAAATGACGACATGCGGCTAAACATGTCATCACTGGTCACATTGGGTAGAGGTCCAAAAACTATGGAGTCCAACATCGTTTTGGCGTATGCACACACCGATGAAACATTAATTTTAGTGACCTCCGATTGGCGTAACTGGGTGTCATTACCGCCGACGTGAATAACAATCTTACTGTATCTACGTTTATCCTTAGCCAGCAGTTTTAAATTTGACTCGATGTCGCCCGCTCTGGCCCCCGGGATGCATTTAACTATGGCCCCTGGTGTCGCTAACTTCACGTTTCGTAATCTCATAGTTTTCACATCAGTAATATGTATTTTGATTCTCTGTGTGGGGATCATTACATTTTGGCATGCTTAAGTCATTGATTATGATCAGATTATACTGTATGCCTGATATTGTGACAGGGGCTTTTAACAATCTGATAAGCAATGACTACAGTGTCAAAGAGAACTCTTATTTTGACAAAGACAGCTTGAAGAGTGACAGGAATGTGGGGAGAGAGAGATGGGGAATGACATGCAGGGAAGAGCCACAGGTCGGATTCGAACCCTGGGCTGCCGCGGCAAAGACTGAGCCTTTGTACATGGGGCAGATGCTCTACCAACTGAGCTAAACAACACCCCCTGAATAACTGTTCTAACCATGAAGCAAGAACACTGGATGGCTTCCGAACAGCTAATATGAATATTTACACACACATACAAATATATATAAACATATATATATTTGGAGAGAAAATTGGTCAAATTTGCATAATTGGCCAAGCTGGCATAGAATATGAGTACTGGACTTCTCATATATATATATATATATATATATATATATATATATATATATATATATATATATATATATATATGTGTGTGTGTGTGTGTGTGTGTGTGTTCGGTCATGTGTTAGTGGATACAAAGGTACAGAACAAGTTAATTGCTCAGAGACTAGACCTTGGCTGGGTTGTGATTGGCAATGTGTGCTTGGGCCAGCCAGAGGCTGTCACTTCCTTCCGGACCAACGTGCTTGAAAACTGGCGTCCGCCCCTCCTCTCTCCAAGCACCTCAAATTAAAGGGAAAGTTTGGCACCACAGTCCTTGATGACTGCAGCCTCGGCAACTCAATCTTTGAAAGAACCAAGGATGATGATAAAGTGGGTCTCTCCATTGAGGACAAGCTTTTCCTGGAGCTCATGGATAAAGAGATGATTATGGACAACACCAACAGTTGGGTGGCACCCCTTCCATTTCAATCCCCTCGGCAACGGCTCCCAAACAACCAAGAGCAGGCTCTCAGTCGCCTTACTTCTCTTCGACGCACCCTAGAGAGAAAGCCTGGGATGAAAACTCACTTTCTGAGCTTCATGCAAAAGATCTTTGATCACGACCAGGCAGAGTTAGCTCCACCATTGTCAGAGGGAGCAGAGCGATGGTATCTACCCATCTTTGGTGTATACCACCCTCGTAAGCCAACTCAAATCAGAGTCGTCTTTGATTCTAGTGCCGAGCACCGTGGTGTCTCATTGAACGACGTGCTACTTACTGGCCTGGATTTGAACAATAGTTTAATCAGAGTCTTTCTGCGTTTCCGGAGAGAGCCAGTGGCTGTGATAGCGGACATCGAGCAGATGTTTCACAGCTTCATCGTCAGAGAGGACCATCGAGATTTTCTTCGGTTCCTCTGGTCTTCGTCATGCGGCACAATATGGAGCAAATGAATACGGCACAGATGCCAAACACTTTGTAGAGCGAGACTTCTATGTTGATGACGGCCTCAAGTCCCTCCCATCAGCTGCGGAGGCCATCGACCTACTCAAAAGAACACAAGAGATGCTTGCCGCCTCAAACTTGAGGCTCCATAAAATAGCGTCAAACAACTCTGAAGTCTCGGAGGCCTTCCTTCCAGAAGACCATGCAAAGGGTCTTCAGAATCTGGACTTCAATGACAGCTCAGACTTCATCCAACGTAGCTTAGGGCTCAGCTGGGATCTCAAACATGACCTCTTTACTTTCAGAGTGGCAGCTACAGAAAAACCTTTCACCCGCCCCTCTTCGACCCTCCTGGACTCGTTGCACCGATCATCATTCAAGGGAAGTTCCTAATGCGTGAACTTACCAGTGGCGAGGTCCTCGACTGGGATAGTCCTCTTCCAGACGAAAAGGAAGCCGAATGGAGAATGTGGAAAAACTCCTTACAAAGTGTAGCAAACCCATTTTGTATAAATTTAATGATTTGGGTTGTTTCTAAGAACATGTAATTCTATTTTTGTGTATATATATATATATATATATATATATATATATATATATATATATATATATATATATATATACCTGTTTTGGACATAATTTCCGTTCCGTTTTATATAGTAAGATTTTATTTTGAAGGGCACTTTTTTCTATTTCCTTCCGGTGTTGCTATGAATGAATGAGCTAGCGGTAAAGACGGTAAAAAGTTACGGTAAAAAAGGAAAATAAGGAAATAAAACAGAAACGGCGACAAAGAGCATGTTTTGGCAACCCCCCGAGGAGGCAAAAGGTTAGTGTGTGTGTTGTGCGCTTATGGTGACATTTAATTAATTGATGATTTGTGTCGGAAAAGTATGTTAACTTTTGCCCGCCTGTTTTATTGCTTGGTAAAATGGAAACAGAAATGTGATTGTTTTGTTTTCTTTGTTTTGTTAGTTCTCACGTTGGTTTATGGAGCTGATATTGATGGAACAGCAATAAATATTCAGACCATCAGTCGAGTCTCTCACCATCTTTCGGAGGGTATGCTACAGTGAGAACTTCACCCAGCAAGGGACCAGTGACAACTTTACCACATGCAACGCCACTCTGCCTGTGAACTCCACGATCAAACGGCACAGCAAGGCACAGAGCAGCGCTGCAGCATCGTATGTGTGGTAAAGTGATGGTCAAGGAACAGCAAGGAATACAGTTACAGTCAAAATGGATTCCTTAAATGAACAGATAAATAAACTACAGGCAGAAATTGAAGAAAGTAGAGGCTTACTAAATCAAGGCGATTTAGAAGGCTTGTCAAGGCAGGAATTAAAGGAGCAAATTGATACCAAAAGAAAACAACTAGTTGAGCTTCAACATGAATTGGATGACACTGAGGAATTAAAGACATTACATCATTCAAATCGCAAAAGTGTACCCACAGAGAAATTTCTTGCCTATCAAAAGGAAGAAAAGAGTAAAAAAGTAAAGAGACTGCTTATTCTTTATGAACAATGGAAAGTTCAAATCAGATCAACCAAAGAAAACTTAAAGAAAAACGCATCAGATATGGAACTGGCTAAAATGGCAGACATCATTGAAAAGGGAAAAGATGACATCATGAAAGTTTACAATGAAATAAGACAGGCTGCCACACCTTCCACTGATCTAAGACGCAAAATTGATGCTTGTGAGGCAGTCACCAAAGACATTATGAAAATAATAAATGAACGCTTATCTGGAATAGAAGATGACTTTGATGCAGAGCGTGAAAGGCACAAACTCCGCGAGCTACATGCTCATGACTATGCCCACTCCATATATGGGACTGCTTCTCAGTCAGCTAGCAGTCACTTCTCTGAAACAACAGTCATGGCTGCAAGGAGGGCTGAAGCAGCCAAAGAGCTCGCTGCAAAGGAGACTCAATACAAGCTAATGAAAGAAGAAAGAACACAGAAGGAAAAAATAAGGATATTGGAGTCTGAATTAGAGCGTTTGCAAGCAGAAAGGGACATAGAGGTAGCACGTGTCAGACTGGAAAGTTATGACAGGGAAATCAGACAGGAAACTGACGGTCAGCCCCTACAGCAAATGGACAGTACACACAACAGACAGAACCCTGCCATCCCCTTTGTGCTTCACCAAAACCCTTCCATCGTCCCACCAAATCCCTCCATCGACGTCTCCTCTCTAGCCCAAGCAATACAAGACAGCATAACCATTAACAGACTCCCCATGCCAATGCCCACGGTGTTTGGGGGAGACCCTGTCCACTACATTGAATGGAGAGCTTCATTCATGTCACTGATAGACAGGAAAAGTATCTCATCAGCCGACAAACTTTATTATTTAAAGAAATATGTCGGTGGCCCTGCTCACAAATGTATTGAAGGCACCTTTTATAGAGACGACGATGAAGCATACAGAGATGCATGGAATAAGCTCAACCAACGCTACGGGCAGCCATTTGTCATCCAAAGGGCCTTCAGGGACAAGCTGTCAAAATGGCCAAAAGTACAGGCCAAAGACACTGAAGGGTTAAGGGCCTTCTCAGATTTCCTAAATGCCTGTCACCAAGCCATGCCTCATGTGAAAGGTTTAGAAATACTGAATGATTGCGAAGAAAACCAAAAGCTGACACAGAAAGTTCCGGATTGGCTAGCAGCCCGCTGGAACCGTCTGGTCTCAATGGCCCTCATGGAAGGTAGAGACTTTCCCACTTTTGAAGATTTTGCTAAATTTGTGTCAGTAGAAGCAGAGATAGCATGTAACCCAATTACTTCCCTGCATGCTCTGCACTCTTTTAGCTCTTCCTATGTCAAAAGAAGCACAAATGAAACAAAGGGAAGTAAAGTAAGCGTCTTCAGCACTCAAACAAATGCAAACACTGAAAACTTAAGGTCAAACTATGGAAAAGAAAAACCTCCCTGCATGTGGTGCAAAGACGACAAGCATCAACTGCCCAAGTGCACAGATTTCAAGGAAAAGTCCCTTGAGGAACGACGAATATTCATAAAAGACAATAAGCTGTGTTATGGATGTGTCAAACCAGGTCACAGTGCCAAGGAATGTCGTCACCGTCACACTTGTGAGCTATGTAAGGGAAGGCATCCCACCTGTCTACATGATGAAAATTTCAAAAGGCTTGAGGAGAAAGACAGACCTGTATTCATGGAGAGAAAGAAATACAACACTACAACTGATGTGAACGCAGCTTCAAACGGTGCAAATGAAATTGTGATGGCTAGCCCACTCTGTGTCACTAAAGAGGGTCTGTCAGGCAGCACATCCATGATCGTCCCTGTGTGGGTCTCCTCTGCCACACAGCCATCCAAAGAGCAGCTCATCTATGCACTGTTAGACACACAGAGCGACAGCACCTTCATTGAGAGAGAAGTAAGTGATGAATTACAATCAAACACTTTCCCTGTGCAACTAAAACTCACTACTATGATGGGAGAGAGCATGATAATGAAAAGTGAAAGAGTAGATGGACTCCGTGTGAGAGGTTATAATTCAGGAGTTTACATTGACCTTCCTCCTTCATACACAAAAGACTGCATCCCCATGAACCGTGATCACATACCTACCCATCAAACAGCAAAACAATGGCCTCATTTAGCAGCAATTGCAGATCAGATGCCACCTCTCCTGAGCTGTGATGTGGGGCTCCTCATCGGGTATAACTGTCCCAGAGCTATAAAACCCAGACAAATAATTGATGGAACGGACAATGAGCCCTACGCCGTACTTACAGACTTAGGTTGGAGCATTGTAGGCTGCTCTACACCTGGCCTTAATGAAAGACAATCCAGTCTGTGTCACAGAGTCACAGTAAAGGAACTCCCTCCAGTAACGCCAATGGATGTAATCAGCGTCCTGGAGTCAGACTTTAAGGACACCAAAGGAGATGACAAAACTGTCTCACAAGAGGATCTTATGTTCTTGAGCAAACTCAAAGATGGTCTAAAGAAAAATGCCCAGAGACATTATGAGATGCCTCTTCCTTTTAAAAAACGGCCATCCCTCCCTGATAACAAAAGGCTCGCTGAAATCAGGCTCAGTCATCTACAGCAGAAGTTCAGCAGGGATGAGAAATACAAAAGAGACTACACAAAGTACATGAAGGAAATCATAGAGAGGGGTGACGTGGAAGAGGTGTCTACAGATGGAGCTCAAGGTGAACGATGGTATATTCCACATCATGGCATCTATCATCCTCAGAAGCCGGACATTGCTCTTCTATGTGATATAGAGAAAATGTTTCATCAGTTTCACGTCCATGAGGAAGACCGCAACTACCTCCGGTTCCTCTGGTGGAAGGATGGAGATACAACCACACAACCTCAGGAGTATCGTATGAAAGTACACCTTTTTGGTGCGGTGTCATCCCCTGGGTGTGCGAACTATGGACTAAAATATCTGGCCAAAGAACACAGCCACTCCCATCCAGTAGGAGCCCAATTTGTTGCAAAAGACTTTTATGTGGATGACAGAGTCACAAGTACTGACACTGTGGAAAAGGCCATTCAGTTGGCACAGGAGGCAAGAGAAATATGCGCCAAAGGTGGTCTCCGTCTCCACAAATTTGTGTCAAACAACAACGCTGTATTACAGAGCCTACCCCCAACAGAGTGTGCAGCAGAGTCAAAGACAAAGGACTTGACCTTCAATGACACACTAGAGCGAGCTTTAGGCATTCAATGGAGTATAAAAGAGGATAGCTTCAGATTCAACAGCACCTTAAAGGACCAACCAGCCACACGTAGAGGCATATTGTCTACTGTTGCCTCCATATATGACCCTCTTGGCTTTCTCGCGCCATATGTCCTCAATGGGAAGAGAATCCTCCAAGAAATGTGCAACCAGGGCACTGGCTGGGATGAACCCCTGCCAGAGAGGCTTAAACCATGGTGGGAGAGTTGGCAACGTGACTTCATCAACCTACAGAAAATAAACATAGCTCGCTGTTACTTACCTGCTAACTTCGGAGAAGTTGTAGAAACTGAATTACACCACTTCTCAGATGCGAGCACCAGTGGATACGGGCAATGCTCTTATCTGAGAGTCAAGAACAAGAAGGGAGAGATTCACTGCTCTCTAGTGATAGGAAAGGCCCGTGTTTCTCCCACAAAAGTGACTACAATACCACGGCTCGAATTAACTGCAGCAGTGGTTTCAGTCTCCATCAGCAATATGCTCAGAGAAGAATTGAGAATCTTTGATGGGAAAGAATACTTTTGGACAGACTCAAAGGTAGTGTTAGGCTACATAAATAACGATGCTCGGCGATTTCACACCTTTGTCGCCAACCGGGTCCAGAAGATCCGCCACTGCACAAACCCCCAGCAATGGCACTATGTCCCCACGGATGAGAATCCAGCAGATGGCGCATCCCGAGGTAAAACTGTAAATGAACTACTTACCTCCAACTGGTTCACTGGCCCCATGTTTCTCTGGGAAAGGGAGATACCCACGGTAAATGACGCAGTGCCAGACCTATCCATAGGGGATCCAGAAGTCAAAAAGGCACAAGCCTTGCAGACCAAAACCACAGAAATAATGGGTCTTGCCGACCGTCTGTCCAAGTTCTCATCATGGTCCCGAGCTACCAGAGCCGTAGCCCGTCTGCTTCGACGAGCTAAAAAGGTCACATCACATGCTCTTTCTACAGTGAGCGAAAGAGAAAATGCTGAGCATGTCATAATCCGGGATCTGCAAAGGCAAACATATGAACAGGAAATCAAATTGTTGAGCAAAGGTAATCAACTACAGCGTTGCAACAAATTACACCACCTTGATGCTTTTCTCGACACAGACGGTCTCTTCAAGGTGGGAGGACGACTCCGCCACTCGTCACTCACTGACTCTTTCAAGCATCCAATTGTCATTCCCAAAGAGCACCATGTGACGAAGTTAATAATAGCTCACAACCATGAAAAGACAAAACATCAAGGGAAAGGCTTTACTATCAATGAAATTAGAGCCAGCGGATATTGGATTCCGGGAATGAGCAGAGCAGTAGCGTCGTACATCCATCAGTGTGTGATTTGTCGTAAACTCAGGAGAGCTGCAGAGGGTCAAAAAATGAGTGACTTACCTGTAGAACGCGTGGAGCCCTCCCCCCCTTTCACATACTGTGGGATGGATTGCTTCGGTCCTTTCACGACTACACAGGGAAGAAAACAGCACAAACGATACGGCCTGCTCTTTACCTGCTTTTGCTCACGAGCCATTCACATCGAGATGTTAGAGGATATGTCCACCGACACCTTCATCAACGCCCTGCGATGCTTCATTGCTGTTCGAGGTGCAGTCCGTCAAATTCAGTGTGATCAAGGCACTAATTTTGTGGGTGCTAAGAATGAATTCAAGACAGCTCTACAAGAGCTTGACACACAGAGACTGAGCACATTTCTGTCACAAAAACAGTGTGACTTCGTCATGAATGCACCCCACTCCAGTCACGCAGGGGGCGTGTGGGAACGCCAGATAAAGACTGTCAAAAGTGTTCTGAGCGCTACTCTGTCACCTTCTCAAGGCAGACTCAACGATGCTTCATTACGGACTCTACTGTATGAAGCCATGGCCATAGTCAACAGTCGACCCCTCACTGTGGATAACTTAAACTGCCCCAACAGCCTCGAACCACTCACCCCTAATCATCTAATCAACATGAAGTCCAATACAGCACTCCCCCCACCAGGCACATTCCCTAGAGAGGACTTGTATGGAACAAAAAGATGGCGTTGTGTACAGTTTCTAGCAGAACAGTTCTGGAGTAGGTGGAAACGGGAATATCTGCACAACATCACCACAAGGCAGCGGTGGCACACGCCGAGAAGAAATCTAATGGTGGGTGATATAGTGATGGACAAAGATGAACTGTCACCCAGAGGTGAATGGAGACTCGCAAGAGTCATAGAGACTGTCAGTGGTAAGGATGGTCTTGTGAGGAGAGTAAAAATCTCAGTAGGAGATAGGGGACTGAGTAAGAAAGGTGAGCGTCTTGCTAAACCTTCCATATTGGAACGCCCAGTGCAGAAGTTAGTTCTGCTGTTTGAAGCTCCTTAAGCTTTTGGCTATATAAGGACAATGACATTCTTATTGAGAAAATTATTCGTAGTTCGTATCACTTAATATGAAACACTCATAATTTTGGTGGGAGTGTAGCAAACCCATTTTGTATAAATTTAATGATTTGGGTTGTTTCTAAGAACATGTAATTCTATTTTTGTGTATATATATATATATATATATATATACCTGTTTTGGACATAATTTCCGTTCCGTTTTATATAGTAAGATTTTATTTTGAAGGGCACTTTTTTCTATTTCCTTCCGGTGTTGCTATGAATGAATGAGCTAGCGGTAAAGACGGTAAAAAGTTACGGTAAAAAAGGAAAATAAGGAAATAAAACAGAAACGGCAACAAAGAGCATGTTTTGGCAACCCCCCGAGGAGGCAAAAGGTTAGTGTGTGTGTTGTGCGCTTATGGTGACATTTAATTAATTGATGATTTGTGTCGGAAAAGTATGTTAACTTTTGCCCGCCTGTTTTATTGCTTGGTAAAATGGAAACAGAAATGTGTATGTTTTGTTTTCTTTGTTTTGTTAGTTCTCACGTTGGTTTATGGAGCTGATATTGATGGAACAGCAATAAATATTCAAACCATCAGTCGAGTCTCTCACCATCTTTCGGAGAGTATGCTACACAAAGTCTAAGTGACTTCAGGATTCCAAGAGCTTACACTTCTTCTACCCTTACCACAGCCCGCAGGAAGGAACTCCCCATCTTCTCAGATGCCTCAGTGAAAGCCATCGCCGCTGTAGCTTACCTGAAGGTAATCAACAGTGATGGAGAGTGTCATAGGCTTTGTCCTAGGGAAAGCAAAACTAGCTCCCGCAGCTGCCCACACTATCCCGAGGCTAGAGCTGGGTGCAGCTGTATTGGCGGTTGAAATGGCGGAGTTAGTGGAGAGTGAGTTGGACATCAGCGTAGATACATTGCAGTTCTACACAGACAGCAAAGTTGTCTTGGGATACATATATAACCAGACCAGATGGTTTTATGTGCATGTTTCCAATAGAGTACAGCGAATCAGGAAGTCCACCAAACCTGACCAGTGGCATTACATCTGCACCACTCAGAATCCGGCAGATCACGCTACCTGCAGCCGAGCTTGTTAACACAATATGACTCACCGGGCCTCCTTTCCTGTCTCTACCTGAAGGAGTGTCCACTTTGGATGAGGAGTCATACGACCTTATCACTCCAGATCTTGACACTGAGGTGCGTTCTCATGTTACCATGCTCTCTGTTCCTCCAACTAATCTGTGATGTCATCGTTTTGAGCGGTTCTCATCCTTGAAGTCTTTGGTGCGAGCCATAGCATTCCAAAAGGCCTCACACAGCAGAAGAGCTGCTCAAAGCAGAAACTGTCATCATCAGGTGTGTGCAAAGAGAGACCTACAGCAAAGAGTTCTCTTGCCTGGCTGCCGGGGATAACATCTCGAAAGACAGTCCTCTGAGAAAGCTGAACCCTCGTGTGGATGAGGATGGCCTTCTAAGAATAGGAGGCAGGCTCAATAGGTCGGCGCTCGACACAAGAGAAAAGATGCCTCTTGTCATCCCCAGCCGCAGCCATATCGCAACGCTACTCATGAGGCATTACCACGAAAAGGTCAAACACCAAGGTCATGTCTTTACAGAAGGGTCTGTTCGCACAGCAGGATTCTGGATCGTCGGGGCCAGGAAATATATCAACGGTATTCTTCACAAGTGTATTATATGTAACAAGCTTCATGGGACAACTGCTGAGCAGAAGATGGCAGATCTGCCGCCCGATCGCCTAAGCACAGAGGCACCCTTCACCTACGTGGGACTTGGCATGTTCGGCCCTTGGGTTATTACCACAAGATGAACCCGCGGAGGTCAAGCTAACAGCAAAAGGTGGGCTGTACTCTTTACGTGCATGAGTACACACGCCGTGCACATTGAGTTGATCGAGGCAATACATCAAGTTTCATTAACGCCTTGCGTCGGTTCTTTGCTCTGGGAGGACCCGCTAGGCAAATCCGCTCCGACTGCAGAACCAACTTTACAGGTACCTGCAAGGAATTGCATATACTCCTCACAGATCCTGAAGAGCACAACGTCAGGAAGTACTTGGGTGAAGAAGGCTGCACTTGGGTTTTCAATCCTCCCCATTCCTCCCATATGGGGGGAGTTTGGGAGCGAATGATTGGCATCTCCAGATGGATACTGAACTCCATGCTCATGCAAACCAGCTCTTCACGCCTCACTCATGAGGTGTTTACTTTAATGGCAGAGGTCACAGCGATCATTAATGCCAGGCGGCTCGTGCCTATCTCTTCAGACCCAGATTCACCTTTTCTTTTGACTCCTGCTTCACTCCTGACGCAGAAGGTGTGTACTTACCATCCTCCTCCGGGAACCTTTGACAGCAAAGACCTCCACCGCCAGCAGTGGAGACCAGCATCTGGCCAACACTTTTTGGAACAGATGGAGACACGAGTACTTACCAACACTTCAAAACTGTAGCAAGTGGCAGGACGTGCGTCCTAATCTGAAGAAAGGTGACTTGGTCCTGCTTAAAGATAGCCAGGTGAAGCGGAATGAGTGGCCGATGGCTCTGGTCACGAAAACGTTCCCTGACCAAGATGGAAAGGTCGGGAAGATCGAACTCAAGGTCACAAGATCTGGGTCAGCAAAGACTTTCTTGAGACCAGTCTCTGAGACGATTCTTCTCAAGAGTGCCGAAGACACGGAGTGAATTTAGTTCTCCTTGTTATTTAGACATGTTCAAGTTATTCAGATAGTGGTATTTGAACAATACCAGGCGGGGAGTGTCATGTTCTGTGTGAGCTTTGCTTGTATTTGTATTGCCTTTCCTCCCCTCACTGGCGTTTAAGAGTAATTCATTATTTTCTTGTTTAAGTCCAACCTTTGTTCTGATAGGTAGATTAGGTCACATGACACTGCCGGGTCATAGTGCGGAGAGTCTGATCAGAAAAAGCATTAGCTTCTACATGCCATGCGGTCAGCTTGTAGCTCCACCTATCATCATCATTTCCTCCCGCTGTTTGTGCCAGAAAAGGATCGCTTGTGAGTTATATTCACATTTTCAGTCAATTCTGTTGTTACACAGGTGTTCGTGTACTGCATTTTGATATGTTACATACAGTGATGGGAATAACGGCGTTATAAATAACGGCATTAGTAACGGCGTTACTTTTTTCAGTAACAAGTAATCTAATTGATTACTCTTCTCATCATTATAACGGCATTATCGTTACTGCCAAAAAATGCAGTGCGTTACTATGATTGAAGGCCGCTGTTTTTCATCAGACCAACTAGATCTCTAAGCCCAGCGGCAAAGACATTTCTTGATCCTCCTTAATCCTTGGTGAGGGAGGGCACGAGACATCGCATAAATGATGACGATTGGCTGAGGTTGAGTAAAATTCCATGGTAAGCCAATCAGAGGTGGAGTTGGGCGGGTGTTGCTTTGCTTACACAAATTCGAAAGCCCGCGTAGCCTAGTGACTAGTCTGATCAGACACACAAAGACGACACAGGACATTCACGTGAGTCAACGAGAAACAGGAATGGCGAGCGCGAATAGTCCAAAAGTACTGCTTCTTCCAACTACAAAGAGTGAATATATTATTTATTTCTTGGTACATTGCTTAACAAGCATAATTTAATTTTGCTTAGTTGTGGCCTGTTGAGGTGCAATAAATATCAAAAGTTCCAAAACATCTATTGTGTTATTTTTATCGTTCCACTCTATAAACATAGTAATTATAATATCTACAATAATCCATGACATTTTATTGGATGCTGGTCTCACTTTCCCACAGCAACGTTAAAATAGTTTAGATTTGTGCACTGTGGATTTCTGTTATGTATTGTATGAAGTGTCCATTTCATTATAATATTCAGATTTATCATAAATAATTGAACACGCACATGTATTTTAAGTTCCGTCAAAGAGGGGTGGAGGTGGGGTCCAAATTCTTTGACCCATTTGAGCATTTAAAAAATTTACAATAATTTTTAATTTTAAAAGTTACTTTCCAAAGTAACTAGTTACTTTTATAATTTGTAACTCAGTAAGTACTTTAGTTACTTTCTGGGAGAAGTAACTAGTAACTGTAACTAGTTACTTTTTTAGAGTAACTTGCCCAACACTGGTTACATAAATGTTTAGTTTATTTGCATGTAACTGTCACTAATGCTAAATTAACAGTGAACTGCAACTATTTACATTATTTACAAGTTATGCACAGCTATTTACATTATCGTATCTGTGAATATATTATGTTATTTGAGTAACCATTCAGTGGTGCTATATTTTTCTGTAGCATTTCAGTTTTACAAAATTGTTTCATGAGAATGAAAACAACAGTAAAAAACCATTCAACTTTACTCCAGCTTCTGACTTTCTCTTGGAGCTTGTTCAGTATCTGTCAATTTGTGTACAGACACACACACTTAGGACAGAATATTAATACTTGGACTTATAATCAACATATGAACACTCTCAATATGCTAATGATGCGTCATATCTGTTGGATGTATAAACAGGCAAATGTTTGCTGACAAGTTCACTGTATTAAATTAAAAAGCTCACGTTAGCATAACACCACGTGGCTGATAATCTGTTTTTGTCAGTTGAAAATAATGAAGACCGTCACAATGATTTAGTCATTACTCTTTTTTTGCCGCGTTTCCACCGGCACGGTACGACACGGCACGACACGGTATTTGCGTGTTTCCACTAGCACGTAGTACCTGGTATCAGGTACTACTTTGGTATCGCCTCGGCCCTGGTTCCAAGCGAGCCGAAGCGATACTAAAACGTGACGTCAGCCGACTGCCTTCCACTGATTGGCCAACGAGTGTCGTCACTGGAAGCGTGCGATGACCATCCAGACTGTAAATAAACACAAGACTCGACCACAGCACTTTTTAAAACCCTGCTGCTCTTCGACTACACTGGAATACAAGAAAATGGCTTCGCAGAAAAAACGCCATGGTCGGTTGTTGTGTTGCTGGTGTTGTTGTTGTTCTGGTCTTCCGGTTTTGTGCGTGGCTTGGTGCAGTGTAAATGGCGTCACGGCAGTTTCGCGCAGCCGTGTTATGACGACCCCGCCCACGTCTAGGAGGTACTATATGGTACTCAGTTGTAATGTAAACAAACCCGAACCGTACCGTGCCGTGCTGTGCCATGCCATACCGTGCTAGTGGAAATGCGCTATTTGTGTTCCCATAGTTAGAGCCATTAGTTCCAATATAAATGTAAAAATCAGGGAAGAGGAGTTATATTAAAAGCTTATTATTATTATTTAGTCCAGCATATTTATCTTTTTTCTTTTGTTTGGTGCACTTGTTGAATAGATAGTTGTATTGCACTACAAATTTGGGGGGCTTATTAGGAACAGATAATAATAACAGATACGAGACTGAATTTCTGACCATTACCGCCCACTCCCGCAATGTGTATGTCCACTCGCGCCCGCACCCGCAAAACTTTGAGAATTTATGCCCGCACAATAATAGAAATGCATTGACTTTGTGTCTTCTCCCGTCCCGCAGCAGAAAACACATCATTTTATAGGCTATTAACTTGCCTTGCTGCTTTGTCTTAGTGCTGTAAAGACCTTCTTTGAGCTTCCTTTCCACATCATTTATTGACATCCTGTCGCTAGGCTACATCCCGATCTCGCAGTGTTTTTTTTAAGCCCCCCCCCCCCCCACAGCAAAGTTCATACCGCCCGCTCCTGTGAGATTTGAGTTTGGACCCAGCGGGACCCAATCCCAATGCAGCCCTCTACATTGGAGCAATGTCTGGTAGAGCTTATAGGTATAGCTCACAATGTGTACTCTCAAAATGATTACACAGTAAATGAATGAGGATGTGGTGTGTGCAGCAATATGAGTGGAGATTTTACTGCAGAAATGTAAAGATGATCAGTGAATAGTATTCCTGATATGTACATATAGTTTACTGCAATTCCATGTGATGCAAGAAAATGACACACAGCATATTCATGTGCCAATTTACATTTCATATTTCACTTCTAACCTTTGATATGTGACATACTTTGGGTGAATGAACGAATGTAACCAACAGAAACTTTTTTACTGCTGGTCCACTTTATGATTGAGAATGATAATGAGAGTTTCCACTAAAATCATCATTTTGTAGCTTTTATTAAGCTACAAAATGATTAATAATTAATAATTACTATTAAAATCATAAAAGCTTATCCACTGGGAGTAACAAAAACTAGTACTATGCAGGCTGGCTGCTGCATGATCTGCAAACAAACTGTAAGCATCTTAAGAGCTTTAGGAGAGCACAGTGAAACAGTCATGACATAAACATACCCTTGGAATGCATAAACTACAGAGAAAGCCTATATGGATTCACTCACCCACCCACAGACACTGCCCATGCTGCTTATTGTCACACCTTGGCCTATAATAAGCCATATGAGTCATCAAGCCATTTTTTCAGACAGGTAATTATCCAAATTGACACTGCGTATGCAGGCCACCAGGACAGCACAGGTGCAGAATAACACAGAGGTCACAGTAACACTGTCTTTGTGCCTTTATGCCAGTCAGTGCGTCTGCTGCTTTGCAAAACACAGAAGGGTGTCTTCTGACCTGATTAGACACACTGTTCATTAAAAGTCCATCTTTCCTTTGAGGCTAGTTAGAGAGGCAAACAATATTTATTTTTCTCGTTTTCTCTTCCACTCCAAACACACACACATGCCTTAGCATTCGGAAACTCAATGGCAGAGCCAGTGATGAGTCTGAATGCTCTCCCAGTGTTGACAACGCTCACTCTGCAGTGCGCCTGCTGTCATTGAGATGCATAGCAAGGTCTAAACAGAGTTCTGCCAAGTTGTAGGCAGCCATTTATCCACAACCAACACACACACACATGCACGCATGCAGACACAGATGCACAGAGGGTGACAGACACAGAGCCCAGGATCACGAGAAAAAGCAATTAGCTAGAACCACTCTGCAGTGTCACTTCAGAAAATAGTACAGTATGCATATCTGTTGTGTATGAATTATTATTTATTTAAGAAAAAATCAAGTCATTATACAGTGTATTAGCATGAACAGACACTCTGTACCTGCTTTAATTCTATAAACATAGTGGTAGACTCAAGATTTTACACCTATGCTAGCTGCCCTGCGAGTTTGTATGTGAGGAACAGTGGTGCTTTGAGCTGTATGTAAGAATGTTAATATACTCACAGGGACAATGCTAACATGCTGATGTTTAGCACGTATAGTGTTTATCATCAAAGTTGAGTATGTTCACATGCAAATGTTTGCTAATTAGCACTAAACAGGACAGAGGCATTAGGAAAGGCAATTATATGTCAATATTACTGTCATGTAGGTATATGGTATTTTCATTATATGACAAGTCAGGGATTTAAGCTGTTTATCCTGGGGGAAACATGAATGCCTACACCACATTTCATGGCAATCTATTCAAAAGAGTTAAAAAAAAAAAAAAAAAAAAAAAAAAGCTAAATAAAATAGTGAAAAGTCAGGAGAGCACCAAGTAAATAAAATCAAATCAAATTTTATTTGTATAGTCCAAATTCACAAAACACATTTTGCCTCAGAGGGCTCTGTCCTTAGACCCTCGGTTCAAGTGAGGAAAAACTTGCCCACAAAAACCCTTTTAACAGTGAAAAAAGGTGGAAGAAACCTCAGGAAGAGCCACAGAGGAGGGATCCCTCTCCCAGGACAGACAGACGTGCAATAGATGTCACATGTACAGAACAAATCAACAGAGACATATTGTACAATTACAATGAATGATAAAATGACAATGAATTACAATGAATGATAAAATGATTACAGTATACAGAGTAAACAGAGATATGGTAACAATAATGACAGTAATAATATATGTAGTGGACGTCGTGCAAGTAGTGGATGTCGTGCACTGTGATTCATCCTCTGGAGACCACAAATGCCTGTGTAAGAGCTGATGACAATACATCTTTAGTCAATGAGATTGGAAACACACAAACTCTTATATACTCTTATATCACATCCTACACTCTTGCATCACTACATGCAATTTACAGGTAGTTCTTGCTTAAGAGGCTTCATCCTTTGTTAGAGCAGGCAAAACAGTCAAACATTACCTATTGGTTTTTGTTTGTTTTTCCTGCCACCTTCTAAATAAACAAATAAATAAAATACTAGCACTATAAGGCAGTTTTCCTCTACTATTCTTTTGAAAAGATAAACGGCCCTACAGAGAGAGCATCACTCAGCAATCCTGCTGGGGATGACGAAACAATGCAGAAACACACTTCTTTAGGTTGCTGCAGTTCATTGTGGGAAATAAGCATGATGTTGTCCTCTTTAGCTAAAATTGGTACTCAACTAACCCCAACTTCACATTTTTAGACAAGACAAGATAAGCTAAGATAGACTTTAATGATTCCACACTGGGGAAATAGCTCATATACATAAGGTTGATAATAAATGAAAGCAAAATATATAATATATAGAAAAAGTCATGAAGTCATGCTGGTGTTAAAGAGTCTGACAGCTGTTGGAATGAACGACCTGCAGTAGCGCTCCTTCTTACATGGTGGCAGTGGCAGTCTGTTTTTGAAAGAGCTGTTTAAGGCCGCATTCAGTAAGGGAGTGAGAGGAGTTGTTCATGATGGATATCAGCTATACTAACATGCTCCTTTGCCCCACTTCCTCTATGGAGTCTAAGGGGCAGCTCAAGATAGAGTTGGTCATCTTGACCAGTTTGTTGAGTCTTTTCCTGTCACTCTCCATACTTCCCCCTAGAAAATTAGAAGATTGCTAATGCCACCACAATGTCATAGAAGGTCACTGTGGTGACCTCAGTCTCCTTAATAAGTGGAGACGACTTTGACCCTTCTTGTACAGAATGTCAGTGTTCACTGCTGTGGTCTGAGGCATCTTCCTCCGGAAGTCGATCACCATCTCCTTCATTTTGCTGGAGTTGATGTGGAGGTGGTTGAGATCGTACGTCAACGAAGTCTGTGATGACATTTTGTGCAAAACTTTCTGTAGTCTGGAGCTGACGCCATCCAGTTGTGTAGCCTTCCTCACCTTGAGCTTCCTTAACTGCTTCTTCACCTAGTCAACTGTTATGGAGGTTGGGAAAGGGGTTTGTTAGTGGTCCCTTTCTAGGTGTGGAGTGGAGTGCAGCATGGTATGAGGAGGACGGTTGATGTCCCGGATGTCCTGTGGAAGCAGGAGGGGGAGGGACGTTCAATGGCCATTAGGAGTCTGGTTGAGACATTGACTGGTCTATACTCTGGTGGTTGGGGGAGGGAGAGTGAGCAGAGTCAAATCTGTTGAAGAACAAATTTAGCTTGTTTGCCCATTCTCTGTCTCAGATACTGGACTCCTCCCACAGAGATTTTCAGTTTTCAACCCCTTACATCTCTCTAATATTGTTAAGTTCCTCCAACTTTTGCCTGGTGGCGTTGCCCTTCCTTATCTCCCTTTTAAGCACTTTCCATACCCTTGTCAGCTCTTCTTTGTGCCCAGAAGTGAAAGCCCTCTTCTTTTGTTTCAGTGGGGCCTTTAGCTCAGGGGTCACCCAGAGTTTGTTCCTGGAGAAACACTGTACCTTCCTGGTAGACACAGTGTTCTCTGTACAGAAATTAATACAGCTGGTCAAACTGTCACTGTCCTCCCTATGTGGTCTGCAGAGCACTTCCGGTCTGTGGTTTTAAAACAGTTTCTCAGTGCTTCAAAGGCCTCCTCAGACCATTTCTACACATACCTTTTGGTTGGGGGATATTGATTCACTACAGGTATGTAAACCGGAAGCAAATGGACGAGGTTGTGATCTGAGTGTCCAAGTGGGGGGAGAGGTGAAAAACTGTATGCATCCTTTGCGTTTACATACAGTAAATCCAATGTTTTATTTTCTCTGGAGCTATGTTTCACATACTGGGTGAAGGTGCGCAGTGTGGAGGACAAGGGAGTATGGTTAAAGTCTTCAAAAATGAGGAGCAGGGCCTGTGGTGCAGCTGTGACACTACATTGTGAAGGAGCTCACAGGCCACTGAAGCAACAGCCGAGGGTGGGATGTAAAATGGTTATCGCAATGACATGCAAAAACTCCCTTGGCAGGTAATATGGCTGAATGCCAACGGCTAACAGCTCAATGTCTCTTGTGCAGAGTTGCTCCTTAACATTAATGTATCCAGGGTTGCACCATCTGTTATTTACAAACATCACTAACCCTCCGCCCTTCCTCTACCGTTCTCACAAGTTGAAAGCCATCTAGAGTTACCAGCGAGTCCAAAGTGAGTTCATTCAGCCACATCTCTGTGAGAAACATGATGCTACACTCTTGATACTTCTGCTGTAGCCTGCTTAGCCCCGTTAGCTCTTTCATCTTATTGGGTAGAGATCTTATGTTCCCCATGATAACAGATAGTACGTATGGTTTGTAGTGCCTTTTCTGCTCCTGGCACTTAGATCGAGCTCTGTATTATATATCCATCTTCTTCTCTTCAATTTAGCGGTGATCACTGGTCTTTCCACAGAGGATATGCTAGCGCTACCTAGCACTAACAGCTGTTCTCAAGGGTAAACAAGAGAGTTTTTTTGAATAGGTCATCTGATGTATTCAGGAAGCAGTCCATACAGCAGAAAGGTAAAAAAAAAAAAAACACACAGTTCAAAGTAAACACTTGCCCACAAAAAAAAAAAAACATGAAAGAAGTACTAGAAATACTAAAAAACACAGAGAAGTGTTCAGAGCTACTGTAACTGGCTGCCAACCACACAGCGTCAACCATTGTCACACTGTTGCTTGTAGCTCTAGGAATGGCAGTGCCTGACAGTCTGTCAGTTGGTCCTATTGGATGCATTGCCATGACATTCTGTACAAATATTTGCTTCTCAGATGGTGCATCCTAATGACTTTGGTGATCTGCTGAGCTCTAGTAATCAAAAGCTTGACATCAGTTTCAGAATGAAATGTCTTAGCGATCGTTGGACGCACTGCCATTAAATCTGGTACAGGCATTCATGGTTCCCACACTGATTGATAATAATTCATTTTAGCGCCATCACCAGGTTGAAATTTGCCCAATAGTTTTTGATCAAATATTCAAAATATAAAAAATTCAGTCTCTCCCTTTGTCTGTACTTTGCCATTAATGCATATTAGCTAATGTTAGCAGGCTAATATACTAAATTAAGATGACAAACCACCTGGTAAATATTACTAGCTAAACATTAGCATGTTAGCATGGCTGCAGACGAGATGTATGGCCACTTCTTTGTCAGTAAAGATCCTGCTCAAATGATCCTAAAGATGAATACCTGCTTACAGTAAAATGTATCATTCATCTATTTATTTTTATTTTATTGATAACACCCATGCACTGTCATCACTATATGTGCAGTTAGCCAATTAATTTGTTCTCACACCTCAGATTTCGCTGTTAAAGCTGTTGATCTCAGTGACTTCTCAGCTAAACACCACCAATTAAATTCCAATCAAATATGGCACAAATAGTCGACTCAAACATCATATTTAGCTTGCAAACAGGTGCATTCTAAACCTAAAGAACAAAGCAACGCCCTGATCTGTAATCTGTATCTGTATGGAGAGTATTGTGGAACAAAGATCATAAGGCAGCAGTTTACCTGCGTGCAGGCTTGGCACGATGAAGGGAAGATCAGCCAGTCAGTGGAATGTGATCTAAGCTGATATTTTATCTCGACTTCGACATTTTCCTGATCTTCTCTCTGTGACAATCACCTGCAGGTTTAGAGGTAATTACATGCTGCTACATAGAGTCCTGTGTGAAGAAACTTTATAGTACAATAATTGATGTTGTTGGCCACCTGTCATTCAGTCAGCTGATTCACCACTTACTCCAATGCATGATGTTGCAAAAATGACTGGTCAGACTAACATTGAGTTTGGTATGGATATGCATCATTCCTAGAGGACGGCAAGGCCGAAATTTTGATTTCAGAGGTGGGGGGGACACAAGTATTTTTAATAAAACTCTAACTCTTTCAGTTCACTGTGTTTTCTAGTAGTTCTTCTAGTTTTCTATTGCTACTTTTAAGTTTACTGTTCCCTTTTTTGGTTTTACTGGTTGTAAAGCATCCATGACATGAACAGTGGGACAATTTGGGGTGCAACAATAATCAATTTTGATGATACGGTTATAGAGGAAAAAACTTAGTTTCACAATTATCATGAGTATGGATGTATAAAATCACATTTGTAATCTGAGGTTTTATTGTATTTTTCCCTAAATCTTTTATTGTTGGTGTTTTTTTAAACAGTTGCTGCCTTTCAACATAAAAATAACACATGAAAATAAGTGTATCTCTTTGGCATTATATATAAGCTTTTTTTAAATCTTTGCATTGGTGAGGCTCTACAGTTATAATAATAATAAGAAGAAGAAGAAGAAGAAGAAGAAGAAGAAGAAGAAGAACAATAATAACAATAATAATACATTTTATTTATCAGCACAATAAAACTCAAAGACACTTTACAAGATTATTGAGAGCTTTGTAATTGATGAGGAGGATCTTGAAGTGGATATGCTGCTTTATTGTGAGCCAGTGAAGGTGTTGCACGATGGGTGTAATGCATTTCTTTGAGTAACTTACACTGTGACTTCTAAAGAAGTCTCTTATGTCCACTTTTCTTTTTTTAGACATCCTGGCTGCACCTAATTACCAAACACACATACGCACATGGACACCGATTCAAACATTAATGTAAATGAAACCTCTGATATTACAATCCCTATAGCTGACATGACCCAGGCAGAACAAACGCCCAATTTACAGTGGCAGATTAACAGGGACCCCTGGGCAGCTAGCAGACCGGTGTGCAAGTCCTGGTGCTGTTTGCAACCTGATGGAGTGACAGCGGGGACGGCCAATCACACAAGAAACGGCAGAGCCAATCGGGGAGCTTGTGGGCGGTCTAAACTAAGGGAAACAGGCTTCAGCTTGAGCGGCCGTTTTCCGCTTGGTCCTAGTGCTTGACCTGTCTCTGTTTACTATAGCGTAACATTGTTTTTGGACGGTAAAAACTGCAGGGGACCAAAACGGCCTTTTGAAAAAATGCAGGGGACATGTCAAGAATTTGCCTTTTTTCATTATGGGTCAGTCAGGTAATATTCCTCTTTGCCTGCAACCCTCACAGCAGAGTAGATGTCTAGTTCTTTATTTCTTTATAAAAAAAAATAATAATAATAACCTGATCCTGCTGTTATAATTGGGGTCAAGGAGAACTCATCATTTATGAAGAAATATTCCCCATCTCATTCCTTTCTCTCCCTGTCTTATCATCTTATGAGGAGGGTGTCATAGCACCCAGAAAAAACACTGTGACCTTGCTGTTCCACTCTACTTCATATTCGTGTGTGTGTGTGTGTGTGTGTGTGTGTGTGTGTGTGTGTTTGTGTGTGGTCATCTAAAAAGGCCCCACTGGTGTTTTTTGTCCCACATATGCACCTGACAGAAATGTCTCAAAGACCCCAAACCACAGACTCCATGCACACACACATACAGACACTTGCAGTTGCATAAACTGAATACACACACACACACACCTGAAGGCAGAAACAAAGGGAAGAAGAGTAGGACAGAGAGACTAGACCTGAGAGAGAACTGCAGTGTCAGTATCCATCCAGCCTTGTTTTCTAGGAAGCTCCTCAGTAAAGGAGAAAGTGCCTCGTCACTCCTAACTGAGATGCCATTTTGTGTGAGAGGCACAAGTCTGTATCTCATTCTTGATTCCACCGAATTTCTGACAATTTGTCATTTTGTGACACTGTGTGGCAATGAATGTGAACATTTGCATACTCTTTATACCTTTGCCTCAAACATGCATGTATTTTTTGTACTCATCTTCCTCTTTTTTGATGATAAGATTACCATGACAACATGAGAGAGTGACGTGAGGGTTATTTCTGAGGCTGAACTGTCCCTGGAGACAAACTTAATGACACTGATGAATCATCAAGACTAGGAGGCTAGTTAGTACAATGTTACGATTTATCGAATCATCCATGGATTGGTTTGTTGAGTATTCATGGTCTTTTTCGGTGTCTCTCGTTCATATTAATGCTGACACATGATCACACTCAGTGGAGCTGAACAATTTGCTCAAGGGCACCTTGTCAGCACTTGTAGGCTGAATTTTCCTCTCTAACCTTCACAATCGCAGACTTGTTTCACAAAATCTCCACATTTTTGTACGTCATACCCAACTTGTTTTCTTTCACCTTTCTTTCGCTTCCTTGTCCCTTTCTTCACCTCCTGCTGTCACAGCCTTGTTCTGTCCCATTTTTCTTTTGTACTCCTCCTCGTCATCCATTATAATCATCACAGTTCCTAGCCTTCCTAGCCCTCACCTTTCTGTCATCTGTGGTGTCTTGCAAACAGCATTTTTTCACAAGTGACTGTGGAGGAGAGGAGAGGAGAGGAGAGGAGAGGAGAGGAGAGAAAAAAAAAGACAGACAAGAAAGGAAAGAGACAGGAGTGAGCTGAGGGATGGAAGCAGGGATTGCAGAAACAGATGTGCTTGAGGAAAGATAGTGAGGAGAAACGCCAAGCATTGGTATCTGTAAAGATAAGTAGGTCAGTCCTAATCTGGGGTTGAGTTCAGCATATAAATAAATAATGAAGTCAGTTTCACAGTAAAAACACCATCTAGGTGGAAAAGCCTCAAAATATGAAAGCCCACAACATGTATACATGTGATGTCCTATAATTTTCATGTACAACACTGGTTCACTGTAAAGCTAAAACTGCTGAGAAAGAGAGAGAGAGAGAGAGAGAGAGAGAGAGAGACTGGACTTTATTGGGGAGATGGTATTGGAGATATGAGATGCATTAGACAGATGGGGCATGTGATAGGTCACATCTGGTAATGGGTGGAGGAGAGGAAAGGAGAGGAGAGGAGAGGAGACTACTTTTCAGGGGGTAACATATAGAACAATAAAATGATAAACATAGGGATAGATTGATAGAGCTTAATGAGATTAGAGATGAGTCTCTGTGTGTATTGTAACATGTTTCAGTAGTGTGTATGTGTATCATCAATAAAGAAATAATAACAATGTGTGTGTATGATCAAATAACAATGTGATTTAAGATACAAAACATGAATAAAGAAAATATTAAAATACAATCAGATGTAGATAGCTGTGTAGTGTTGTCATGTGTTATGCTGGTTGTCCCTCAGGCTGTGACATGCTCTGACCTATCTTGCTGCTTCTATGGCGCTGACACTGTGTTCTCCAAATACATGCTGCATTTTAGCCTGCTCACAGAGTCAGTCAAAATCTGTGAGTTTGTGTTTAATCTGAGTTGTTCTGATGTGGTCATATGTGCTACAGTGTAGCAGTCTCTATTTATCTATGTAAGAACCTCATAGTTGTTGTCAGTCACACTCTCTCATGGTAATTCAAGGTTCATTTTTTCCCCGGGCACTTCTCTTGACCCTGTGTCAACACACAGCTTCCTTTAATAACCTGGTTCCATAACATACATCTTGTTCTAAGGAACAATACCTATACTTAACCCCACACTGATATCTGGGACACCACTGTGCTGTCTGACACACTTCTTTGTCAGCCTGTACTGATAGCATCTATTTTCATTTGCACTAATAATGTAGGGTATTATAAAGCAACCTTTTATTTCCCTTTGAGGTGAAAGAGACAACCTGAACAAAGATTGCAAGGAACCAAGCCAACACCTTCCTTAGTGGCATTAGGCTTTAGTTTTCTAATCTCACCTTGCAGTGGCTCTGTCATTTTATTAACCCCATTCACACCAGCACTGAAAACTCAGGGGACACATAGATCAACATGTAAATGTAGGTAATATAGATAGTGCAGCTAGTAAGGTTGCACTGGGGCCCTTAGGCAAGGGGGGTCATCAGGTGAAATACTCAGTCACAATCTATATCTATATATATCTAATGATAAACTGGAAAAAACTATAAATAAACTATAACAACAATTTGCTTTCTCAGATGACACAATATAATATATCGTAGCTAGGCCACCAATTATAATGCACCGAAGCCTACTGTAACTAACTTACACTACTGTTTGTTCACATGCAATAAATTATTGGAGCTATTTATGCATTTCAGCAACACAAACACTGTAATGAGCAGAACTGGGAACGTGTCGCACTGTGCAGCTTGACATCTGCTGCTTGTCATCACATTTTAGCAAATACCTGACTAGTTTGATAATCAAATCATAATAATAATCATGATAATCATGACAATGATAATCATACAGCGTGAAGGACAGACAGAACTGCAAGAAATTAAAGAAGCTCTATTCTACAGCAGCCTGATAAATGTCAACCACTATGTACATAGCAATGCTAATTAGCTCACTTCTCCCACACAGTGCTGGATCAGCTGGTCAGGTTTCCGTTATATGGTCATAGTGACTGTGTTCATACTTGTATTTTCTAGTTTAGTGATCATTTGTGACAAATGCAAATAATAGTGATGACCTAGTAACCTTCATTGTCATACTGATATTCGGGATATTCGGCTTTCGGATATATGAAATTTAACACAGGTCACAATTTTTACAGGTGAACTTAATTTGACCTTCTCTAAACTTTTGATGTCCAACTGTTCAATGTTTCAGTACTTATTGCATAACATGCTGTTCTCTAACAAGGTGATTAAAAATCACAACAAGTGTGTGATCCATGAATGCACCACTAAATATTCTGCTTCAGTGGAGAGTTTGTATTTAAACAGTCCTCTTCATCATGCTGTTCACATTTTGACATCATGACACCAAGACGACACCTAACAGTCCATCAACAGTACCTGGTCAGTGTGAGGCTTCAAACAGGAAGTACTCTGAGGGAAGTTACCACTGAGCGCTGAGTGTCACAGAGTGTCATCAGCAGGTTGGAATAAGTCCACTTGTGAACAGCATGAGACGTCTAGTCGATGCTCAAGGTCACATGACAAGTTACTGAGACAATGACTTTTTTTGTTGTGGTATACACACCACTGTTGTTAGCTTTTGTTTCAATAAATTGTTTGAGATGAAGAAATTACCATTGCATGCTTCTAATTAAATGCCCTACTTTCATGATATAATATCACTGTAGCATGAACTTTTTACATTTTCCATAAATCTTACACGAAAGTCAAATACTACTAACTTTTTGTAAGTTTGCACTTTTAAAAAAAAAGAAAAATGAATTTGTTTGAGTTTTTTTAATGCCTCTAAAGAATTTGATTGTGTAAATCATGAAAAATTATTTCACATGTTGCACAACGGAGGGGTTCCTAAATACCTAGTGACAATTATGTTTTATTACAATTTTTTGTTATGCTTATCAGATTTATCGATGTTGTTAAATGGCTGTGGTACAGGTTGTATGATTACTAACACTATCATCAACCACTTGATGTACGCAGACGATTTGGTGATTCTTTGTCCACATACTGCCCATTTGTGGCGGCAATATAGAAAGAGCAGTATGCAGAAACTCAGTGTAGCCTACAATCACTCTGCAAACAGTCTAATTTTAACACCGACGAACCCCACACTAAGTTCAGTCAGGTTTTTTTGTGGAACGATTGGCGTTTTGTGTTTTTGTTTTGTATGTTTGCATCTGTCTGTTTTACTGCTGTTTTTTTATTGTGCTATGGACCGAGTGTGTGTCCGTAATGAAGCTTTGATTGATTGATATAGCCAGTAATAGTAGCTGGAAGTTAAGAGAAAGAACCAGAGATTGGACGAACAGAAGAACGCGGTGGTCAATAAGTTCAAAAATTTTATAAAATATGACTTTAAAACCAACCCAACTAAAATGAAATACATGTCAGTCTCAGATTTTTTTTATTAACTCTCATTGTTCTTTAAATGTACTTGAAACACATTGTGACGGTCTGGCTCTATGTTATAAAACCATTGACAGGTTTTAAACTGGTTTTATATATAAATGTACCCATTCACAGAGGGCTGGATGTAAGGAGTGAGCTGATTCCCCAAGACAATGAGTGACCTCACTGTGTGATTGAACACCAACACTGGTATCTCTGGTTACCGTCGTCGTAGCAACGCATGCTGATCTGTGTTGATGATGACAGTGTGGTTTGGACAGTTAATCCCATCCTATCAGCAGAATCTTTCTTTTTTGCTTTTCATGAACTCTCCCCTCATCCTCCTTTCTTTATCTATTTCTAACCTGCTATTACAGTTAGTACTATTACCTGTTTTTGTCACACTCCTCTTGAAGAGCACAGTGATATTGCTTAATGAAATATGCTTTAAAATGAATCAAAACAAACACTGTACACATTTTTGTTGCCTCTGCCATCATTTTTATTGTCAGTACCAGCACAGAAATGTGCCTGTTTTAAAGGCAGATTAGGAAGAAATGAAGAAAATACAAATCCAGCATTTTGTAAAACTGCAAAACATTAAGTCAAACATGCCAAAGGGGTGAGGCTTCATTTCAATATTGAGGTTGGCACATTAAGGGAGAGATTCAAACTGATGAAATTCCAATTCAAATCTTTTTCATTTTTCTTATTCCCACACTCTCAACAAATCACACGTTGCCATTCTTTTGACTGTCTGCTCAGCTGTGTAGCTAATGCTAAATTAGCTTGTCTGCTGCTACATTAGTTAGCTAATGTAATGTAAGGAATAGGTATGTGGTCATTGAAGAAATAGCAGGATGGAGACAGATAACTTTCTTCTGGTTTCTCTCTTGGTTTCTCTCTGGCTCTTCAGAAACCTGTCACGGATCCGACGTTGTTTTTATCGTCAAACCATAATAATGGGTAAATACTTAACAATGCATCAATCCTGTAGATGGAATCATCCTAAACAACTGTGCTACTACTCCTGTTAAGAAAGTGAAAGAGTGTGAATGGTTGTTTGTCTCTATGTGTGTGTGTGATGAGCTGGCAACTTGTCCAGGGTGTACCCCACCTCTCACCCAAAGCCAGCTGGGATAGGATCCAGCACCCCCATGACCCCTGCTTATCCTAAGCAGTTACAGATAATGGATAGATGGACTTGGTTTTCAAGATCTATGTCTTCATTACAAACCAATTTGCTTGAGCACCACAGACAAAGAGTTTTGGTCTCTTTATTGTCCATTGACAATAACAGCAGCTAACAGCAGCTTTTTAAAATCTGTTTGCTCTCAGACTAAACCAATTACAGCAGCTCTGACAACACATTGGATGAAAACATTAAATCTACTGTATCATAACCACTAATCTACTAATCAGATGATCGATGTTTCGATCCCCAGCTCCTCCAGTCTGCATGTCAAAGTGTCCTTGGGCAAGATACAGAACCCCAAATTGCTACCGAAGGCTGTGCCATCAGTGTGTGAATGTGTATGAACAGATGAATGTGATATATAGTGTGAAGGGAGCATGAATGCATCACATTTCATAGAAATATATACCAAATTTGATGTCATCTAGTAGATGTTAAGATATTCACAGGACAGTATAAAACATGGATGTCGTATCCGTGATGTCACCCACAGGTTTCCGAAGAGCCATTGTGAACGCTGTCTCTACCAATAGATGGGCAGAGACGTGGATCCTCTGTGGAGCTGAGGCAGGCTGAATGATGCCTGGGTGCTCAAACAAGCTATCTGTAACAACTTCCACCTGTCAGTCAAAGTGGCCACACTCTTAATTCTGCATATCTTTAAGCCTTAATATCATTTGAACAGGTGAGTTGTATAAAAATTCACCCTCAGTACAGTTGTCATGAACGGGAAAATTAGCTATAGATAGTGTTTTTTGTACCAGGCTGTAAACATGTTTATTTCTGCTGTGAAGTTTGACTTTTTTACATGGGGATTTATGGAGAGTGACTCATTCTATACTTCTATAGCCAGCTTCAGGTTTGCGTTGGCTTCACTTCACAGCCATGGAGGTTGCTGCTTGGTGAAAATCTGCTGGTGATGCAACAGGAAACACCAGGTTACCAGAAAACTCTAGGAGTGATCCTCTTGGGACCATGAATTTTTATGCCAAATTTCATGGCAATTCATTCAGTTCAGTTATTTCAGTCTGGAACAGACAACCCAACAACTGACAGATATCGCCACTCCTATAGAGTACTACGCCTAGTGTTACTATAAATTCAGTACAATACCTGGAAAATGCATGTATAAAACACAGTCCTTTCAACACCTTCTGTGCCTTTCTCTGCTGCACTCTGTCACCTTAGAGTGGGTTTCATAAGATGAGCTTACTGCACTGTGTGGACTGACTGGGCACAGCTGCTGTTTATGATCTCCTGTTCCATTCCTGCCCCATTAGGACACCACAGAGTAGCTAAGGGGAAACAACAAAGGCATACACGCACACACGCACACACACACACACACACCCTGCTTGATGGCAGCACTTTCTTGCATAATCAATGCTTGGAGTTTGTCAGAATTTGTGGGTTTTTGTTCGTCCACCTGCCTCTTCAGGATTGACCACAAGTTCTCAATGGGATTAACGTCTGGGGAGTTTCCTTGCCATAGACTCAAAATTTTTATGTTTTGTTAGCCGAGCCACTTGTTGTAGTTATCACTTTTGCCTTATTGCAAAAGGCATTGTTCGTCACCAAAATGTTCTTGGATGGTAGCAACTCCACACATGAATGGTTTCAGGATGCTTTACTGTTGGCATGACGCAGGACTGATGGTGTTTTTCAATTCAGTTCAATTCAATTTTATTTATATAGCGCCATATCATAACAAAAGTTATCTCATGACACTTTTCATACAGAACAGGTCTAGACCGTACTCTTTATAATATTATTTACAGAGACCAACACATGCTAATGCTACAAAAACTTCCTTTTAACAGGCAGAAACCTCGAGCAGACCCTAGAGAGAAGTGGCAGTCTTTGCTGCCCTTCTTGACACCAGGCCATCCTCCAAAAGTCTTCGCTTCACTATGCGTGCAGATGCACTCACACCTGCCTGCTGCCATTCCTGACCAAGCTCTGCCCTGGTGGTGCCCCGATCCTGCACCTGAATCAACTTTAGGAGAAGGTCCTTATTCTAACTCAATCAGCATGACAGAGTGCCACTGCTAATTTACCTCAGTGAGGGTGAAATAACATCACATCTCTGAGACTAAAACATTTGTGTTGCTTGCTGTCTAAACATGGCTAGCTAAACTCAAACCTATAATGTTAACTATATTTAAAATCTGTTACAGTGGTTAAATTAGTCATTTAATTCGGATACCACAGAGACTTATTACCCGACTGCATGCCCCCTGAGTTCTACAGAGCTATTTTTAGCATATTTATTATCATTGTTTGTTTTATGGCCAGAGACTTAACTGTTTTGTTTCCAGCGTTGCCAACTTTCTCACTAGATTTAGTGACTTTTCAGACTCTCTCAGTTTCTTCTTATTGCATTCCATTATACTTTTCAATATATCAATTGTCCTTTTCATTCTTCTGGATGAGAAAAAAATCAATATTTGCAAAAAACAAAACAAAAAACAAGAACCCTGGACTAATGGTTTACAATGCATCTTTTACAAGTGCAAGCTTTATGTGTTATTTTATTGATCTACCTTTTTCTGTCTTCTCTCTCTCAGCTCCTACCACAGACTGTAGGCTATACTGTGATTCAGAGATGTTGTTCACAGCAGCACCCTTTTGAGACACCTCCCTCCGCTCCTTTCACTTGCCTCCTCCTCTTCTTCTTCTCTGTCCCTCTTGGCCTCTGACTGTCAGCCCACTCCCTCGTCTCTACAGTCATTTTTCCTCCACCTTTTCTCTCTGGACACTGTAGTTGGAGTCAGATAGGGAAAGAGAAATGTACATTAGGGCAATCTGCTCCCAAGATACATAGGTGTGAAGAGTTCACGACACATTTTGTTCAAAGAAAATCATTATCTGAAGCTTTTTCAAACTCATTTCAACTTGTAGCAACAAACAGACAAAGGCACAAAGATGGACAAGTCTCGAAGATTCACTAGCAGTTATTACCAAATGCACTTTCACCCTTGAATCCCGGATCAAACTACCCAACATGTATGCCTTTTGAGATTGTCACCACATCAGGACACACTGAACACCAACCAATACTTTGATACAGGTGCAGGACCTGCTGTGGTGATTGTGGGCAGAGAGATGTAGTGTAAAATCGCTTTGAGTGGTCGGAAGACTAGAAAGGTGTTATATAAGTACAGTCCATTTACCACTGAAGGTTTTTCATCCGTTTCCATCCCTTCAGTAAGAGTATGACGACTTTATATGGTTGGTTGATGTGTTTGATTGAAGTTGGCCCATGATAGACTGTGTTAAACAAATGGTTCATTCAATCACCTGGCCTGTATTTTTTGGAAGTGTCTGCCCTTTTCCAAAAGTTAGTTTCCAGCGATGACTTCCCGGATGGTTCTGTCTAACAAACCATCTGGCACAGTCATCTTAGGTTTGGGCACGAGAACAACTTGTTACATGCTGACGCATCCAACCACCAAGCTCCACCCTCTGTGACACTACAGCCTCCTTTGCTTATAACTGACAAGACTCATAATTACAGAAGAGAGGCAACTACACTTTTATTGTCTGAAGTAATGACAATCTTGAATTGTTGTGCCCAGTGTTATCATTATCATTCCAGACATCCCACGTCTGTCAGATTGAGCCACTTAGGGGCTGATATTAGGTTTAAATTCAGACAAAATGAAACATAATGCCATGCAGTTAAGCTGTACTGTCAGACAAACAGCAAAGAGCCCGATCAAAAAGAGACATTGAAAACACACTTACTGAGCTGTTTTTTCAGTACAAACACACTGATAAACATTCTGACACAAACGTACAAACAGTGAGATGATTGTTATGTGAAACCAGGCCTCATTGTGAGCCCATGTGACCCTATCCATGTGACCCTCTCTTTCTTTCTCTCTGGGGCACATCTGCATAACTTGAATATACAGAACATCTGACACATATAACATACATATACTGAACAGTGCTGCAGACAAATATACATAAGAGACTCAGATTCAACTTTGATGTGAGCATACATCACATCACTATCTTTCACTTCGCTATCAGGCTCCCAAGTCATCTTGATGCATAATAAACTTAGTTACGGTAATGAGTACAGCATTGTGGAAACAAACTTACTTTCCATATTCTAAGACAAATCAGGAGAATCTTCTGCTATCCAACTTCAGTTCAGTTTTCTCTGTTATTACAGGCATGTCTGAGCTAATAACAGCCCCTTGACTCAACAAAGGACTTGTAAATCTCATGACGTTGCGTCAACAAAGGTCTAGGGTTGATGTAAAATTATGTTTCTTAAAAGGCTGCTAGAAAAATAAATGCTGACCATACCACAATAACAGGTCTGTTGTTTTGTAGGTGCAAGTCCTGGCCACATGCTCCAAAAGAAATGGGGGGCAGCATTTCACCAGACCATGCAATGTCCACAGAAATGTATATCCAATTTTCACAACAGGAATGCTAGTTCATTACAATATGACCATGGGATCATTTGTGTTTATTCATGTGAGTACTATGAACCAATGACATCAAACCTAATGGCTGATAAACAAATCAAAATGATGATGAAATAACCACATCATGATAGCAATTTGTAAACTTTTTCAGTTCTGTCTGCAAGACAACAAGCAAACGACTTTGAAAATGCATACATATTTTCAGCACTTATTAGGTAGGCCACCTCTAATT